>CAMZMU010000037.1:2032668-2353633 GCA_947311845.1 Poa pratensis | reverse complement strand
TCGTCAGCTCCTCCATCCTCTTGGACAGCTCCTCCACGGGGACGGCCATCACCTTGGCCACCTCCTCCATCTTGCCCCTGTTGAGGTCGCCATCCACAAAGTTGCGGGCCTCCGAAGTCTTCTTGTCGTTGTGGAAGGACCGCCACTGCTCGTGGCTCAGGCTGCCGACGCCCTTTATGAACTTCACCAGGGTCGCCTGAAGCTTCTCCAGGAACACATAGTGGTCATGGGGCAGGGAGGCGATGACGCCGATGACCCGTTTATCGTGCCCACAAACTCCCCTAGGTGACCGAAAGAAGCCCTAAAAGAAAGGGCAACTTACACCATGGTACAAACTTTTCTGCTTTTATAGAGCTTTGTAGGGGTTAACTTACACCATGCACGCATGCTCATCTCCAAAGATCTGTACAGGTCACCTTTGAAATTACAAACCAAAGTAGTTTTATTTCCAGAATACGTGGACGGACATCGCCTTTGAAATTTGACCGTCACTGCCAGATTATACATTTTTACCACTTGTTCGTGTGCCAGTGTGTTTCCTCCTGGCCATTGCTAGAAACCGTCCCCACCGGCCCACAAAGAACGTCGTAAGCAGGCCTGTCCGAGCTTCCGGGGCCGAAGTCGTCCTCCCATCAAAGCCCTCCCCGCTTTCCCTCAAAAATAAAAAATCAAAGCCCTCCCGCTCCTAAAGTAGAGAAAACAAAAGCCCTGCTGCCCATCTCCGGCCAGCCATGGCAACCTCCAACGTATTTTTCCAGAGTGACTATGTATCGGATTAAGGGTGTTGTACTGTTGTTCCAGTAAAAAAAAAATACATGATTGATTAAACAGGAAACAAAAATGAATTTGTGACACCAAGCGTGACCGGTTCTAGACGCTACACTAGACCAGGTTCTTCACCAAACCGACATGATCTAATTTGAGTAGTTCTTCAGCAAATCATGAAAAGAAAATATAGATATAGGAAAAATATTGCAACAATAATAAATCTATTTGGGCTTTAAATGGATATAAACGAAATTTTCTAGGTGGAACACAATTTGTTTGGTCGTTTTTCCCGTCAGTCACACAATATGACCAATCTTCAAAATGCAAATTGCAAAGCTTTTGTCATGCCAAGTTCTTGCGAAATAGTAAAGGAACAACTTTTTAACAATTCCGTTGAAACCAAGCCATTTCAAAAGCCAGCTAAGATTTCCAGCAGGCCATATAGTAAGAAGAGACTTAAGTGCAAACAAATCGAGAAACAAACACTAGCTATTTTAACAAGGCATTTACACGCCCGACTGAACACACAAGTCACTAAAATCTTTTCAATAAACCCTCTCTGTCCATTGATAGATGGAGCAGATTCTTCTGTACTAGACCACGACGCAGGGTCAACGCCGACGAAATTATTAGGTAACCGGCGGCAGCGGAGAAGTGAAGACCCCCGGTAGCGCCGCAACATACCGGAACACCGGATCGTACGTTGACTTAGTTGCAATTTTTCTATCTGAATCATGTTTTGAGAAAAGACTTAGTTGCAATTTTTCACATGTGATCTATCCATAAGTTGACTTATTTGTCTTTCTCTTTTACCATGCGCACATTCATGTTAGGTCTAAAATGCATAGTTCCAGCTGTTTCAAAACAAAAGACACCCAATATTCTAGATTGTCATGGTTCATTCAGTCATAATTTTGAACATTATCAAATACACTTAGTTGCATTTAAACAAAGTTTGTTGGAGATTTTTTTTTCCTGGCCACCTACAATTCTTAACGAATAACTTGCAGTGGCCAATGCAACTTTCATCTATTGTCTTAACTGGCAGTGTCCTGCCCTGTCTGTCTCTCCCTCTCACACTCTACTCCCAGTTCTTCCTCGGGACTTGGTCTTCCCCACTCCAATCCATGTATTTTTTGCCAATTCTGACCGTTTTAACGTATCGAGGGTTCGGCGCCATTGCCATTGGCGCCGACCTAGCTCGCGAAATTTTTGCTGGCGCCGAACTGCACAAGTTCGGCTCCATTTGCGTTGGCGCCGATCTCAGGGGCCAGATTTGCAAATAGTTTCCGGGAGCAGCCAGATACGTTATTAGTTCGCGAAAAGGGCCAGATTTGACAAAAAATACCCAATCCATCCAACCCCTACTTCTACTTGTACTACCAGCAATCGGCACCGCCTCACTGTTTCGTTCACGCCACACCAATCCATCCCAGCTCCGGCGGTACGCTATTCTGTCCCGAACTGGAATGGTAAGGTGGGAGATTTCGTGTGCCTGGTTTCGATTCTGCGGCGGTCGATCCGTGCTCGTGTTTGCTTGCGGGAGGAGTTTGAATGGACGCGGCCGGGATTTGAGGCCGATGTTTCGGGACTGTCTGACCATGGATGGAAAGTGCCGGGACCTGAAATCTTCTTCCATTTATGACTGAGATTTCCCCCTTTCTTATTCGTGCTTTGATTCGGATTTTTTTGTTTCCTACGCAGATCGATCCATAGCTCAGGAGGACCGACTCTATGGCTTCCAACAGCAGCCGCCTCTCGCGCATGTCCTTCTCCGGCGACGACGGCCGCGCCCAGGCTGCCCCCGGAGGCCTTCAGGAGGACCGTCCCATGGTCACCTTCGCCCGCCGCACCCACTCCGGCCGCTACGTCAACAGCGACCTGGCCGCCGGCGACCGGGACGAGTTCCTCAGCTACCACGTCCACATCCCGGTCACCCCGGACAACCTGCCCATGGACCCGGCCATCTCCGCCCGGGTCGAGGAGCAGTACGTCTCCAACTCCCTCTTCACCGGCGGCTTCAACAGCGCCACCCGCGCGCACCTCATGGACAAGGTCATCGAGTCCGAGCCCAGCCACCCGCAGATGGCCGGCTCCAAGGGCTCCTCCTGCGCCGTCAACGGCTGCGACGGCAAGGTCATGAGCGACGAGCGCGGCCAGGACATTCTGCCCTGCGAGTGCGACTTCAAGATCTGCTCCGAATGCTTCGGCGACGCCGTCAAGAACGCCGGCGCGCTCTGCCCCGGCTGCAAGGAGCCCTACAAGTCCACCGAGATGGAGGACTTGGTCGGTGGCGCCCCCACGCTCTCGCTGCCTCCGCCGCCTGGCGGCGTTCCTGCGTCCAGGATGGAGAGGCGGCTGTCGATAGTGCGGTCGCAGAAGGCGATGACCGGAGCCAGACCGGCGACTGGGATCACAATGCTGGCTGTTTGAGACCAAGGGAACCTATGGCTATGGGAATGCCATCTGGCCAAAGGAGAATGAGGTGGACAATGCTGGCGGCGGTGGCGGCCTCAGTGGAGCCGATGGTCAGCCGGCAGAGTTCACCAGCAAGCCATGGAGGCCGCTCACTCGGAAGCTCAAGATCCCTGCTGCCATCCTTAGCCCATACAGGTATGCACATCAACTGCATTTGCCTATCTGTTCATGTTCTGAATCATGTTTTGACTTGTTTGGACCATTCATCACATGCAAATGTACTGCTTCATGATGCTTTCATTTGATTAATCTAAAGTCAAACATTCCTGGATCTGTAGATTAGTCCCAGTTGTGATTCAGTAAAAACTAGTAGTAGGTTAGGTGAGTTGTTAGATCTGCACTTCATCTTTGATCTCCTTCTAACTTCGAAACAAACATTATATTATCCTATATCCGTATGTGAAAAATGTTAGCTCGCAAACACTTCTCTATTATATATGTACACTCAATATACTATTATTCACTTTCATGCTGTTTAGATTGCATCCTTTGCTTATAGCACAAGAGACACTTAGATTGGCGCAAATCTGAATTGTGTCCTTTGAGCTTGCTGATAGAAAGCCTTGATTCTGCAATTTCTGTAACGATGATGCACTGTTCATTAACTTTGTTACCCTGATGATGCAGGCTTCTTGTTCTTATTCGCTTGGTTGTTCTTGTTTTTTTCCTTCACTGGAGAATTAAACACAAGAATCCGGATGCAATGTGGCTGTGGGGCATGTCTGTTATTTGTGAACTCTGGTTTGGCTTTTCTTGGGTCTTGGACCAGCTGCCGAAGCTGTGCCCTGTTAACCGAGCAACTGACCTCGCCGTCCTGAAAGAGAAGTTTGAAACCCCAACACCGTCGAATCCTAATGGAAGATCTGATTTACCAGGGCTCGATATATATGTGTCCACTGCCGATCCAGAGAAAGAACCTCCATTGGTTACAGCAAACACTATTCTGTCCATCCTTGCTGCTGACTATCCTGTCGAGAAGCTTGCCTGCTACGTTTCTGATGATGGAGGTGCTCTCCTGACATTTGAAGCAATGGCTGAAGCTGCTAGCTTCGCTAACATGTGGGTTCCCTTTTGTCGCAAACACGGCATTGAGCCTCGCAATCCTGATAGCTACTTCAGTCTAAGAAAGACCCATACAAGAACAAGGTCCGCTCAGATTTTGTCAAGGATAGGAGGAGGATCAAGAGGGAGTATGACGAGTTCAAGGTCAGGATCAATGGGCTGCCTGACTCAATTCGTCGCCGCTCTGATGCATACCATGCCAGAGAAGAAATAAAGGCCATGAAGAGGCAGCGCGAAGCTGCTCTTGACAACTCCGTGGAGCCTGTTAAAATTGCTAAAGCTACCTGGATGGCTGATGGCACACATTGGCCTGGTACCTGGATTCAACCCTCTGCTGAGCATACTAAAGGCGACCATGCCGGAATAATTCAGGTAGGCATTCTCAGGCAACACTTCTTTTTGCTACTCTATACCTAAAATTATGCATTATGCTTGAGAGCCTAACCATGTCTTATGGTGCTGGATAAGTGAACAAATTATGCTGCACCTAATTAGTAGGACAAATTTGCACCAGTATTGAACACAATGTGCACATTCGGTTTAGTGTGCATATTGGTATATATGTTTAGTAAGCGAGCTTTCTTTCTTAACTCTTAAGTGTACGCTACTCTTTTTAACCACTCTTTTAACCATTGGATCAATTCAGTATCGAGAATCCAAGAAATTAGCAGAGTAAAGAAAAAGTTAAGCAATTTACAAGTAGCAAAACTGTGTATTATATGCACCAATAGGTTGACTTTCATTATTCTGTTCTTCAGGTAATGCTGAAACCTCCTAGTGATGATCCCTTGTATGGCAGCAACGCTGAAGAAGGCACACCCCTTGATTTCAATGACATCGACATCCGTCTGCCTATGTTGGTATATGTGTCCCGAGAAAAGCACCCAGGCTATGACCACAACAAGAAGGCTGGTGCGATGAATGCCCTAGTCCGTTCATCTGCTGTCATGTCAAATGGACCTTTCATCCTCAACCTGGATTGTGATCATTATGTTTACAACTCTCAAGCTTTCCGTGAAGGCATGTGTTTCATGATGGACCGTGGTGGTGACCGTCTTGCTTATGTCCAGTTCCCACAAAGGTTTGAGGGCATTGATCCATCAGATCGCTATGCTAACCACAACACCGTCTTCTTTGATGTCAACATGCGTGCACTGGATGGTCTCATGGGGCCAGTCTACGTCGGCACTGGTTGTCTGTTCCGCCGTGTTGCTCTGTATGGATTTGACCCTCCACGCTCCACAGAACATGGTGGCTGCTGCAGCTGTTGCTACCCGAAGAAGCGCAAGATCAAGAGCTCACCTGAAGAGACACAGGCTTTGCGTATGGCAGATTTTGATGATGAGGAAATGAACATGTCAACATTTCCCAAGAGGTTTGGTAACTCAAACTTCCTCATCAACTCTATTCCAGTTGCGAGTTCCAAGGGCGCCCGCTTGCTGATCACCCTGGTGTCAAGAATGGCCGTCCTCCAGGTGCTCTCACCGTGCCCCGGGACCTTCTTGATGCTTCCACAGTTTGAGGCTATCAGTGTCATCTCATGCTGGTATGAAGACAAGACAGAGTGGGGTCAGCGTGTTGGATGGATTTATGGTTCAGTCACAGAGGATGTTGTCACAGGTTACCGGATGCACAACCGTGGATGGAAGTCAGTCTACTGTGTCACCAAGCGCGATGCTTTCCGTGGCACTGCACCCATCAACCTTACTGACCGTCTCCACCAGGTGCTCAGGTGGGCTACTGGTTCAGTGGAGATCTTCTTCTCCCGAACAATGCGCTGCTCGCAAGCCGAAGGATGAAGCTACTCCAGAGGATCGCGTACCTGAATGTGGGCATCTACCCTTCACTCGATCTTCCTCATCGTCTACTGCTTCCTGCCAGCGGTGTCCCTCTTCTCCGGGCAGTTCATTGTGCAGACGCTTGACGTGACCTTCCTCGTCTACCTGCTGGTGATCACTCTGACGCTGGTCATGCTGGCGGTGCTGGAGATCAAGTGGTCAGGCATCAATCTGGAGGAATGGTGGAGGAACGAGCAGTTCTGGCTCATCGGGGGGACCAGCGCCCACCTCGCCGCCGTACTCCAGGGTCTCCTCAAGGTCATCGCCGGAATCGAGATCTCCTTCACGCTGACGTCCAAGTCCGGCGGAGACGACGTGGATGACGAGTACGCCGACCTGTACATCGTCAAGTGGACGTTACTGATGATCCTGCCCATCGTGATCATGATGGTGAACCTGATTGCCATCGCCGTCGGGTTCAGCCGCACCATCTACAGCGAGATCCCGCAGTGGAGCAAGCTCCTGGGCGGCGTGTTCTTCAGCTTCTGGGTGCTGACCCACCTGTACCCGTTCGCCAAGGGCCTGATGGGGCGGCGCGGGCGGACGCCAACCATCGTCTTCGTCTGGTCCGGCCTGATCGCCATCACCATCTCCCTGCTGTGGGTCGCCATCAACCCGCCGTCCCAGAACTCGCAGATTGGCGGGTCCTTCACCTTCCCCTGATCTCTTCTGCCACAGCTTATATGTCATATATGAATTACATACCATTTGTTCAAGAAGCAGTAGCAGCGTTCCGGAGCTAGCTGAAGGGGAGTAAATTCTGTCTGTTCCCTGTGGTTAAAGTAGGCTATTTTTTGTGTTGTCGAAAAAACAGTGAATCATACTAGTTCATTTGTTCTTTTTTATTATGTTTCCGAGATAGATGTGGTTTTTGTTGGACCTGGATAACATCACAAGTACAACATTTCGGAAGTTGTAGCGAGGTGTTTAGAGTTCCATTTTTCGCGTCCAGATGTGCAGTTTTCTTCTGATTTTCTCGCTGCCTGTGGCCATCGTGCTCGGTCTGTATGATCTGGTAAAAAAGCTTTGATCTCTTAGTGTAGGCAGTTGTACTTTCGGTCGAATTCTAAGTGCAAAGCTATCCTTTTGTCTCTGAGTTTTCTAGTATCAGTTTAGAGAAACATCAGTTATAGGCTCTACAGCATTTAGGACTTGTTTTGTAGCTTGGTATTCATTAGTGTTTGACTGTTTGTACATGGATTTCTGTGCTTCTTAAGCTATGCTGTCTAGTTGTACATGATTTTTAGTGCTGAGTAAATGTATTCTCCACGGTATTATTCTCATCACATCACAAGTAACATGTTGTCAGGGTTTGTATCTTTTTTCTTCATTGTTCAGGGTATTGTTTATTTTCAGTGTATATGTTCAAAACCATGACTTGCCGTTTAGCATTTTTTTACAGTGATCATTTGTATAAATTATTACTGTTTTTTCTATTTGTACTTCTGCTTTATAGGGTAGTGTAATTTGATTTCTGCTGATTTTTTGTTCTTGTTGTATTTTTTTCATGATCATTTGTGAAGTCTAAATTTCTTTGTTTCTACTTGCCCTCTTGTCAACAAATGTCATATTTAAACACTTTTTACAGTTCCAATGTTCATTATTTACAGTGTGGAGTATTCATATTTTTGTTGCTAACTGAACTTAGAGTAGTCATGCGGAATGTACTTGTGGGACTCCATTAAGCTTGTAGAAAACGGGTTCAAAATGTGTCAAAAGCAAACTCACTAGAATAGTTTGCAGGACTGTTAGTCGTGACATACAAGCAAAAAACAAGGGACGCATACATACATGTTATTGGTTGTGAAATTCGAATGAAGATAAATTGGTTTTTCAGTCCCTTTGTTTATTAATCTCTTTTAGCTTGTGTACAAATGGTAGCAGACCACAAGCTTCTTTTCTCCTTGTATAAGTAAAGGGAATATATTTTGCTTAATTTGGTTGTTCATATTAGATTTTTGACAGTATGCACTCGGCTTTACTTTTTGCTGCAGCCACATTGAGCCCTATGCACTTTACACACTACACACCCGATACCATCCCATCCTCTTGTGGTGTCACCGGGAGCATCTTGCAGATCTACTCCATCGAAATTCTTGAACTAAAAAAAGGATTGAAATGGCCACTCAAACTGTACGGAGTGGTCGCTGCGCGAGACACGGTGGATCGCAACCGCAACATTTTATTTTCTCGTTCAAGTTCTAACTACCAAAGAACTCGGTGAAAATGTATGTACTGTATTCAGTTTTTCTTCTCGTTTCCATTATTTCTTCTTCTTGGTGCTTTTGTGGTCTATTGCAATTGAGTACCAAACCATTGCATTTAAGTACTAACGATATGATGCTTGCAGGGTTCTTTATGTTTGACTGGTCCATCTCGTGCAATTGTAGCGATGGACTATGTTGACTTTGAAGTTGAACTCAAAATAAAAGAGGGAAAGGGGTCCCAGGATAAAGCATTGATCACTCTTAGCAAGCGGTATGACGGTACATGTACCTCTCTCGTGTTGGAGAGAGTTGATTGCACAGAACTACCACTTTACACACTAAATTTCACAAAATTACAACTTTACGTTTGAATCGCTAAAAACTACCACTCTATAGCTGATTGTTTGCAATGTGCGCAAATCGTCGCCTAAACCGAAATTGACATCGTTTCTGACGAGCGGACCCCACCTGGCAGTGATGACGTGGATCGAGTAGTCAAGACGCGGGGCATGGCCGTTAACGGCCGTTTGCTGACATAGTGGGATCCACTGTCAGGCCGTCGGGACACATAAGAGTTGATTGCATAGAACTACCACTTTATGCTCTAAATTCCGAAAAATTACCACTTTACGTTTGAATCGCTAAATACTACCACTAATCGGCTGATTGTTTGCAATGTGCGCAAATTCATGTCTAAATAAAAATTGACAGCAAATCTGACGTGTGGACCCCACCAGTCAGTGCTGACGTCGCAGCACACATGGACTGTTTGCTGAGGTGGCAGCAAATGTGGACATGGGCCCACCTGTCGCACTGCCCCGTCAACCCCGCCCCATCAGTTGGGAAGGGATGCGTTGACCTTGGTTCATACGATGGCCTCATCTCACCTTTTGATTTTTATTTTTTATTGGAAAAGAAAAGAGAAATAGAAACAGAAAAAATATATGATTTTTCCCTTTTTCTTTTGATATTTATATTTTTTATTTTTATTTTTTATTGGTCCGACAGGTGGGCCCATGTCCACATTTGCTGCCACCTCAGCAAACAGTCCATGGGTCCGCACGTCAGATTTGCTGTCAATTTTTGTTTAGACATGAATTTGTGCACATTGCAAACAATCAACCGAATAGTGGTAGTTTTTAGCGATTCAAACGTAAAGTGGTAGTTTTTCGGAATTTAGAGCGTAAAGTGGTAGTTCTATGCAATCAACTCTTATGTGTCCCGACGGCCTGACAGTGGGTCCCACTATGTCAGCAAATGGCCGTTAACGGCCGTGCCCCGCGTGTTGACTACTCGATCCACGTCATCACTGCCAGGTGGGGTCGCTCGTCAGAAACGATGTCAATTTCGGTTTAGGCGACGATTTGCGCACATTGCAAACAATCAGCTGTAGAGTGGTAGTTTTTAGCGATTCAAACGTGGTAGCTCTGTGCAATCAACTCGGTTGGAGAGCAGCTTGTGTAAAGCGGTGTTAAGACTTGATAAGCTTTCTCGAGCAGTTCAGGCCACTATAGTGGGTGTTTGCGTTGTTGAAGGGGAATGGCCTTTGAATATGGATGCCGAGTTGCTTGCTCCTTGGCTGCTGCTGCAGATGAAGTTGTGTTGCTCGATTGTCGTAGTGGTGATAAAGAAGTGCGCGTAGGATCGAATGATTACCTTCATCTGTCAAGGAATGATGCAGACTAGACGTGGAAGAAGAGGTCTCGTTGGGGTCTCGTCTTGAGGAGCATATGTTGATTCTCAAGGAGATTTAGATACTCATGAGTCATGAAATGCCATGGTTCTTTCATATAATTTCTGAATTTATTCAAATGTAATTCGTCCAGAAAAATAATAATAAATATTATAGTGGAGAGGTGATTTAATTTTGCAAGCCGAAGAGAACAGGCGTGGAGTTATCCCGCGCGACCTCCGGCTGTATGCTGCCCCACGCACCTCCGTTCAGTACTTCAGTTCAATTAGCTCAAGCCCGCAAGCATCAAGGACGAGCTCAGACATGTAAGTCCATCTATGTCTGACCCACTCCAATTCTGCTTGTCCACGGGATGACAAATCCTTATTTGTAACAGATTTTGAATATGATCATCCTTCACTATACTCGAATCCAGACTTTACATATTATTTTTTCTGGCCTAGAACACAAAGTACTTCGCATTCTTTTATTTTTGCACGGTACTAGGATACTTCATTGGCTAGAACCAGGATTTTTTTTAGACCGAGCCCTAAACAGTTGGTGTACTCAAATAAGGTGTATTTTTTTTCCATGTTCAAAGTAATACCACAAGCTTGTTTCGACAATGTCATGCTCGTAAACCACGACAAATCACCGCCAAAGTATTCATCCCCATAAGAGAACAAAATACACCTTAACAAACGTTCAAAGCAGAGAAGAACATGCTGCTACAAACAATTCCACAGGATCATTCTTGAGCCGTCTACAAGTACAGCAGTAAAAAAAGAAAAATATACATGGCCCAGACGCTACCTAATGCAGTCTCGTCAGCTCCTCCACCCTCTTGGACAGCTCCTCCACAGGGACGGCCATCACCTTGGCCACCTCCTCCATCTTGCCCCTGTTGAGGTCGAGGAACGACTCGATGAGGTCGCCGTCCACAAAGTTGCGGGCCTCCGAAGTCTTCTTTTCGTTGTGGAACGACCGCCACTGCTCGTGGCTCAGGTTGCCAACGCCCTTTATGAACTTCACCAGGGTCGCCTGGAGCTTCTCCAGGAACACATAGTGGTCATGGGGAAGGGAGGCGATGACGCCAATGACCCCGTTTATCGTGCCAAAGATGACCGTGGGGATCTGGCCCATCTCTGAGTCCGGGAGGCGCATCACTAGCGAGCCATGGCGGAACCTGTTCACAAACTCCCCCAGGTGGTACTCCCCGACGACCTCGAGCCTACCCCTCTCCTCATCTGTGGCTGCGTCGCTGTTCTTGCGGACGGTGAAAAGGTTGTAGCTGTTCTCAGCACCGACGTAGATATCATCATCGATCATCTCTACCGCTGTCATCCAATTTGCGTTGTAATCTCTGGCAAGCTCTTCAATTGCGCTCTCCTCGTGCTGCTCAAAAGAAAAACATGAAAAATCTGACATGATAAAAGACTGATATGTGCACAAACTGGAACTAGTGTCATGTGCATTAGATGTCAAGCATACAAGTTAACAGCAAACGCTTACCTTGTACACAAGCAAGGATATGGATTTCATCAGGTCCCCGACCACAATGAAATCCCCACGGGTTTGGGTATACAGGGCCAGTATGTGTCCATGATGGCCGCACTCGGATTGTAGCTCATGTGAACCATCATCCCGTGTCATCCACTTATATAACTGGATCTTCTGGTTGATAGCCGCCAACAATTTCCCGTTGAATGCATTTAGAGAATAGACGGCTCCTTTCGTTTCTTTCTCTACGATTAACTGCAACCTTCCGTCTTCAACTACAAATACAAGGATCCGGCCCTGCACCAAGATGAATAGGCACGTAATTACCATGTAAAGGAAAAATCAATGAAGACATGATCATCCAGACAATAAGCTACAAGAGATAATAATTACCTTTGTCGGTTCATTCTCCTCGGGTAAAACATATGCTGTTCCCACACAGTAATAGAAGTTATTATCATCTGAGAATGAGCAGCTAATCATGGAGCAGCCGCATTCATATTGATCAAGAGCATGTGTAGACAGAAACTCAAAAGTTTGATGATCCAACAGGCGAATAAAATGTGCCTCGCTTTGCTCCATACTGTCATGGTTATACTTGAAACTGCAGAACGCTAGTGTCCTGGACTGTTCCTGGTGGCAAATACGCCGTGCTTGTTCATTCAAGGGGATCGTACGGATATGAAGCTTCTGGATATCGTCGATAGTTCCAATAGAAAGTTCACCTTCTTTAGCAATTGCAAGGCTGTGATATACAACAAAAAAGGTAACTTAGAAGCACGTATAGAACCATAATGTGGCTTGCAAGTAAATGCTGCCAAGGAACTACTGGAATGAAACATGGGGACCATGTGAGAAACTCATAGCATAAGTAGAACAGCAGTAGCAAAAAATATGTCTCAATTATCATACAAGACACTATCAGGTCAGTGATAATCTATTTTATTTTTTCTATGGTAATGATAGAAAAAAGAAGGTTAATGATAGTATTTGTATGTACGCATTGAGTACAAAAGGAGGTTACTTGACAATATCGAAAGAATCCATATTCAAATGAGAAAACGAGGAGGGGGTGAATAGCACAATTGGGTTCAGTACATGGATATGTCATATGCCAGGTTCCTTCCTACATGTAAACAAAGGCTGATACAGGTACACCACACACATATAAACTACTGAACTAACAAGTCATTCTGATTTGAGAGAGAGATACCTGTCAGGAAAAGCGGCTGTATTGAAAGGACACATATGATTGACTTCTTTCAAATTGACATTGCTATACAGCAGCTTCTTATTGCTGCTATAGATAACAGTTGGTCTATCAGATGAAGCAAACACGTGGGTTGTGCCCTTTGATGAGAATGTACGAAGGCTAATTGGTTGGGTACCAAGAGAGACCTTCTTTCTATCAGTTAGTTCACCTGTGCTTGCATTTAATAGAAAACTAAACAGGTGACCGTCTCCAAGAGCACAAAGCAGATACGAAACCTGAAAAGTAAAGCAGCAAGCATAAGCCACTTATATTAGCATTCCATTCATGAAAAGTGAGGTCAGCAACATACCCCTTCCAAGGTGCATAGCAGAACAGATCGAGGAACTATTTCTCCACCTAAACTTTCCTTCCTGATTAATTCAAGGTCTGGAAGTGAATATATGCTAACACTAATATCAGTCCACAACCCAATTGCAGCCAGAGAACTATATTGTGGGTTCTCGCCGACTGGGTTCAAATCAACACAAGAGATCTCATGTTCAAACTGTGCATGTTTCACTTCAACCAGCTTAGCATCCCTAATCTCTAGGTAAACAAGATGGCCACCACCAGTTGCCAACAGGACCTGCAAGACAGATAATGTGTATTTGACGTTAGAATGGAAGGTAAGTATAAATGTGAATTCAAATTCAAATTCATTGTAATTACAAGCATTTTCAGGAAAAGAGTACGCTGGGCTGCGTCTGAAAGTCTGATTTGTGAGCAAGCTTCTCTCAAGTTCAGACACATGAGGTTGAAATGAAACACACGGGGATTGTTTTGTAGGTAAAGGGTAATAACCATGTCATGCTGCGTACACTTACAAAATGGCTGATTACAAGGATTCAAAGTTTTGGAGTCAAGAAACAAGTTAACAATACAAAATGAGGGTATGGCAGTATATAGAATTGCAAGTACAATATGAAGACAATAATTGGAAGGCACAATGAACAATTATTGAAAGTGGCAAGTCATATGAACAGTAAGACATCTGATAATTTCCCTCTATTATCTTGCTCATGATTCTCCTCTCTGGGCCTCTTCTGTGTGTATTTTGGTCAGTGTGTATTTGCTGACTATGCATTGTATGGATGAGGATTTAAAACATGAATACAGCAGAGTTGTATCCACTCACACACATGTTTACTAAGCTGGTTATCGTTGGGAATAGCTCATTTCCTACTATAAAGCATAAAAAGGATAATATTTGCCCAAAGAATAAGAATGGGGGGAGAATGGGAGATCCCATGAATATACCCACCTGACTGGCATTAGCTGATGCAACATTGACTGAAAATCCTTCTGGCGCATTCCATTGATCCACTAGCTCCTGAGAAGTGCAACTGACTAACCGAACAGAATTAGCGGTAACCTGCCATTAAAATTATCTGATAAGATATTGATCTTAAAGCTTAATTTTGGCTTTTGGCTTACAAGCCACAAAAGCACCTAAATAGGTGCTTTAGATTTTGGCTTTTGGCTTATACCATCATGCAACAATGTCCAGCCAAAAGCCAAGAGCACCTATGGCTTATAAGCCAAAATCAAAAGCCAGAAATAAGCCCAACCAAACAGCCCTGAAAAGAAATCTGGAACATAAAACTTGCCACACTGGCTCAAGAGTCTGTTTGTTTGGTGCCCCCATATTAGCAATGCCAAAAACAAAATGAAAACCTACGTTTTCTTTTCTCTTGCTTGGTTTGTTGCAAAAAGAATGCTGCCCACGAGAATTCACCCATCCCTCTCACAGATGCCTACCAAATGATTGGCAACATGCAGGTGCATTCTTTGACCAAAAAAACTAAGAGGCCAAATTACCATGTTTGGTACAGATGAATTTTGCACCAACAAAACACACATTAAATACCGTTAGAATCATCCACGATAATTTCGTTCTTTGCTCAGGATTCATCCATTTCTATCTAGTGTTCCGTTCAGCTTCCCTAACACACCAAATCTACTTTTACGAGGATACTCCAGTTACGGCTTATCAGGCAAGGAAACAAACCAAATGGTTCATCAGAAATGTACCTGTATAAGCAGATCATTGATGGCATTCTGGCAAAACAAAGTCTGGATTTGTGCATCAAAGCCTTCTATCTCCGTTTCTTCTAATTCATCTTCCATGTTCATAGCTAAGAATCGTGTCTCGCTTATAAAGCTCACCACTAGGTATATGTCGTACGGATCATTGAAGGACGATTTCAATGACCATAATCCCTTGATACCTTGCAGCTCTACTGAAGCCTAATTGACAAGAGAAGATACAACTCAACTCCTACAGTACAAAATTTGCAAAGTTTTTCCTAGCAAGAAAATGATTATGTTCAAGTCAATACCTGCTCATTAATCCCTATACCATTCCGAACCACCCGAATTGAACCGTCTTTAAATGCTCCTGAACAAGTGACCACCTGACCCTGCCCCTGCCTATCAAGGTCAACCACGCAAAAGTCCACAATGGGTCCAAGATTCACATATCGTTCAAGGACTTCAACAAACGAACCAGTTTGATCAGGTTGGAAATTCAGCTTTACTAGCTGTCAAGATCAACGAATATTTCAGTGAGCAAATTTCATTGAAAATAATAACAGAAAGGATGAATGAAATTTATCTACTTTCCAGTAAGCGTACACATTTCATTGCACATGGATGCTTACTTTTGTGTGGGTGCAGTGCCTAGTTAGTTGTTACTGGTTTTCCTTTCTTTGTTTTCAGTTGTTCCTTCTGTTCATTTTTGGTGGGTGCGGCTGAGAGTAGCTTGACTTAAATGCAATTTAACATAAGAACAAGTAGAAGGCACAAATGGAGATGCAAGATTGTTTATCTAAATGGACGGTCAAAGAATACCATGTAACTGAATTGCTAGCTTCCTAGATGGTACCAAAACTGATGTAAGTTGTCCTATCTAGTATGAAACAGGAAGCAAATAGCTTAACATAATTCTGCAATTGACCCACCTGTGAATCGCCAAATCGAGAACCGACGTAGACAAAGCCAGTATCAAGATAGGATATTGACGATGCAACCGACGTCTCTCCCAAGTGCTCAATTTTCAAACCAGTTACCCTAGAATGTAAACAATACATGAGAACAGAAAATATGTAAGGAGTAGATCAAGAGTCCTTTAGTTCCAGAATGGTACACAGGAAGGTACCTTTCTCGTTCTTGGGTAAGCACGAGTAAATGCAAAGTGCCTGTATTATCACCAAGCAAAAAGCGGGAACCATCGGGGTCAACCCGTCCATAAGCTCTTATGATGGACTGAGCAAGAAATGGAAGACAAAAGGCAGATAATTACAGCATGTCAAAATACAGACCATGTAATTGGCACAAGAAGAATACAGCAAATGTAAGCAGAAGTATTACTTGTTTGATGGGTATAGCTTTGAATGTAGAATTGGCATTGCAGTAAACTATCGTCTCCTCGCCAATAATTATAACACCACCAAGTGGAACCGGTACAGGTATCAAAAGACCAGCTCCATTGTCCAAATTGTTCTGTGACCAAGGACCCTCTACAAAGTCTTTGTCCTTCAGGGCAACTTCATATGTCTTAACATGCCTTGCATCTTTGTTATCCTGACACATAGCAAAGAAAGTGCAACTCATCAAGATCTGTTGCTATTTCAATAATGGCCAACTTATTCGTAACAGAATCGAAAAAGTGGGAAACCTAAGGGAAAGAGGTTGGGCAGGGTAGCAATAAGGAGAGAGTGCATTCAGTCAGTGTACAAATTTCAAAAGATTAAAAAAGATTATTTCGGTACAACAACAGCACAGCTTGATGCTAAAGGTAAAAATCAGTATAAATGTATTACAGAGACGACTCAATATTTCCCAACAAGTACCAGAACCATGAAGAGCATGTTAGACTTAAGTTATTTAATATTGTTGCACAAAGAAAACTAAGTAATTATTCCAGCAGTATTGAACTGTGTTGCCATGTCGAAAGTAGAATCACAGGATCAATATCATATAGTACAAATGATATAGCAAAAACACATACTGCGAATGTTAAACCAAAATTAAATAATTGGACAACAGAGCCATAAATCTCGAGAATCAATCCTATGACATCCATGAGTAACCCTATTATGCACCACCTATAAGAAGTTAAGCACTACAAGTTCTGAACAGACTACACTTATAAAGTAAATAGATAAACACCGAGGATTACAGGTGTAAACCAACACGTGTTATTTGCTCCAGTCAAGAATAATGGCAAACACATGTAAATACAGGAAGTTCATATTCATCATTAGACTAGTGATTTGAGACTGATGTAGTTCAATACTTTGTACCGCTGGATTTGGACTTTGTGATAGTATAAACACACTAAGAAAGATTGAAGCTTTGAGCAAACCTGGTAGAGGACAACTATCGTAGGTCTGAGACAGCCGTACAGGAACTTGATGTCCAATACTTGAAGCTCTTCGAGTCTGACATAAGAAAAGGAAGGCACCTAAGTTAATCAGGTCAAAATAAAGACTATCCTTCATGAAACATTAACTCTGTCATGAACTTCCAACAACAACTGTGCGATAAGCCTATATCATCATTCATATGACAGTAAGTATAGCGATATGCCTATATCATGATTCATATGACAGTAACTATAGCACAGAAGTAAGCACGAAAATAACTGTACGGCTTCCAAGCCGCCATGAGAAATTGCAGCTTTGTCTTGACCAACAAGCATGTGAAGCAAAATAATACTAAAATAACCTCAATCATTTTATGCATTTTGTACATTGATAGCAGGTCAAGCAACATAAATATAAAAATAATAAAATAACCTCAATTATTTATACATTTTTCTACATTGATAGAAGGTCAAGCAACATAAATATGAAGTTCAGAAATGGAAAAAAAGTGCATTACGGTTGCCTCTAACTCTACCAAAAGAAAATTAAGATCCTGTAAGAATTCCTCCCATCGAGCAACCCGGCAGAGGCATGCAATCATGCTCCAATTGTTCCAGTTACAGATTACAGTGCCACCTAAATTTCTACGGAGTGTATCATTGAATGGATGGTTCGATAAGCAAAACCATTTAGTTAGTCACTGCCATACTAGTACCTGATATTGAAAGCTTCCTTTAGCTGTCCTTTGTTGTCAAAGGGTATAACCTGACAAAGAAAGATTCAATTCAAGGAAAGGAATCAGAAGAACATAAAAAAGCTCCGGGGTGCAAAATTACAGCTTGGGACCAAGGATGAATGACTAAGAAAAGAACAGAAAAGAACAGACAATAGGCTTTACTTTAAATAATCCATCGTAGAGGTGAAGGCCAATAAGCCTACAGTCAGGGTCCACGATCCCAATCTGCATTATAAATCGAAGGTTATCTGGTAGTATCATTGCTCTAGCTTTAAACGTAAGAGATAACTCTCTTTAGTACATGTGTCACAATACAAAATGAACTTAGTATAATTTTCCATAATCAAAAAAAAAAAGCTAATTAATCCCTGCTCGAAGGGTCACCGAGCAACAAATTAACTGATTTATCGGCAGATTGAATGATTAATCGGCTGATTAAATGGCCGTTTCGCCTATTAATCCTCTAGTAGCCAGCCGATTGAGCAGTTAACAGTCAACGATTTCCTCAACATCGATCATTTTGCAACCGAGAAAAGGAGTGTGAACTTGGAAAAGTGCGGTACCTGTCCATTGTCCGTAGGGCGGCCAATGCGGTCAGAAACATCTCCCATGGATCTACAAGATACAAATAAATTATAATTCCATAGAAAACACGGGATTCACGGAAGGTATCATAGAGTGACTACATGGGATGCACAATTTAACAGGACTCGTTTGACTATCCAAATCCATAGCTCTAGAACACCAACACTACTCTGCGGATAACATGCCAATTCCTGTACGTGGCTTGTGAAGTTAAGAGTGGATACCTGGTGAGAAGCTCCGACTTTGCTGCATCCCACTGCAGGACGCAGAACTTGTATCTCTCCGTGGCGATGAAAAGGAAGTCCTGGGCCTCGTTCTGAAAGGGGAGAAACAAACAGGCATGAGATTACTTTGACAGGAAAGCCACGCTTAGAGGGAACCACAATATACGAAGCAGCAGAATATGTAGCTCACAATGGGACGGAAGAGCTCGATGGTCGCGATCCTCCCGTATATCGGCACATCCAGCATAGGCTGCGAGCAGAAGCAAACGTCATGGCGTTACAGACAGACGCAGACTATCATGCGTGCAAACCAGCAGGCAGCGGAGAAGAAAATAGTGAAAAGCACATGGAGCATCCTCCATGGCACGGATCACTGACCTGGAGCCCTGCGGCGTGATCAGATGGATCTCGATGCGGGTGCATTTCCTGAAAGTCGGGCGAGCACGAGAGTTTAGCAAAAAAAAAATGATTTAGCAGGTGACCAGCATACACAGAAACAGTGGCGTCCAATCAAACTACTAGTAAATTCATGAATCTTTATGGCACGCTTCCATGGTGAACTAACTCAAGTTTAGCAAAGAAGATTTCGCAGGTAAATGAAACTACTGGTAAATGATGAATGAATCTTCTAAACACATATGGCACGCTTCCACGATGAACTAACTCAACGTACGTCGTCAGGTGTACACTGCATCTGGACAAGTATACTAATCTATGTCAGGAGCCTGCCTACTGTCGCGTTGCCACACTACTGACTACTGACTAGTGCTAGAGTGACGGACCCAGATCCTCCCTCACAGCCAAGCGGAGAAACCATCCGGCGGGGAGAGAGACCATCCGGCGGGGGGCCAGAACCGGACCAGACGCGGCATTCCTCCGAGCTGGAGGTAAACCCTAGGAGGATGCAGCCGCGGGCCCTTGGCGGGAGGGAGAAACCCTAGAGGGCAGGGCAGGGCAGGGCTGCGGTGCCGCCGCCACGCGCTGAGAGGGCAGGGCAGGGGCGGGGGGACGGAGCTTGACCTTAATAAATTTGAGATTTTTGGGGATGGGAGTGGCTTACGCTACGATGAGGTTGAGCTGGTTGGGGCCGGTGAAGTGGCCGACGCAGGAGTGGCTGACGCTTGTGGGCTTGTGCGCCGTGACGACGTAGTTCCACGTGCTCATCTCCGCCGTGCGCCGCCGCCGCCGGAGGAGGAGGGTTCTGGAAGAAGAGGAAGAACGGTGGCAGGAGAGATGGGTAGAGCGGTCGTTTTCTCTCATGGACCGGTTAGAGGGCCCAAAAGGACGGGCTGGCCTGCGTACAGATATTTGTATGGGCTAGTGTAACATGGGCCGGTTAAAGCATCTCCACCTGGCTCCCAATAGCGCTCCCATCGGGGGCTCTGAAATTCCGTCAAAAACAAAAAATCGGGGGCTCTGAAAAGTCCAAGTACTCGGCGGCGAGCTCAATGTCCTCAGTCGCGGGTGGCAAACCGCCAAGGTCCGCCTCGCCTGCCTCTCCTCGGCGTCGCTGTACGCGTTCCCACCTGCGACCGCACCGCCACCGCCAAGGTCCGCCTCGCTTGCCCTCTCCTCGGCGTCGCTGTACGCGTTCCCACCCGCGACCGCACCGTCCTGTCTTGGCTCGAGGGATACCTCGCCGGAGTTATCGTCCATGTCTACCATCCCATTACTGGACCTTGACCTCAACGTCACCCCTCGTGCTAACGACGTCTCAGAGCGACATAGTAAAGCTTGGATGTGGACCTCGGCAAGCATGCCCCAACCCCGGCACGTTGTCTACTCAGAGAAGGAGGACCAACTTTTTTGCAAAGCTTGGATGGTCATCGGGCAAGATGCACTATGTGGTGCGGAGCCAAACCAGACCGCATTTTGGAGGAGGGTGGGCAAGCATTTCCATGAGCAAAGGAAGTTGTCGCCCTACAAAACTCAGAGTGGTCGGAGTGACGACTCTCCCAAAAAATATGGAATCATATCTAAACCAAGTGTAGCAAATTCCAAGCAGCCACCGATCATGTAGTCGCCCGGCCTGTGAGTGGCATCAGCTTGGGAGACATGGTCCTCCAAGCCATGGCATTTTTCAAGCAGTCGAACGACGACAAGTTCACATTGAACCATTATTGGGTGTTGATAAAAAATAGACCAAGTGGACTGAACTCTATGATTCATTGATGAAGGGGGCGATGCATCAAAAAAACACCCAAATGATGCCAAAGGTGAATGTGAAGAGGGTGGCCCAAGCTCGTTGCCCCGTGTCATGAGGCCGAGGGGACACAAGGCATCCAAGCATGATGTGAAGCGAGAGGCTTTGCCTCTTGCATTGGAGGAGACATTACTAGGTGGATTTGTAAAAAAACAGTCTGCACGTATGTAAATTAACTGTCGCCATTACCGAGTGACCAAAACGCTCGCGCGTGACAATTAGACCCGTTTTTGTCTCTCTTTGTTTCCACCAAACACCACTTCACTGATGCTAGCTAGAGATATGGGCAGGACGACCGCCCTTCCCATCGGAGAGAGATTCAATGGCTATCACTGGACGACTTAGCATATCTCGTGTGCCCTTTGATCTAGATTTAGCGGAAAAGGTTGATCCAAATATTGAAATTGAAACTCAAATGGTCAGAAAAGATTGAGAAACCGTAATAAATCGTACATTGTATGCTTATATGTATTATGAGAAAGTTTAGTTTCATTTGGACCGGTCGCTTATGATTTAATTAGTATTTTAGAGTGACACATGGGTTTACTAAATGAACTTGACGAGAATGTACGATTTAGTCACAAAATTGCACAACGTGAAAAAGGGTCACAAAGTTGGCACACACTAGCGTTTTGGACACTCCGTGAGGCGGGCCTGAGACTGTTCTAAAGAACTAACCGCCTCTTAAATTTTTTATTTACTATAATTAATAGGTCCTTTTTAAGCGAAAATTGAAACACAGCTCCCGAGATCATATGGTCCCGCTTCAATAAATAAATTAAAAAATTAGTAAAACATTTCAAAAAATTCTGCATTTTTTGGTGATAAACATATACAAGATTTCTGCACACGTGCCAATTTTCGAGATGAAATGACATTTTGGGTGCTCTGCACAAAAAAGACAAATCACTGACAAAAAAGAGATCTAAAAAAAATCTTTTTTTGGAGCACTGATTTTGTCTTTTTTGTATAGAGCACCAGATCGACATGTCATTTGACTACGAAATTTTGCACGTATGTAAGAAATTTGTATATGTTCATCACCAAAAAAATTCAGATGTTTTTAAATGTTTTACTATTATGTTCAATTTTTTATTGAAGCAGGAGCATATGAGTTCGGGAGCGAAAACGTCCCTCCATTTTCAATTGTTTTTATTTATCTTTTTGGGGGATTTATAAAAAACAAAACCTTAGGGGATTTAAAAAAACAGTCTGTACGCATGTGAGATAATAGCGTAAAAGTACTAGTTATCGTGCCAAATTTACCGATTGGTACTAGTCGGTGTCCCAATAGCAAGTTCATACCAGATTTTGCGCTAATTTTCACAGAAATCAATTGATAAATTTGGCACGATAACCAGTAGTTTTAGGCTATTATCTCTAAGCATGTAAACTAACTGCCGCCATTACCGAGTGAGCAAAACGCGGCAATTAGACCCGTTCTCTGTCTTTGTATACTCACACAAAACTGCCGCCATTATTTTTTTTTTCGAAACTTAGACAATCTATTGATTAAGCCGAAAAAGAGTTGGACAGTTTATAAGGAAAACCGGCCAAAAACCGTACAACACAACGCACCACTCGCCGGCCAAATCCGGCGAAAACCAACACAACCGCTGAGCGGCACCAAAAAAGAAAACCCCACATGCCTCTCAGGAGAGGGCCTCGCCGAGACTGCAAGAAGGCGTCATCGTCATCACATCTCCCCTGGGGGCCACGCCGCCCACCCGAAACTCTGAGCATGCGACTCCGACTTCACCGCAGGCAGTCGCCGAGCCAACCCGCACTGTCGTGGCCGTGCGAGGCCATATGAAGATCCGTGCCACTCAGCCCCTGCGACAAGACAGCGCAGCTCCGAGTCCGAAGAAGAGCTAAGAAGAGAGAACCAGGCAGGCTGGCGCCGTGGAAACTCGCCGAAAGGAACATCTGCCGCCAGTCATCGTACACCACCTGGAACCCACCACAGCAGCTTCGACTTCTCAGCAACAAAACACGCCGAGGCAACCCCAAGGACACGCCGGAGAAGAGCCGACTACCGCAGCCACAGCCACGTCTCCGACATCGCTCATCATCATCATCGTCGCCACAGAAGCCTCAACGCGAACACCTCGGAGCAACCTTGTCGCCCACACGACACAAAGTTGGAGCACCCTCGATGTTGCAGAACTCTCGGAGCCGCCGCCCCGACATCCATCTGTCCCTCACGCCCTGCGCGAACCACCTGAACCACCTTCCGGGGCCGCCGCCCCGACATGCCACCGCTCGCACTCGAGCTGCAGCGCCGCACGACCTAGTTGCCCGCAGCCCAAACTGCACAGGACAACTACCCGCAGACCACGGCCGCCACACCAAGTCCGAGGCCGCTGCCTCGACATACCGAAGATCGCCCCTCCCTGGGCGCATCGACCGAGCCGACAACCTCGCTGCCCTCACAGCTCGAGATATGCCACCCAAGCCATGAGAGACGCCACCTTGCACCATAAGGCCGCGCTCACAAAACTTTCCGAGGCCGCCGCCTCGGCGCACCACAACCTTCCGAGGCCGCTGCCCCGACGTCCACCAACCCTGACGCTGGAGGGGTGACACGAACCCATCCACAAAACAACTCTCCAAGACGACGCCCTCAAGAGGGAAGAGGCAAAATAGCCACCGTCGCCCACTCCGAACCCGGAGTTTAGGCTTTCACCCGGAGAGTCCAAGCCGATCACGCGGAGAGATGAAGAGGAGCACTCCGACGACACCTTCAAGAAGGAAAACGACGCCAAAGCGCCGTTGTCGCCGGCACCGACACATGGTCAGGCTAGGATTTCTCCCGGCTAATCTCACATCCCGCAGAAAAGCTTGCAGATCAAGAGCAACCAGCATCAAGATCCTGGAGAAGCGCATGCTTTGAGTCACCCTCCAAAACCGCCAACCACCAAGCGCCAGCAGAGGACCCCTGCACAGCACCACACGCCGAGAAGAGAAGCACCACTGCCAGCGCCACGCCGCCGTCACCCTCATCAGCCCGGGGCCGCCGCCCCGGCGTCCTGGCCGCCCGAAGCCCGTCCACCACCCCGCCGCGCCCGACCTCCACACCAACGCGACCGCCCTCCGCACCAAGCGCCGCCACAGCTCGGGCCCGACGGGCCCAGAACCGGCCCGCCAAGCCCATCGAACCAGCAGCAGCCTCGCGCGGACGCAGACGACGGCGCCTCCCTCCGCCGCTGCAACCCACGCACCAGCCACCACCGCCGTCTTCACCCGAGCCCGCCGGCTCGGCCTCCTCCACCCCGACCGGCGCCGCCCCCACGGGCCCGTCAACATCCTGCCGAGGAAAATGGAACCGCCCCCCGACGACCTTTGTGGCAGCCGAGGAGGTGCCGCCACCGCCGCGGCCGAGGCCGGCGACGGCAGCGGCGGAGGTGGCGCAGGCGGGAGGGGGCGGACGGCGCTGCTTCTTGCGCCCCTAGCGCCGCCTGGGGGGGGGCGACGCGAGGGGAAAGGTGTATCCACTGCCGCCATTATCGAGATCGGACGGCAGACATTCTCTCCTCTCCACGCGGAGCCCAGAACCCTCCCCCGGCGGCGGCGGAGATGAGCGCGTGGAACTACGTCGTGACGGCGCACAAGCCCACCAGCGTCAGCCACTCCTGCGTCGGCCACTTCACCGCCCCCAACCAGCTCAACCTCATCGTAGCGTACGTCCCCCCACCCCCCAGCTCCGTCCCCCCGCCGGTGCCCTGCCCTCTAGGGTTTCTACGGGCTCGCGGCGGCACAATCCAGCAGCCTCCTAGGGTTTACATCCAGCTCGGAGGAATGCCGCGTCTGGTCCGGTTCTCCCCCCGCCTGATTGTTTCTCCGCTTGGCTGTGAGGGAGGATCTGGGTCCGTCACTCTATAGCTTAACCAGTCTAGTGTGGCAACACGACAGCAGGCAGTAGGCAGGCCTCCCCTGTCTGTCTGTCTTCTCTCGGTCAGCAGTATGCAGCCTGTCAAGAGGGAGACGCAGATTGGTATACTTATCCAGATGCAGTGTACGGTTGACGACGTCGAGTTAGTTCTTCATCGAAGCGTGCCATATGTGTTCAAAACAATCATTCACCGTTTACTACTAGTTCGATTGGATTGGACACCACTGTTCTGTGTACGTTGGTTACCTTCTAAGCCCCTTTTCCTGCAGGAAATGCACCCGCATCGAGATCCACCTGCTCACGCCGCAGGGCCTCCAGGTCAGTGATCCGCGCCATGGAGGATGCTCCATGTGCTTTTCAGTATAAATTTTATCCGCTGCCTCCTGGTTTGCATGAAATTCTACATCTGTAACGTTTGGTTCTGCTCGCAGCCTATGCTAGATGTGCCGATATACGGGAGGATCGCAACGATCGAGCTCTTCCGTCCCATTGTGAGTTACATCTTCTGCTGCTTCGTGTATCGTGGTTCCCTCTAAGCACGGTGTTCCTGTCAGTCAAAGTAATCTACTGCCTGTTTGTTTCTCCCATTTCAGAATGAGGCCCAGGACTTCCTTTTCATCGCCACTGAAAGAGGCAACTTCTGTATCCTGCAGTGGGATGGAGAAAAATCGGAGCTTCTCACCAGGTATCGACTCTTGATGCTCTTAACGTTACAAGACACACACATGAATTGGAATTGGATAGAACCAAAGCACAGTATCACTATATGATACCTTCCGAGAGTTATTTCTCCTATGGAGTTCTGATTTATCTGTATTATGTAGATCCACGGGAGATGTTTCTGACCCCAATCGCTGCCCTACGGACAATGGACAGGTATCACCTCTTTCCATGTTCAAACTCTTTTTTTTCTTCTTGAGTTACAAAATGATATCACATTCTTCCATGCACTAAGAGAGAGTAATGGCCTTTGATTTATAATGCAGATTGGTATCATCGACCCTGACTGTAGGCTTATTGGCCTTCACCTCTACAATGGGTTATTTAAGGTAAGCCCACTGTCTGTTACTTCTGCTCTTTTGGATCTTAGTCATTCATCCTTGGTGCCAAACTGTACTTTTACATCCCAGAGAATTTTTATGTTGGTCTGATTTCTTTCCTTTAATTGAATCTTTCCTTGTCAGGTTATACCATTTGACAACAAACGACAGCTGAAGGAAGCTTTTGATATCAGGTACCACTATGGAAGCGAATAACTAAATTGTTTTGCTGATTGAACCGTTCATTTAGTGATACGCTGTAGAAACTTAGTCGGCGTCGTAATCTGTAACCATAACTATCGGAGCATGATTGCATGCTTTTGCCTGGTTGCTCGATGAGAAGGAATTTTTATAGGATCTCATTGTCTTCCGTTAGAGGCAACCATAATGTACTTTGTTTGAATTTCTCAACTTTATATTTATGTTGCTTGACCTGCTAAATTAGCTCATTGTAGAAAATGCATAAAATGATTGAGGTTATTTTAATAATTTTGCTTCGCATTCTTGTTGGTCAAGACAAAGCCACCATTTCTCATGGCATCTCTGAAGTTGTATGGATATTTCTGTGCTTACTTCTGTGCTATAGTTACTGTCATATGAATAATGATATAGGCTTATAGCACAGTTCTTGCTAGAAGTTCACGATGGAGTTAATGTTTCATGAGGGTCAGTCTTTATTTAAATATTTGACCTGATTAACTTAGATGCCTCCCCTTGCTTATGTCAGACTAGAAGAGCTTCAAGTATTGGATATCAAATTCCTGTATGGCTGTGTCAAACCTACAGTAGTTGTCCTCTACCAGGTTTGCTCAAGCTTCAATCTTTCTTACACTGTTTATATTTTCAAAGTGTAAATCCAGCGGTACAAAGTATTGAACTACATCAATCGCAAATCACTAGTCTAATGATGAATATGAGCTTCCTCTATTTACATAGGGTTTGCCATTATTCTCAACTGGAGCAAGTACTACTTGTTGGTTTACACCTGTAATCCTTGCTGTTTCTCTATTTACTTTATAAGTGTAGTCTGTTCAGAACTTGTAGAGCTTAACTTCTTATAGGTGGTGTATAATAGGTTACTCATGGATGTTCATAGGATTGATTCTCGAGATTGGTGACTATGTGTTCCATTGATTTAATTTGATGTAACATTCGCAGTATGTGTTTTGCTATATCACCTGTACTATATGATATTGCTGTTGTGAATCTATTTCGAGATGGCAACATAATGTGTCTTTATGCAGCAATATAGATAACTCTAAAGTCTAACATGCTCTTCACGGTTTGGCACTTGTTGTGAAATTTTCAGTCACCCGGTAGTACATTTGTACTGATTTTTTACTTATATCATCAACCTCTGTTGTTGATATAACGAAATAATATTTTTTCTTATCTTTTGAACACTGACTGAACGTGCCCTCTCCTTATTGCTACCCTGCCTCTTAGGGATTATTGTACTTATAACTTGGCCATTAGTGAAATGGTAACAGATCTTGATGATTTGCACTTTCCATGCTGTCTCAGGATAACGAAGAAGCAAGGCATGTTAAGACATATGAAGTTGCACTGAAGGATAAAGACTTTGTTGAGGGTCTTTGGTCACAGAACAATTTAGACAATGGAGCTGGTCTTTTGATACCTGTACCGGTTCCACTTGGGGGTGTGATAATTATTGGCGAGGAGACAATAGTTTACTGCAATGCCAATTCTGCATTCAAATCTATACCCATCACACAAGTAATACTTTTCTTACATTTGCTGTATTCTTGTTGTGCCAATTAAATGGTCTGTATTTTGACACAATAATTATCTGCCTTTTTATCTTCAATTCTTGCGCAGTCTATCATAAGAGCTTATGGAAGGGTTGACCCAGATGGTTCCCGCTATTTACTTGGTGATAATACAGGCACTTTGCATTTACTTGTGCTTACCCAAGAACGAGAAAGGTACCTTCCTGTGTACCATTCTGGAACTAAAGGGACATTGATCTACTAATTACATATTTTCTGTTCTCATGTATTGGTTACGTTCTAGGGTAACTGGTTTGAAAATTGAGCACTTGGGAGAGACGTCGGTCGCATCATCAATATCATATCTTGATAATGGCGTTGTCTATGTTGGTTCTCGATTTGGTGATTCACAGGTGGGTCAATAGCAGATTACGTTATATAGGCTACCACTATTGCTTCCTATTGCATGTTATGTAGGACAATTTACACCAGTTTTGGTGCCATGTAGCAATTAAATTACATGTTATTCTTTGACCGTTCATTTAGATAAACAATCCTGCATCTCCGTTGGTGCCTTGTACTTGTTCTTATGTTAACTTGCATTTAAGTCAAGCTACTCTCAGTCCCACCCACCAAAAAGGAAAAGGAAAATCAGGAAGAACTAAAAAAAGAAAGGAAAACCAGTAACAACTAACTAGGCACTGCGCCCATACAAAAGCATGTATGTGCAATGAAATGTGTGCACTTACTGGAAAGTAGAAAATTTCCATTCATCCTATCTGTTATTATTTTCAATGAAATTTGCACTGAAAAATTCATTGGTCTTGACAGCTCGTAAAGCTGAATCTCCAACCTGATCAAACTGATTCGTTTGTTGAAGTCCTTGAACGATATGTGAATCTTGGACCCATTGTGGACTTCTGCATGGTTGACCTTGATAGACAGGGGCAAGGTCAGGTGGTCACTTGTTCAGGAACATCTAAAGATGGTTCACTTCGGGTGGTTCGTAATGTATATTGATTAATGTGCAGGTATTGATTTAAACGTAATCATTTTCTTGCTAGGAAATTACTAGTCAAAACATCACAAGTTTGTTCCGTAGGAAGTTGATTTTTATATCTTCTCTCATCAATTAGGATTCAGTAGAGCTGCAAGGCATCAATGGATTATGGTCATTGAAATCTTCCTTCAATGATCCATACGACAAGTACCTGGTGGTGAGCTTTATAAGCGAGACACGATTCATGGCTATGGACATAGAAGATGTATTAAAAGAAACGAAGATAGAAGGCTTTGATGCACAAATCCAGACTTTGTTTTGCCAAAATGCCATCAGTGATCTGCTTATACAGGTACTACGAACCTTATGGTTTGCTTTCCTTGCTTAATAAGCCGTAGATGGATTATCTCAGTAAAATTAGATACGGTGGGTAGGGAAGCTGAACGAAACACTAGATGGAAATGGATGAACCCTGAATAAAGAATGAAATTATTGTGGGTGATCTAATGGTATTTGATGTGTGTTTTGTTGGTGCTCAATGCATCCGTACCAAGTATGGGCAAGAATTGGCTTCCTAATATTTTGGTCAAGGATTCATGCACCTTCATGTTGCGAATCATTTGGTGGGCATCTGTGAGAGGTATGGGTGAATTTTCATGGGAAGCCATAATCTTGGCAACAAAAAAAGCAAGATTTGTTTTATAGGTGACCAGTTTTTTTGTTATTGCTAGTTTAAACACCAATCAAACATACTCTCGAGCCATATTTGTGGCAAGTTGTACGTTCCACGTTTCTTATGAGCATTTTAAATGGTTACACGACTATGCTGCATGAGTACTGTTTTAAGAAATATTACCACTATCTTATCAGCTATTTTTAATGGCAGGTTACTGCTAATTCCGTTCGGTTAGTCAGTTGCACTTCTGGGGAGCTAGTGGATCAATGGAATGCACCAGAAGGATTTTCAGTCAGTGTTGCATCAGCTAATGCCAGTCAGGTGGGTATCTTCATGGGATCCCCCCTTTTTGGGCACACATTATCCTGTTTCTAGTAGAAAATGAGCTATTCCCAACAATGACCAGCTTAGTAAACATGTGTGTGACAGAATAGAGAAACTTTGCTGTATTCATGTTTGAATTCCTTATCAGTACACACATGCCACATCCATACTCCATAGTCTGGCAAATACAAACTGACAAATACAAAAATAGTTTAGAGAGGAGATGGAACTTATCATATGTCTTACTGTTGATATGTCCTTCCACTTTCAATACTTGTACCTTGTGCATATGCCTTTCAATTCTGTCTTCATATTTGTACTTGCAATTTTATGTACCGTCATTCCATTTTTTAATTACTATCTTTGTTTCTTGACTGCAAAACTTTGGATCCGACTTTTTTTGTAAGTGTAGGCATTATAGTTTTTATTCTTTACCAACAAAATAACGCCCACGATGTTTCGTTTCACGCTCTTGTGTCTGGACTTTAGAGGCACTTGCTCATAAGTCGGACTTGTAGATGCATGTCAGCATACTCTGTTCTTGACAATCATAAATACAAATGAATTTGATACTTAGCTTTCCGCTCTGACTTCAAATACACATTATCTGTATTGCAGGTCCTGTTGGCAACCGGTGGTGGCCATCTTGTTTACCTAGAGATTAGGGATGCTAAGCTGGTTGAAGTCAAACATGCACAGCTAGAACATGAGATCTCTTGTATTGATTTGAACCCAGTCGGCGATAACTCACAATATAGTTCTCTGGCTGCTATTGGGTTGTGGACTGATATAAGTGTTAGCATATTTTCACTTCCAGACCTTGAATTAATCAGGAAGGAACATTTAGGTGGAGAAATAGTTCCTCGGTCTGTTCTGCTTTGCACCTTGGAAGGGGTATGTTGCTGGCCTCACTTTTCATAAAAAGAGAACTAATATAAGGGGCTTATGATTGCCGCTTATCTTTTCAGGTTTCGTATTTGCTTTGTGCTCTTGGAGATGGTCACCTGTTCAGTTTTCTATTAAATCCAAGTACAGGTGAACTAACTGATAGAAAGAAGGTTTCTCTTGGTACCCAACCAATTAGCCTTCGGACATTCTCATCGAAGGGTACAACTCACGTGTTTGCTTCATCTGATAGACCGACTGTTATCTATAGCAGTAATAAGAAGCTGCTGTATAACAGTGTCAGTTTGAAAGAAGTCAATCATATGTGTCCTTTCAATACAGCTGCTTTTCCTGACAGGTTATCTCTCTCTCTCTCGACAGAATGACTTGTTTGTTAGTTCAGTAGTTTATATGCGTGGTATGCCTGTATCAGCCTTTGCTTACATGTACTCCCTCCGGTCCAAAATACTTGACTTGGATTTGTCTAAATACGGATGTATCTACACACTAAAACATGTCTAGATACATCCAAATTTTGATAAAACTAAGTCAAGTATTTCAGAACGGAGGGAGTAGGAAGGAACCTGACATATCCATGTCCTGAACCTAATGGTGCTATTTATTCCCTACTCATTTTCTCATAGGACTGTATATTGTCAGTAACCTCCCTTTGTACTCAACGAGTACAAGCCAATACTGTCATTAACATTCAGTGCGCTAGTTTCTTACATATTACATCATAAAAAAAAGAACAGATAATCGCTGATCTGATAGTGTCTTCTAATATGCTAATTGCAGCATAATTTTTTGCTAGTGATGTTCTACTTATGATATGGGCTTCTCACATGGTCCTCATGTTTCATTCCAGTAGTTTCTTGTCAGCATGTACTTGGAAGCCACATTATTATCTTATATGTGCTTCTAAGTTGCTTTTGTTTGGTGTATATCACAGCCTTGCAATTACTAAAGAAGGTGGATTTTCTATTGGAACTATCGGTGATGTCCAGAAGATCCGCACCATCCCCTTGAATGAACATCCACGTCATATTTGCCACCAGGAACAGTCCAGGACGCTAGTGGTCTGCAGTTTCAAGGACAACCACAGTATGGAGCAAAGTGAGGAACATTTTATTCATCTGTTGGATCATCAAACTTTCGAGTTTCTGTCTACACATCCTCTTGATGAATATGAATACGGTTGCTCCACGATTAGCTGCTCATTCTCAGATAATAACTTCTATTACTGTGTGGGAACAGCATATGTTTTACCAGAGGAGAGGGAACCAACAAAGGTAATTATTAGAGAAGTTTGGTGTTTCCTTAATGGTGTGTTTTCTTTTTACTACGCGTTCAGTTTACTACCTCTTTTAGCTTATTGTCTTGGTGATCATGTCTTCGTTGATTTTTCATGCACATAGTAGTTACGTGCCTTAGTGCTTACGCATCTTGGTGCAGGGCCGGATCCTCGTATTTGCTGTTGAAGGTGGAAGGTTGCAATTAATCGTAGAGAAAGAAACGAACGGAGCTGTCTATTCCTGAGTGAATTCAATGGGAAATTGTTGGCGGCTATCAACCAGAGGATCCAATTATACAAGTGGATGACACGGGATGATGGTTCACATGAGCTGCAATCTGAGTGTGGCCATCATGGACACATTCTGGCCTTGCATACCCAGACCCGTGGCGATTTCATTGTAGTTGGAGACCTGATGAAATCGATATCCTTGCTTGTGTACAAGGTAAGCGTTTGATGTTTACATGTATGCTTGACATCCAATGCACATCACACTAGTTCTAGTTTGTGTATAGCAGTCTACTCATCAGGTCAATGATTATTTTACGTTCTTCTTTTGAGCAGCCCGTGGAGAGTAAAATCGAAGAGCTTGCTAGGGATTACAACGCAAACTGGATGACTGCGGTCGAGATGATCAATGATGATATCTACGTCGGCGCAGAGAATAGCTACAACCTTTTCACCCTGCGCAGGAACAGCGATGCGGCCATGGATGAAGAGAGGGGCAGGCTCGAGGTCGTTGGGGAGTACCATCTTGGGGAGTTTGTGAATAAATTCTGCCACGGCTCGCTTGTGATGCGCCTCTCGGACACGGAGATGGGCCAGATCCCCACGGTTATCTTTGGCACGATAAACGGGGTCATTGGCATCATCGCATCTCTGCCCCAGGACCACTACGTGTTCATGGAGAAGCTGCAGGCGACTCTGGTGAAGTTCATAAAGGGCATAGGCGGCCTGAGTCACGAGCAGTGGCGGTCGTTCCACAACGACAAGAAAACGTCGAAGGCGCGCAACTTTGTGGACGGCGACCTGATTGAGTCGTTCCTGGACCTCAACAGGGGCAAGATGGAGGAGGTTGCCGAGGCGATGGCGGTCCCGGTGGAGGAGCTGTCCAGGCGGGTGGAGGAGCTAACGAGACTGCACTAGATAGCGTTTGTGCCATGTATATATTTCTTTTTTACCGTTGTACTTGTCGGCGGCTCGAGAATATTTTCACTATGGAGCTGTTTGTAGTAACATTGTCTTCTCTGCTTTGAACGTTTGATAATGTATATTCTGCTCTCTGCGCTGATGTAGAATCTGGCGGTGCATTGTCGTTGTTTCCGAGCATGGCATTGCCAAAACATACAACTTGTGGTATTACTTTGAACATGTAACAAAATACACCTTCATGGACCACAACGGAGTACAGGTCAGGTTAAAAAAAATCTTGGATGTAGCCAATGAAGTATCCTACAACCGTGAAAAAAAAATGCGAAATAGGTTGCATTCTAGGCTACACAAGAGTGTACAAGTTTTGATCTTAGTATAGTGAACAATGGACATTCAAAACTTAAAAAACCGTGATATTTTGTCATTTTTCGGGTGTCCATAGTACACGTTAATTCATGTTGAGACAATTGTAGGATACATGGTTTTTGACTACATCCAGCAAATTTTTGAATCTTCGAAACCGAGTTTTTGGATTTTTTGAAACATAGGGCTACATGTAGCCCGAGCTAACATTTGGCGTTGTGCCTTAGCCCGATCCATTTTTTCTACAACGATTTGTCATCCCATCAACAAGCAGGCGCTGGAAGCTTAACAAAAGGGTAATGCTAGGCGTTGGCCGTGCAGAGTGTCAACCCGGATCTTCATAAAATACGAAATCCGTAATATGGGTTTATAAGTGGTTTAGTAGCTCTGAGGGTACTTTAGGTATTTCATATGTGTTGTCATCTTGGAGCTGACTGGTGCTCGACACAATGCGCAAGATAGTCTAAGCGTGCTGACTGGTGGTCCCCATGTAAGGTGGTGCTAAAATCGATATATACACACTTACACAACAGAAGGGTAATATACAGAGAACCTCACTGTTTTAACACACACTCCGGTCGCCAAAATAGTCGTCCAGCTCCGGCACACCGATTTCCTTGCCGAGCCATGCAGCGTGCTCTGAGGGCGTGGCCGTGGTGAAGTACTCCTGAAGCTCCTTCACTTCGTGCATAGCTCTGAGTTTGGACAGAGGTGGGTACCGGGAGTTTTTGTTCGTGATGTTCAGAAGGTTGACGAGGGGAGTGCGCTCTGAACGACGGAAACGTGCAGTTGCGCGTTTTAGATTTTGGCTAGGCTGAACCGCTGAAAACTGTGTAGGCACTGGCGCACTGCCTGTCCGCGTCCGTTGCTGAAGGAACTCCCTGTATACGACCAACTAGTACTACTAGTTTCAGTACAGTATTCAGTTATCAGAAAGGGAAGTTCCAGTACACTATTCGATACCAGAAGCAAAGGAAAAAAAGAAACAGATCTTAGCTGATCCACCACTCAAGATATAGGATTGACGAGTCCTCCTGCTCTATGCCTGCAAAAGACAAGGTCGACCCTCGACTTAGTGCAGCCTACAAAGATGCCACGGAGCTGGTAGGAGTTGATGGACCAATAGATGTATTTGTCAAGTGGTTGAAAAGAAAGAGGGTGAATCACTCAAATTTGTCTCTGTTGTTGGATACGGAGGGTTGAGCAAGACCACACTTGCCAAACAGATCCAGGCAACCTTGGAGCCACCTTTGAGTGTTGGGCTTTTGTGTCCACTAGTAATTATGAATTGTTCTGTAATGAATTTATTTTTACCATACTTTTTATTTATGTTCCCCTAATTCAATGCCCTTGTTCCATACAAAATCCTGAAATTCTAGAGTTCCACTCGTGTCGTAGATATATTTCATTTGTTGTGGTAATGTTTTAAATATTTTGCATGCACAGGTACTTTTGTTATCGTAAAATTCTAACATAAGAAGAAAGTAAAAAAAATGTCGTGGCAAAATAATTTGGTCTCAAGTCATCGGAATTTTCAATTGCAAACGATTTGAAACATGTGTATGTTGAAGTGTAGCTTGTATATTCTAGACTTACTGCATGTTATTACTTATTAGTTGTATACGACTTTTTTGCATGTGTGACATAGACAACTCACGCTTCCCATCGTTGGTGGATTGTAGAATCCACTATTAGGATATTCAAATATACTAATTAAAATATACATAACCTCATAAAACACATCTAGGTGCCATAAATCCTGCAGCAAATGGATATCATTTGCATGCTTTTGTTTTGATTTATAAATAATTCATTTCAACATAGTGTCCTAATTTTAAAAGACAAATTAGCTTCCACAACGAAATAAATCCCTATACTAACATCGATCTATTTTTTATTTATACATGTTTAACTTGTATATGTCAGAACATGAATGTTTCTATGAGTTGGGTTGTAAACATGATTCGCCTTAACGAAAGCTCGGGGTCCTTCTGGGACCCTCCTTCAACTTGTTCTATACTTACATAATAGTTATGTGAATTATAGGTACTACAGTTTTTTTTAAGATTATATAGTAAAAATATTGTAATAATAAACTAGGTAATTTTAGTGACAATGAGCTATAAAAAAGTAAAAAAATGTGCTAATTTTATTAATATGTTCTTTATTAAGAGTTATGATGTGTACGGTTGGACTATACAAGTCGGTATGTGCTAATTTTATACCTTAACTATTGACAAACATAATTGTTTTTAGTTATTTTAGAAGTAGTGTTGGAGAACTAAAATAGACCACGCCCATTCAAGGATGGTCGAGCAGTTGTACAAGGACTCAAACCGGGTGACTTCCTCAAGCTTCTCGGCTACGGGAGTGTTGTCTCGTTGGCCCAAATGTTGTGGAATTGGGGGCTGGGAGATTGCCTCCTAAACAAGGCCAAGAACATGCCTCCGATGCCTTCATCGAGTGGTATGCCACCCTACAGCATTCCCCTTCCTAGTATGTGATAAGTACCTTACCTGCTCAGCTGCTAATTATCACTATGTGGTAATTGCACAATTACTAGTGCGGAGATCATATTGTTATACTGTTATGGTGTTTGATGAAATCTACTCAACTGTGCCTAGCTAGGTCTTGCTGGAATCTTTGATACTTAGAGCATCTCTCCAATAGGTGATGTAAAATAGGACCACAAAAACTGTTTAATCTAAATTTTACGTAAACAAAAACGTGGTTTTTACATCACCTAATTGTCCAACTCCAACAACTGATGTATTATAGGGAACAACTTCCCTAGTAGGTTATGTATAATAGCGCAGCCGTGCGGCAGCCTCCACCCAAAAATTCATACAAACATAACACTCATATGAAGTTGGGTATATTTGGTTTCTCTTATAGCTCCATTCCAGATATCTTCCCATAGTAAACTTGTTTTACCATTTCCAACACAACATGATGCCAAACCTCTATATAAGTCCGATAATGACAGGTAGTCCTTCCACCAGAATGAGCCTTTAGGTGATACTGCATGTTGAGTGTTGTTGCTGTAGTATGCTTGTCATATTAAATTTACCCATGGAATATCCCTGATGGTTACAGAACTTGTGGAGATTTTTCATGAGCAGTGCTTCTGGGTTCTCAAATTGATAACACCAAGGCCACCTTGTTCTTTTGGTCTACAAACCAATTGCCAATTAGCTAGGCATTTTCCATGTGTATTGGTATCCTTACCATAGAAATAACTCCTCCTATATTACCAGCTATAAATTAACCATGGGCTAGCATGTTGGTTGCAGTTATATGATGTCCTTTATTTTCTTGTTGCTGGGAGAATTCTAAGAGCTTGGCATCAAGGTGCGATTAACTTGGTTCACTTTTGAAGATATTGACCCAATGTGACTCTTCTATTGTAAAGGCTCTTCAAATTATCTTAGTTCTTGCGGTCGTGGTATGGTATGCAATTCCACTCATTTTATTGAGAGAAAGAAGCATGATTTTTATAGGGCTATGATTGAGCCACCTTTTATCTAGGATTTTAGTTATGTTGCATGTCTGGATAAGTCATGTCAATACTTCAGTACCGATGAACCATAGTACAACATTAATAACTCAGATATTTTATGTCATCGCATGTATTTCGTAACTTGTAGCGTTATTTTGTCACCTTGGATATTTCCAATACATTTCAAAGAAGAAGAAGCAACATTCTCCTGTGGCTTCAATCCCCAAAAACCTATGTATCTGCATGGCATCAATCATTATGTGTTCTTGACTGGAATAACATACACAATGTTTTGGTGCCTACTTCAATTGCTTCTGCAAAAACCCATAAATGCTATTGTTGTTTTTGCTCATTGTCTTACAAGTTATCTCGAGTCTTATCCATTTTTCTCCTGAGAAACCACTGCATAGACAATGGGTACAAGTTAGTTAGTTGAAAAATTCTTTTAATTTTTGCTCGATCAACATAGTATTTTTGTTTCCTAGATCTATGGGATCATGGGCGATGACCATTTTTATTTGCTAACTTTCTAGGTTGTTGCAATGCAATTCTTGGGGATGTCTGGTCATTTTGGTCTTGGAAATATCAATATCCTCACCAGCAGATTTGACTTGGATTTTAACATGGTATTTTACTCCACGGTTCTTTCTGGGGTGTTGATGTTCATCATTTCATAGGAATCTCACCTCTGTTGTTATACCTCAGGATGGTGGTTTATATGTTGGTGAAATATAGTGATGATATCTCCACTCCACGACAATTAAGATGGAACGGTGTTCTTGGCAAAATGATCGCATTGCCTGCTTGCTTCCTTTGTTTATTAATTATGTTGCCTTGACTTCATACACCATTGTTTTGTTGCTCATGAGAAACCATATGTTGGTCCAGAGTGTATTTTCACCCAAGTAAGTGATGTGTAACTAATTTGAAACAAATGTTTAGTCACTTATTCATTTTGGTGTAGAACATGGGCCCTTTAGAAATTATTCGGTCCTGGTTAATGCTTACCTTCCGTTTGTTTATAAGTTCAGAAACCAGAAAAGGTGTCTGTAGCTATACTAGAAGTAGAACCTTCAAACTGCTGAACTGAATTTGTGAGGCCAACAAGAAGAGGGAAATAATACTTTTAAGGATCGAATTCCAGTCTATATTAGAAAGTAGTTTGTTAATTCTGACCAGAATGTTTTTAATGGTTGCAACCACTGTTCAAGATATCTTCCGATATTCCGATAAATCGGCCGATTTATCGCTTCTTCAGTGTCTGACCGATAAGATAAATTGGCCGATATGCCGATAAATCAGCCGATATGTCGATAAATCGGCCGATTTATCCCTTATCTTGAGTCGACCTATATGTTCCCGATAAGCGATATCCCCAACATTGGTTGCAACTGTTATTATGTGTAGACTTTTTTCTTAGTGTGATACAGGAATCTTCTTCATATGATGTGTTTGGTGTTGTACTGTTCTTTGACCACCTCTATGCTCCGACGGCAACAGGTACCTTTATGTCTGAATGGCAACGGTGTGCACATAAGCTGGAGTGTTCATCGTACCCATGACCGCAACACACACTTGCGTCGTGCTTTCATTCATGACGAGAAATTGCAGGGATAAATCTATATGATGACATTAATATCTGACTTGGTAGAAAAGACCGGTAGCAGTGTCTTAGTCATAGATCTTTTTTTTGGGACACGTCTTGCTTCACCCTGTGTGGCCTGTTCATTCTGGAGCACAGTTTTAGATACCTTGCCAGGATGTAAACACATTTTGATCAGCAATTTGCACCATCTAATTTTGGATGTGCATGTAATCTGTTTCATAAGTCTAGCCAGATTTGTTGATTTGCCATTGAACAGAGAGAGAAAGAATAGTGTTCCCTTTTTCCTCATTCGTGTTTCTGACCTACATATTAAATCATTGTGATTTCTCCATATAAAATCATCGTGATTGCAAAGTAGTCAAAATTTAATGACACAAATGTACAAATGGTGGACACATAGTCGCAGATTAACATAATAAAATACTCAAATCCCCATTGCGACGCACGGGAAATTACCTACTGTTGACGAAAAGAGAGGGGGATCGCCACAATTCGACTGTGTATGTGACCCATGGGACCGTACATGCAGTGGTGACTTTTTTAACAAAGGAATGACCCCGGAGTTTCAAGCCGCATTAATGGGTGGGGTTACAAATTACACTGAGGGTCATAAGAGAAACGTTATTCCAAACATGCCCTCCACATTTATAGAGCAGGCCCTAGATGAAAAATGAACACAATTGGGTCCTCCTTCACCGCTGAAGAACACGTGCCTCACTCGACGACCTCCATCATGAGCACGTGGGGTCTTTCAAACATTTGATGAGCCCACGGTCCATGTTTACAAACGACCGACCTCCATCACACCCACTTCGAGACGCGCCAAAGGACATCAGTTTTTTTTTGTTTGAGCGGAACGACCGAAGCTTTATAAAACACTGATCATAATGTTTACATGAATGTTTAGATCAGGAGAAGGATTAATAAACCAGACATGGCGTCCAGTATCTGAAGTAGTAGACAAACGAGCTAAACATGAGTCTCCTTGTTTTCCTCGTGACGTTCAAAACAGTCTTGTCAAAATTTCAACCTCTGAGCACCAATTTCTGTTAGGATCATGCAATATTCTCCCATGGAAGGTTCACCATTGATCGCATTAATCACACCAAGGCAGTCCGAGATGATAAGAAGTTGGAGTGCCTGTAGATCGTCTGCCAGGTTCAGCGCCTCCGCACAAGCTTGAGCTTCAAGAACGCTGAGCCAATGGAAGCTCCAACTTCCCCTGAATGAGCCACGGAGCTGAGCGTTGCCGAACGCTCCTACACGAGTGGACTCGATCGGGAGAGCGCTCTCTTTCTTACTGGAGCGGAGCGGAGCGAGGTGATTTTGTGGAGTGGTGCGTTGCCGAACGGTCTGAGGGTCCAATGGGCCTATTTCGCTATGAGGCACGGATGTTTGGGCTTTGTAGGCTGCGGCGTGAGAAAAGTCCAGCAATAGGCCGACTGCTCTGCCGCACGCGCCGGCTTCAAGCAGTGCGCCGGCGAGAAGTCGATGGGCGCCGGGGTCGAGGATGCGAGTTGGTTCGGCTTGGCAGCGCCAGCAAACAGTCCGCGCGCTACATCTGGTACGTCTCCCTGCGCCCAGCCGACGGAGGCGGCGGCGGCGGCTAGTGGAAGAGTTATCCGCTTAAGGCAGAGAGGGAGCTGCAACTGCAAGACCGCGGCGGTGGAGATGAGGGAGTAGCCGGTGCGCCGGGTGGTCCATGGCGGCCTTCATCCATCACCGCGGTACGTACGTCCCAGTTACTAATTACTTATAATTTCATGATTTGGATAAGCATTGACCTGTTCATATCAAATTGTGAATAACAACTACCCCTTTTCGATTTTACTGCTAGCCTGCATACTAGCAGGCTTTGATGCATTCCAACTTCCAAGTCTTCCTTCTTGGGCGGCATAACAATGCGCAGCGGACTTTGCCACTTTGGTGCCACTGGTAGGCTGGTTGTTGGTGGTATAATAACATAGCGTATCACATCTTGATCTAAGCATTACAACTTGTAGCCAAACACGGTTACGCCATCATTTTTTAGTAGGCAATTGGCGTTATGGAAGTAGCACCCAGCTCTTACTTACATCCAAGTGGCTTAGCGAATATTCATACATGGGAAGGTGTGACGATGCACATATTTATGTTAAACAATATAAGGTGACATTGATGTGGATCTAAATCAATCAGTGTCTGCATGTTGCCCTGTTTGCGTATGAGCCGCACCCGCTAAGCTTGGATCGAGGCCAGGCCAAACTCAATTTTGCAAAAGTCAAAGTCTTGCATCTGTCTCTGTTCCAACACAGTAATTAAACCTTTGTCTTATTACAGGCTTTACAAAACCGGTTTAGGAGACGTGGTTTTGATACTTGAGGGAACTAATTAGACTAAAAACATAGGGGCTGGGAGCAGAGATTAAATAGACTTACTTATCTACTCAGGCTGCTATACAGCCCGTGCTTTTCCTAGTGGTTTGATACTTCCGGGGGCTAATGTACAAGCAAGGCTGCAGTGACATCGCATCCAAGTCTCCATTGTTGACCTCCACAAACCTCTGCTTTCTACACAGCGGCCAGCGACCAGTGGCGGTGGTCCGGCCGTCATCTCCTCCCTTCTCAGCATCCCTCCTAGTGGATCTAGCTGCATAGAGAAACAAACTTCCTGCTTTGACTGAGTAAATCTCGATTTTTGGACAGAGTTCAGTCATGCACATCTTTTAAATCTCGTCAGTTCTTCAACAAATTCTGAAGATTTTTGGTCCATTCTGAAGGGTCTGCTGATATAAACTGGTGCTTTCCTTAGTTCTTTAGGAATGCTGAATACAAGATTCGAAGCAAACTCATCCCTATTTCAGGTATAGTCATTGTTGATCTGATGATTCATTACATCTCTTTGATAATATTTTTTCTTCCTTTCCGAAGGATATGTTCGATTATGTTTGTATCCTGACTCTTGTTATTTATTATGCCAATTTGTACATCAGTTAGATGATGGACCTCTATTCTGTATAAATATTTAAATAATAAAATTGTTTTCATGGGAATACTTCATCAAAACTCTTGCAATGCGGATATGTTTTTGAAAATTAGACTCAGCATAGTGAAATTATTTCTTGTTATCAGTTGCATTCTTGTTATCAGTTGCACCATTCAACTAAGGAGCCTAGCTGCAAGGTGCAACTAAACTCAGCTCTCCCGCTAATTAAAATAATATAAAAATCGATGACCTGTGTTGTGGTCTGTGTTGGTATTTCAAATGCTCTTAATGGGGGTATTTTCCTTAAAAAGTGTCTCTGCAGGACCGTGTATGAATGCGCAACCAGAACATGCTTCGCCCCATTGAGGTGACGATGGTTAAGGGTGTGTTTGGTAGCCCGGTCCAACTCAGAAAATCTCACCTCACCCACTTTTCAGTTGTTTGGTAGCATGTGTTAGCTCTCTGGGCCATGCCCACCTGATACGAAAAACACCCCTCAGCCTGGCCGGGTTGCGAAGTGGAAATCGAGCTTCACAACTCAGCCAGGCTGAGCTCATATGGAAAATCCCACGCGTGGGCCCCACCTGAGCTGTGCGTCTCCCACCCCGCCGAAAATCTCTTCCCATTTCCCCCCCCCCCCCCCCCCACCTCTCTCTCTCCTTTCCTCGCTCTCGTCCACACTGCCGTCGCTCCACATCGAATCCACCCGCCCAGCGCCGACCCAGAAGCTCGCGTCGCCTCCTGGAGACGCCAGAGACCTTCGGCCGCCGCCTCCCAGTGCCTGGAGCCGCCGGAGACCGTCGAACGCCGCCACCCAGCTTCTATCACCGCCGCTAGCGACCCCCGCCTCCGCCGCCACAGAGCAGGCCACCGCCGCCGCCAGCCACCCTTGCCGCCGCACCAGCGCCTGGATCCGCCGCCTCCCAGTGCTACCTCCTCGCGCCGCCGCCCCAGCTCACGAGCAACGCCGCCGGCGAGCTGCTCTCCCACGGCAAGCTCGGATGGGTGGCCCAAGGAGCTGATTGCTTTTTGTTTATTTTGTTCGAGGTCTTAGATGTAAATTGTTGGATCTGTTTGTAAATTTAATTACTGGACTCTAGTCTCAGCATGCTTCAATATGTGCAGGCTACCAAACAACATCTCTTCTCATCATGTCCCAACACACTCGGGCCACCAAACACTCAACAAAATCTCAGCCCAATATGTATCATAGCAGCTTGGCCCAGTTGGGAAACCCATGTTGAGATGACCCGGGCTACCAAACACACCCTAAGACGCTCAAACTGTTAAACTGGTAAATAGTAAAGCAAATAATATAATATTAATTCACAGTGTTTTTCTTAGGTAAAAAGGTGGTCATATCCACCGTCCGAATAGACAGAAAGAGGTGACCAGTTTATAAGGGAAACCAGGTCAAAAAACCATACAACCTGTAAAATGCCCTGTTTATGAGGAAAACGAGGCCAAAAAACGCACAGACGAGGCGACCCGCCGACGCAAGTCGACCAAATGTCACAAACACACACCACCTGCTCCGAGGCCGCCGCCCTGACGTAGCAACCATGATGAACTCCGCATTGCCCAAAGCCGAACCAGTCGGGTCAACGATCCTGCCGTCCGCATGGCATCAGGACGCCAACCAATTCCACCTGTTCCTGGGCCGTCGCCCCGGCGTAGCAATCAGGACGAAGCTTCACATTGCCCGAAGTCGAACCAGTCGGGTCAGCGAACCTTATGTCCGCACAACATGAGGACGCCACTCCATCCGCACTTGGCCACGACCCTGCCCATACGACCATCGCCGCGTGGGGCTCGAGGGCACCGCCTCGACGTACCACCACCGTCCGTGGCCGCCGCCCCGGTCATCTGCTCCCTTTGACAATAGGAATCGACCTTCCCGAGCGTCACGAACCCATCACGCCGCGAGGGCTAAGAATCTCCAAGGTGGCGCCTCCAACCAGGTAATGACGCGTCGTCGTCGCCGTCCGCTCCCGATGGAGCTTAGGTTTGCACCTGGAGATCTTGGACCACCCACGTCGGGCGGGATCAAGGACTCCACAGCGACGCCAACAAGAAGGAAAACGACGCCCGAAAGCGCCGTAGTCGCCGGCTCCGACCAAGTCGGTGCAAGGGTTTTGCCCAGAGGTCGACCCAACCGCAAAGTGAGAGGAGCGAAAGCACCGGGCAGTGCAGCCTGCCGCCGTCCACCAAGCTTGACCACCGGCCATGGCGGCCGCGGCGCCCGTGGCCGCGTTAAGCATGCCGTACCGCAACAGTCCTCGTTACGGGCCGCGGCCCGGGCGCCGGAGCATGTCGACAGGAGTGGCCACCGCCTGCGTCCGCACCAGAGCCTCCACCTCTGTGCCCTGCTCGATCCGACGCGCCCCAGCCCGGGCCCGCCACACCCATCGGCGCGCCATCTCCGCTGCAGGCGACGGCGGCTCAGCCTCCCGCACCGCTGCCTGCAGCCAGCACTCCAGTCGTCGCCTCCGCTTGAGCCCGTTAGCCCGGCTTCCTCCGCCCCGACCGTCATCGCCCCCACGGGCCGGTCATCCCCCAGACGAGAACGAGGGCCATCCCCCCCCCCCCCCCCCCCGACCACCTTTTTAGCTGCGGAGGGGTGCCGCCACCGCCGCGGACGAGGCCGGCGATGGCAGCGGCAGGGTGGTGCGGGCGGTGGGGGAGACCGGCGGCGCTTGATTCCCAGTGTTTAAGTCTTGTGGTTTTGTATTTTTTTAATTCACAGTGTGACTCTGAAAAATAAAGCAAATAATATCATATTAATGATGCTGGTATGAAGAAACAAATAGATAGTACATTATAACCTGCAAGCAGCCGGACTGCTGTTGGCGGTACTAGTTCAACCATTGGCCGAGTCAACGCAAAAGTCTCGAAGGTATAGATCCCACTAATGTACCACGTGCCCCATGTCTCAACCCCCAACCATACTTGACGAATATGGTGGAAGTAATTAAGTTGGGTTGTGCTTAAAAAAAATCTGATAAGTTTACTTAATTTCAAGCAAACAATCTTCAGAATTGTTTTTTCCCGACACAAACACACAGTTGATTAATAAGAGCTTTTTTGGAGGTTGTTTACTACACAATTTTGACTGTGTTTCTTTTTGTTGCATTAGTCTGGAACTTTGAACTGTGCTCTGCTTTTTACAGTATCTGTTGATACAGATTTGCGGATCGGAGCAATTTGCCAGCTAATTTGCACTATTTTAATTTGCTCAGATCCAGTATTCAGTGCTTTGCCAAACCCAGCAAACAAATTGCTCAGGTGGCCAGGACGAGACTGTCGAAAGATTCGACGCTATATTCAGCAGTAGCTATCCTGCATAGAGTCTCCGTGATTCATCAGTCTGCCCGGCTCTATAGACAAAGGAGTGCATCGGTCTCCTACTTTTCCCGTCCATACCACTGCCATCGCCACTTGCAAGCCCACTGTCAACACACACAGAGAGCAACAATGGTGGGAGTGGGAGTTCTCGTGAGCGCATCCACGGGGGCAATGGGTTCCATCCTGGGGAAGTTGGGAGCTATGTTGACTGATGAATACAAGCTGCTCAAGGATGTCCGTGGCGACATCAAGTTCCTCAAGGATGAGCTGGAGGTCATGTGCGCATTCCTCCTCAAGATGTCAGATGTGGAGGAACCTGACGAGCCAACAAGGCTGCGTATGAACGCAGTGCGGGAGCTGTCATATAAGATAGAGGACAACATCGACAAGTTCATGGTCCTCGTGGAACGACATGAGCCCTCCTCTTCCGAGGCTCATGGCATCAGGAAACTCATCGACAAATGCAACAACCTGCTGCCGGACATCAAAACCCGCCGCAAGATCGCCAAGGACGTAAAAGACATCAAGATCCAACTTAAGGAGGTCAGCGACAGATTTTCAAGGTATACCGGATCTTGTTTTACTAGTACTAGCAAACGTGCCCGTGCGTTGCTACGGGCTCTATCAATTTTCAAGTAATCTAGAACAATTTTTACTTGATTGTTAATTATAATCCAGCTTCTGTTGTAGCATAATTATAACTAACAACCCTATATTTGAAAAAACAACTATGTTCGGCTTGCTCCATGTTGAAATTTTAAAAAGATATGACCTATACTGAAGTGGAGAGAAGTGGACAATGAGCTGCAACCGTTGTTCCGCCCAATTCACTAAAAATACATAGTGCATCCTCATTCTGATCGTCAAGCAAGTTCATTAGTACTGTATTTAGTAATAGTAAAGCTACAAGAGAGAGCAAAACACCTAGACTGAAACTATTGGTTCAGGGAACTCGAGCGTGAGAACACGATCCTAATCCTGGGCTCCTGGCCTTGGACGAATCTGTTCGCATGCGAAGTACCGTGGACATCACCACTGCCGGCAAAAATTCGGCGAACTGGTGCGGCCCCATCACAACGGCGTTTTCCTGGAGCACCGCCACAGAATCTAAGATCAGCTCAGCTCATCTCAGCTTCTGTCGCCTTGCCTTCTCTGTTCAGCAGCGACATAAATCCTGTAGACAAATACCAAAAAAATGGTCTTGGAGACGCTAGCTCGAGCTGAGTCGGTGACGGAGGAACCTAGACGAGCTGCACCTGAAGGCGCATGATGCAGCGGGGGACATACGGCGGTCGGCAGCATGGAGAAGAAAATAAGGCCGTTCCGTCCACCGGCTGGACTATTAAGGCAGCGCCGCTCGCTGAAGATCGATAGTGGCGACGGGATGGGGATGACTCTCCGCCGCTTCGTCAAGCCCGCCCTAGACGGCGACGCTACCACTTCCGACGAGCCCGGGTCCTTTCTTCGCCCTTGCCTCTCCTCAGGTATGCGACGACGGCTAGCGGCGGACTGGAGTTGGATTGTGGCGCTGCTTAGCATTATATAGTGTTGTATAATCATGAGTTGTACTCGGCGCTGCAGCATGATTAGGAGTTCCTGTCGGAGTAGGATTAGAGGCAAGGCAAGGCCCCAAGGCACGCTGTAGGATTGGAGGACGTACCACCCGAACGTACCATCTAGGCAGCTACCTATATTATTAGTAGAGATTAGCAGCAGTACCATCAAATTTGTGACTAAGATTCTAGTATCTGATTTTTTTCTTTTGAAGGTATAAGATTGATGAGTCCTCCTCTTCTGTGCCTGCAAAATACAATGTTGACCCTCGACTTCGTGCAGTCTACAAAGATGCCACAGAGCTTGTCGGAATTGATGGACCAAGAGATGAACTTGTCAAGTGGCTGAGTGAGAAAGACGGTGAGTCACTTATATTTGTCTCTGTTGTTGGATATGGAGGGTTGGGCAAGACGACACTTGCCAATCAGATCCGGGCCAACCTTGGAGCCACCTTTGAGTGTGGGGCTTTGGTTTCGATTTCACGCAAGCCTGACATGAAGGCCATATTAAGATCTATATTATCACAAATCACCAAGAACGACAATGCTTACTCTGGATTAGATGATGTACAACTCATCATGGACAAGATCCGAGATTTCCTCCAACACAGAAGGTATTTGAACCCTTCTACAAACTAACATTGCTTAGCTGATGTATAATCTTTCAAAAATGTAGTGTCTTACAAATACCATAGTTGCGTAGATTTTTGCTAATGAAGATTGCTCTGTTTTAATTTACATTCGTTTAAATTTGAAGCAATTGCTTTTTGCAACTTATGTCCATCTGTTCACTATAAGATATAGCTAAAAATCTGTATGCCAATATCTGGTGCCACCCATTTTCTAGTTTATTGCTAGTACATGTTTGTCAAACTTGTGGCTATGCTTTTTTTGTTAAATAACTGTGACACGGCAATTTCTTCTTTTTTTTGTACAAGACATATATACAGAATCCACACACAATACATGACTACAATTATATGCAGTTCACTTGCATGTGCACTATCCTACTTCGAACATCCTATTGCCAGTGCAAAATATAGTACCTTGCCACTGGCCATAGCCGCTTTGACTTGGCCTGAGCATCTCATCAAGGAATTCATATTTTTTCCTCTTGCTTGTTAAATATTTCTATTTTATTGTTATTTTTTGTTTGCCTCCTATGGCAATGTTTTTTTCTTATATTGCGACCAAATTGTATGTAAGCTCGTACCTAGTACCCAATGTGGACTTGCTATCTTTGAGTTTCTTCCCCATTTGTAGCCGTGTATTATTGTCAGATGCTCTCAGAATTTCACCTACGGTACAAGTATGTTTTAGATAATGATAGATTTATTGATATTAGAAAATTACATCAAGGTATACTATACCTAGGATGCACACAGATGTGACATTACTTAAAAAAACTAGTAAGTTTGCACGTGCAATGCACGTCTCCACTAATATAAATTTCAAACCGTTGCATGTCATTTAACAGCATATATCTTTTGTCAAGTACCAAAAAAAATCAACATTATAATCACTAACTATATATCCTTCCTTCTAAACTCCAAATACATATTTGTGTCATACACTGCTAGAGAGCTGCATATATCACACACAAGTTGTTAGCTGCTAAATTCATGCCATTAAAGGCAGCTCTAAGCATGTTTCTGTGAGCTCCAAACACATTCAAATGCATGCACTGCGGCAACAACTTGATGTATGTTTCTGGCCAAGACTCAACACTTGTGCTGATGCCTGATACAATGCATAGCACTCTGCCGCTGATTGAGATATCCGGTTGCAATCTTTCTGAAATTTGTTTAGCTCTGCCAAGAACATGACTGTAGTAGCAGGGTATCAGGGTATCAGGCTCGATATTGCAACGCTAGAGAACATGCAAGCATCAGCAACACCTATCACGATAATTTCTTGCATTCATCTATCCGGAGAAGGCCGCATGGGTTTGATAAGTTTTATAAACTGAAATTTTGGCAAGCGTGCAATAAAAACATATAAGTCAGAAACCAATGAATTAGATAAAGCTTTTGCCGGTCTTGATTGGATACTTATTATTCTTCCATAAAGAAGAGACAGTAAATAACAAGCAAGTAGTAGTGAACTGTACGTGTTTACATCCATTTTGCTAGTAAGAAAAGTACCTCTTAGTGAGACCTCACCTGGAACATAAGCGACATCTATATCGCCAAATGTACTCAAGGGCATAGATCCTCTGTACAACTTGAGGATTCGAGCAAAGTACTTATATTCTCTCTTCGAAAGAAAACAATGGAAAATATATACCACTCCTTCAGTTTGTTTCTGTAAGTTTTTTACCCTACGTTTATAAAAATATCAGTAGCTACTACATATATGTATATTGTTCATGTATTTTCCATGTTACACTGGTAAGCACCAATTATCAAAATGATACTCATACAACTATTTCAAAATTTAAGACGAACATTTTCACAGACACGGGAGGCCCCAGTATAACCTAATCTGAACTCAAACTGGATGTGCCAAGATGATCTATTGATTAAATAATATTATACAGAGCTACAATAGTAACTATAGTCTCTATCATCAGAGTTATAGGCTATTCATCAGCAAGGCATAAATAACTGAGGTACGACACTGATATCTAAATGTGGGAAATGAAAAACTTGATGAAACAGTAGTACCTTAAAGGGCCAGCAACAGTAAATCTTCATAAGATCAACTGGCTGCGGCAAATAAAGTTCTGATTTTACTATCAGAGACTTCCCATGGAAAAACATACCCTGTATGAACCTGGTTCTCGGTGGGAGAAGAAAGGAAGTGTTTACCTATAAGTATCTTTTGCTAACATCCTCTTGTTCTGAAAGTAGTGGAATATATATGCAGGCAAATTTCATATTGAGATCGATCAGTATAAGAGGTTCCCAATTTCTAACATACTCCGTATTAGGCAATCTCCTTAGTAGTAACAGTCCAATTTTATGATAAATAAAGATCAATAAATTCCCTGCAAAACAATACATATAAGAAGAGACATGCAGCTAACAACACGGTTAAAATACTAACCATGATTTTGATTTATTCCGAATTGGCATAACTGCGGATTTGTTTTCTTTATGATGACATCAACACCATACGAAATCCCAGTATCCTTAACAACGCAAACGCACCTCATATAATCAAGTTTATTTAATCAATAATATGCAGTAGAATGTTCTCAAAATCTTGTAGTTCCCATGACTTTCAGCCAGCACGATACATCACTATACACCAATAAGTTTGGATGTCATCCATTAAATGGCAGGCCATCTTGACCCGGTTTACTACACCACTGTGCATGGAGATCTCTCTACCCATCTTAAACTAAAACTCGGGCTATCCCATTTTTCTCATGGTCTCTTGTTGCAGCTCCTGATTTGGGGACGTCCACCCAGCTGCTTTGAGACACAAATTCTTCTTCGATCCTATGGGAAATTTGATTTCATGAAGAGACCATAAATCTGAAAAGATTAGTAAAGACAAATACAAGTTCTCTATTCACCAATGCAAAGCCCTAATCACAAAATCTATTCGATCCAAAGTTATGAAAAACACAGCGCCCAAATACAAGTTCTCTAGTCACCAATGCAAAGCCCATGCTTGAAGATTGATTGGGTAATGTGAACTCCCTCACGTGAGTCATCTTCATCTTTTGGTAAACGCAAAACCTCTACAGGATTAAGTTCAGTACACCATCTGTATATTTCTGAAAAGTACAATAATTATGTCTTCATGTACTTTAGCCTAGTCTGCTAAGCCACCTAGTTAATCAGAAGTTGATAAGTTTGCTAGCTTCTGGTAATCATGGATTTCAACTTCCTAAAGAAATTCACACTCTTAGCATTAAATCATAATTAAAATTCAGAGGGAATCATCCCATCGCCAGCATCTTAGTTCAGTTTGAAAGTTAATTTTGGACTCATGTCAAAATTAATGTGAGGACAGAACATAATGCAAGGCAGTGCAACATAATAACAGTTAATGGACACTAAATTCTATCCGGACAGACATGAACATAATGCGATGAACATAAGTACATTCGAGTTTTCTCAATAAAATTCAGTGCCAATCATGCCTGTGCCGCTTAACCATCTATCCTGCATGACAACTTGTCAATGTAAGTAATTAATCACAGCATGAAAGCAGAAAGCCTGACCTGAAATCTTACACCTGCTCGGCTGCTCAACTAATCCGATGTAACCAAAACAAAAAGTGATAGATGAACCTACAGCCGAAAAGAATTCAATGAGAAGAATCAAGGTATCAATGTCAGTTTCAAACCTAATATCAACAAGTCAGACAAGCCACTATCCTAGTAATAACATATCTGTTTATTGATCTTCATATCATGTGCCTAGAAAGCGTTGTTGGTGCCTGAGCTCAAAATGTACATAGCATGAACATATTTGCAGAATTAGAAGAATGCATACCTGCTATCAATGTAGTCAACCAAAGAATCACTCCTACATAAATAGGTAGAAAAACTGATGACCTGAAGCCTGCAAGATACAATGCAGATTAATTTCCATAGCATCAAGTAACATATTTTTGATAAGTTTGGTTTTCTGCGATCTCAGCAAAGTGTTGTGGACAAATGATTACATCTCACATGATTGAGTGCCTATTTGTTATAAGCAAAAACGTGTAAAGTTATTCAGTACTTATGAACATAATGAGAAAACACTCATTCACTTACATTTTCCTCAGTTCATAGTGTCTGATAGATGTTGTCAGTCACGCACGGGGACTCGGGGAGAATACCTGTGCACACGGCCACTTCATCACTATCTGAACGAATCCTGAAGACGTCATTGCTGGCACCCGGCTTCTGTCCATTGACGGGATTAGAGATTTGGCTGCCGGATTCGGACGTGAGTTGATAGCCTTGGCTGGAGAGAAGGCGGTTTGAGCATGCGGCAGCGCGGGCGGTCTGGCCGTCTTAGGGAGGCGGCAGAACCAGGGGAGCGCGTAGAATCGTGGCGCGGGACGCCGGCCTTGGCGGTGGAGCACTTGTTGCTCAGGTCGTCAGAGTCACCTTTGCCCGTGCTGAGCGAGGAACCAGCGAAGGCTCTCCCTATGAGCAGGCCTAGATCCAGTTTAGCCGCGCCGGGGCTGGCTTCAGCGGGACTCGACGGAGGACGTGGAGATCTCCCGCTCGGTGGCCGCCTCCTGCTTCCCCTTGGACGCGCGGCCCCGCCAAGAGGCAGACGACGCTTGTGGAGCGGTGCTAGCTGCGTCACCGGCCACGCCCAAAGCCAGCAATTGCGACAGACGGAGTGTTCTCTTTGCGACGCGATCAATCTGGGGAGAATATGTCGAGCCAGACCGCCGGAGAAGGGTGGCGATAGATGGCGATGGGTGGACTGAGGGAGGCGGCGACGGGTGGGATGAGTGAGGGCGGCGTGCGTGATGTGAGGTATGCGGCGGTGTTCAGTTGCGCATTGCGATCGTGGGGCGATGGGTGGACCGAGGAGACGCCGAACGCGGGGAGGCGAGCAAGCGGGGTACGCATAGCGCTAAATTTTCGGCAGGAAAAGTTCTGCAAAGGTTGACAGGATGAATCTGGACCATCAAAGTGATCGTGATACGATTAAATCGTTACGGGCTGTTAGATTTTATTTGGTGGAGACAATCCGATGGCGTTGGTTAGTCTGGGTACGCTACTTTTGGTGGACATAGAAAAGTTAAAGTTCGCTCTTTTATTAGTAGTGTATATTATGATACTTGATAGGTATTTCTATAAACATCCAATGAGCTCTAATGCGTATCACTGTGTTGCAGGTACTTTATCATAATTGATGATGTATGGGAGTCAGAAACATGGGAAACTTTGAAATGTGTGTTTGTTAAGAATACATGTGGCAGCAGAATAATGATCACAACACGTATACTTGATGTTGCCAAATCTTGTTCTCCTTCTAATGAAGATCTTGTCTATGAGATGAAACCACTCGGTGAGGTTGACTCAAAGAAGTTGTTTTTCAAGAAGATATTTGGTTGTGAAGAAAGCTGTCCTGATAGCTTGAAAGAAGCTTCCAACGATATTTTGAAAAAATGTCGTGGTCTACCTCTGGCCATCAATGCCATTTCAAGCTTGTTGGCCACAACAAGGGAAACAAAAGAAGAGTGGGATCTGGTGCGACATTCAATTCGCTCTTCAAAGGACAAAAGTGATATAATAAAGACCATGAATTACATATTATCTCTTAGCTATTTTGATCTTCCCCACCACCTAAGAAGCTGCTTATTGTACTTGGCTCTGTTTCCTGAAGACGAAGTGATTAATAGCCGGCGGTTGGCACGCAGATGGATTTCTGAAGGCTTTATCCATGGTGAAAGTGGACAAGATCTCATGGAATTAGGAGAGGAATATTTTCATCAGCTTGTGAACAGAAGTCTAATACAGCTCGTGTACGTAGTGTATGACGTCAATGTGGAGTATTGCCGAGTCCATGACACCATCCTTGATTTCCTCATTGCCAAGGCCTCCGAAGTGAACTTTTGTACTATCCTAAAAACCCAGTGCAAGCCTGATGGCATAGTTCGTCGGCTCTCTCTGATGGGAACCGAGGATGAAGAAATCGTGGGGCAATTGGATTTGTCACACGCTCGGTCAGTCGGTGCTTTTGTAGGTATCAAGCGATTGCCTTTTCTTGGGAAGTCAAAATCCCTACGCGTGCTGGACTTGAAAGACTGCTTTTATTTGGAAAATCATCATATCAAGGATATTGAAAGACTCTATCAGCTGAGATACTTGGATATCTCTTGTACACGAATCACGGAGCTTCCTAGGAAAATTGGGGAGTTACTTTATCTAGAGACGCTAATTACATCTCATGGATTACTTGAGCTTCCTGAAACCACAACTCGGCTACGACGACTGGCTCGTTTGTTCGTTAACCGTAATTGTAAGCTTCCAGATGGGTTGGGAAACTTGGTAAACTTGCAAGAGCTTGAGAGCATTGATGCCTTCCGGTTGAAGCATGTGGAAGAGCTCGGCAAACTAAAAAATCTGAGAAAGCTGAGGATTAAGTTGTGCACTGATGGGATAGAAGGCAACAAATTAGGGCAGTCCAAGGAAAAGCTTGTGTCCTCTCTCTGTAAACTGGACGAATGCGGCCTCCGTTCCCTGAGTATTGATTATCAATTGGGGAAAAAGGATGGAGAAGAGCCGTTCCTCCCTGCTTTGGGTTGCATCCATGAGGTTCGTGTAGGTAAAGGTATCAGACGGATTAGCAGCTGGCTCGCGTCACTTACCAACCTACACAAGTTTTTTGTCGAAAATTCGAAGATAGAGCAGCAGGATATCGATATGATTGGATTGATGCCCAATCTGCTAGAATTGTCACTGTTGGGTCATCGGCGGCTCATCATCAGGGGCGAAGGATTTCAACAGTTACAGAGTTTTGAGGCTGGTATGGGAGTTTTAATGTTTGAACCGGGGGCTATGCCGAGGCTCAAGAAGCTTGAACTCACTAACTTCAATGGAATGCCCAAATCTGCTGCGGTCGATTTCGACTTAGGCATCCAACACCTCCAGCCTTGCTCGCCTCACTGTCATCCTAGGCTGTGATGGCTCGACGGCTGCAGAAGTAAAGGTTGATGAGGATGCTTTCAAGAGCAGGGCCGAGGCACACCCCAACCGCCCAACACTGCAGACGAGGAGATTTTTTACGGATCATATGTTACGAGACAAGCAAATAGGTATGGCAGGCTCAGGTACAATTAACAAGTTAGTACATATGCTTCATTGTTTAATGTTCCGGTAATCTATTTCAGGTACAACACTAAAAAACAAAGAAGCCACGAAGTCCTAGATGCCTGACCGATGCATCTTTGGCTATGGAGCCCAAGTCACTCTAATCGGATGCTGCGACAAATAAAACGGGCCAGTGAAGCCTCGTCATTTCTAGTCAGTGCTATTCTGATCAAAGTGTGGATGTTTACATTCGGAGCTTCAAGAGAGGTTCTGAACCGCGACCCTTTGACTAACTACTCTGTTGCTGGAGTATGTACACGCAGGCCACCGTTTGAGATTTGTTTCCAGTGTTTTAAGATTCGCCGCCTCAGCTTAGTTCTGCTAGTATGATTAGTTAAGCACGGTAGTACCAGCCTGTTGCAATTATTGTTTTTTGGTTGGCAATTAGGACTGTTTCATGAGCTAGCTGTTTCGTACTACAAATATTGTCAGTGTCCCATCTAGCCAGATATGAGACAGTTCAATTGCAGACTATTAAATTGCTATATACTAGCTAAATGCCCGTGCGTTGCTACGGGCTCGTAAATTGATGCATTGAAGTTCATTTAAATCAAGAAGTTACAATAGTATACGAGATGCATTTTACAACTTCTTGTATCTCGAGTCATCACTGAAATTGGTCACAAATGAAGAGGAGTGCTATTTTCACTCAAAATTTGTGCGTTAAGCAAGCATCTTCCAACATACAAGGCTCAGGGTAAATTGGATATAACCATGTTACAAAGCTAAAACTGATCATAGTATTCATTTCCAAACCATAAAAATGACCCAGTATTACAATCTCGAACTGTTCTTCTTCCTGGTCTGCTTCTCCTTGGTCAGCTCCTCTTAATTCGTTTCCAATGAATAACAAATACATGACCAGGATCTAGAAAATAAAATGGTGAGAAATCTAGTGGCATGATGCATACATTCAACAACCGACAATTCATGTTTTACAACTAATATGAAAGCGAACTGCAAATTCGAAAATTAACAGCTGCAACATCCCTGTCCCAGCAACTCCTACAGAAGAAAACACCACCTAGTTAACTATATCATTCAATTTCTCCATCTCATCACCTAATCAACAAAAAAGTCAGTGATGCGTCGAGCGGACACGAGCAGGACAATCTGGTTGAGAATGATGCGCCAAGCACTGGGACGCACAGGAATGCTAGGCGATACTTTTCTTATGTGTCGAACGTCGCTTTTTCCTGCATTGTCCAGTTGTCTTCCTTCTCGTCCTCACCCCACTGGCCGCACAGGATCGAAATGCATATATGGTGAAATTAATCAGTGCATCTCATGGCTCGGTTGTGAAAATCATACGATATTGTTACGACTAATTTGTACTCCCTCCGTTCAAAAATAAGTGTCTTGGTTTTTCCAAAAAGTAGATGTATCTAGACTTGAAACATGTCTAGATACATTCACTTTTGTGCAAATCTAAGACACTTATTTTTGGACGGAGCGAGTATATAGTAACTCAGGAAGTAAATAAGCAGCAGGTCTCGGGTCCAGTCCATTATATGCTGCGATAGGTGTTTAACAAAGTAAGAATAGAACAATCATTATAGGACTGAAGTGATTATATTTATGTCGTGGCATTATACAGGAATTATAGATAGTGTAGATGGAAAGTTAGAAGCAAAGGTGTGCACTTGGCTACTAAATTAATACATTACCAAGATTAAAAAATCTCTCAACCTATCCATTAAAATACCATTTGTATACCTAATTGACTCAAAATCCGAATATATCTTAGTTGGGCCATATGCAATCCTACCACAACGAAATTTACAACATAACATGGTGTTACAAATTCTACTTTAGGATTTTGACATCTAAAAGAAAAGGCATGGGCAATACTGTGAAGTACAACATACCAACGCTCATGGATTTGATTTCATGTAACCAAGAGATTAATTAACATATGACTGCCCTACACTGTCAAGGGATAAGCAAAAAAAAAGTCCCATCTATCTGTAGTCTCTGTACGTTGATTTACGTGTTAGAGTTATATTATGTGTCCATGTATACCTGTATAGTTTCCCCGTTGTATGAGGGGTTTCCTGCATATTTGTCACCTGTACATGTACTATATATTGTGGCCTTTGGCCCCTGGAAATACGTTGCGTATTTCCCTAACATGGTATCAGAGCATAGGTTCTAATTTATCTACCGCACGCCGCAACTCGTGCTGCGATTGGGATTCTTTTTCCGATCTGTTTCGGTCGCTCGATCGATTGCTCCTCCTTCTGATCGATCTCTACAGATCGGTTTGACCTGCCGTCTCCATCCCTGCCTGAGCACTCAATCCGTGCTTGACCTTCTGCGTTGTCCCAGACCGGCAGCCGTCCACCGCTGCCTCGTGCCTCGCTTGGTTCTGCTCGCCGTCGCCTGTTCCCTGGTCGCCGCCGTCGCCTGTTCGGTCCTTGGCTGTCGCCTCTCCCTGGTCGCCGCAGGCGCCTGTCCCCAGCCGCCGCCGTCGTCTGTTCCCGGCAGCCGCCGCCGTCGCCTGTCCGCTGCTGCAGGTCGAGATCGACCACGGGTGCGGGTTTCTCCAGATCGGCCGTCCAGCCTTTCGCTGCTGCAGGTCGAGCTCGACCGCTGGTTCGTTTTCCTCCAGATCGGGCCTAGCTTCGTTTCCTCCAGTTCGGTTGACCAGATTGTAAAAAAAAAAAAAAAACTGGTACAATGTCTTCGTCATCCGGCTATGTCTCCATCCCTCGCTGCCCGGTGATTTTTGATGGTGCTAACTACACCGAGTTTGCTGGCTTTATGCGCATTCACATGCGTGGTCTTCGTCTCTGGGGTGTTCTTACTGGCGAGGTCACCTGTCCGCCGCGCCCAGTTCTGCCTGTGGTTCCTACTCAGCCGACGCCCCTGGTTCTTGCTGCTACTGCTTCTCAGGCTGATCAGGATGCAGCCAAGGTTACTGATGCTGCTGCGGTTCGCGCTTATGAGCAGAAGGTCGAGGAGTACGACGCTTCCCTTACTGCTTACCGTGATGATTTGGTTGCCTACACTTAGTGGATTGATGAGGATGCTCGTGCTGCGGCTGTTCTTTCTTCCAGTGTTCTTTCTCAGTTTGCCTCCGAGTTTATGGGGCTCGGTACTGTCTCTGAGATGTGGACCCACCTTCGCCAGCGCTACCAGCCATCTGGCGATGCTCTCTACCTGTCAGTGGTCCGTCAAGAGCATGCACTTCAGCAGGGCGACTCCACTATTGATGAGTTCTACATGCAGAGTTCTGCTATCTGGCGTCAGCTTGACTCTCTCCGTACTGCGGTTTGTGGTACCTGCCTGTGTTGCCAGATTGTGCGGTCTGACTTGGAGTTCCAGCGCGTCTATGAGTTCTTATCTCGGCTCCGCCAGGAGTTTGAGCCCCGCCGTGCTTAGTTGCTTGATCGTAGCCGTGTCCCTATTTCGGTTGTTCTTTCTGAGCTTCGTGCTGAGGAGACTCGCCTCCGTGGTGCTGGTTTGCTTGCGGTTCCCTCAGTGTTTGTTGCTCGACCTCCTGCTACGCCGTCTACAGCAGCGCAAGGAGCGCAAGGAGCGTACTTCTTCTACTCGGTCGCGTGCTTCTTCTTCGACACGCCCCGATTCCTCCTTCACTGAGCAGGATATTATGAGGCTTAAGCGTCTGCTTGATGCTTCAGGTTCTTCGACAGGTACTGCAGGCTCTGTGACTGATGCTTCTAGCTCTGCGCGACCACCATCTACACAGTCAGAATCGCCGCACGCGTGCTCTGGTTGGGGCTGGCCCTCGGCTCCGTGATTCTCCGGGGCTCTGGGAGGTCGACTGGCTTCGTGTTCCTTCCGCAGCTACCACTACAGCCAGTTCTTCTGCTTTCGTCGCTTCTGCTACCGGCTCCTTCCAGCAGTGGCATCATCGACTTGGTCATCTTTGTGGCTCACGTCTATCGTCGTTAGTTCGTCGAGGTCTTCTGGGGTCTGTCTCAGGAGATGTCTCTTTACAGTGTCATGGTTGTCGTCTTGGCAAACAGATTCAGTTGCCTTATCCTACTAGTGAGTCAGTGTCTAAGCGTCCTTTTGATTTAGTTCATTCCGATGTGTGGGGTCCAGCTCCCTTTGCTTCGCAAGGGGCCATCGCTACTATATTATATTTATCGATGATTTCTCTCGCTACACTTGGCTTTATTTTATGTCTTCTCGCAGTGAGGTTCTCTCTATATATAAGCGTTTCGCTGCCATGATTCACACTCAGTTCTCTACGCATATTCGTGTGTTTCGTGCTGACTCTGCTGGCGAGTACATTTCTAAGATGTTGCGAGGTTTTCTTGTAGAGCAGGGCACTCTTGCTCAGTTCTCTTGTCCTGGTGCTCATGCCCAGAACGGCGTTGTTGAGCGCAAGCATCGCCACCTTCTTGAGACGGCTCGTGCGATGATGATTGCCGCCTCTTTTCCGCCTCACTTTTGGGCTGAGGCTGTTTCCACTTCCACCTATCTCATCAATATTCAGCCTTCTGCTGCTCTGCAGGGTGGTATTCCTCTTGAGCGTCTTTCGGATCGTTCTCCTGATTATTCGGCGCTTAGATTGTTTGGTTGCGTTTGTTATGTTCTTCTAGCTCCCCGTGAACGCACCAAATTAACCGCTCAGTCTATTGAGTGTGTTTTTCTTGGATACAGTGATGAGCATAAGGGTTATCGGTGTTGGGATCCTGTTGCTCGTCGGATGCGGATTTCTCGGGATGTGACCTTTGATGAGTCTCGTCCTTTCTACCCGCGTCCATCCTCCTCGACATTTTCGGTCGAGGACATCTCATTTCTCACCTTTCCCGATACACCTCCCTCAGTGCCTCGTATTCCTACTCCTCTTCGACCCACTGTTGATTCAACTCCATCCTCTCCTACATCACCGGCGTCTTCTTCTCCCTTGGCGCATGACTCTCCTCCTCCATCACCGCCGCCTTCCACGTCTCCACCTCCGGTGATTCCTTCTCGTCCCTCTTTTCAGTTCCATTACACCCGTCGTCCACGTGTTGTGGATGAGTCCACTGATGCACCGTCTACTTCTGGTGTGTCTTCTTCCTCTTCTCAGCCGACCTATGGTCTTCGGGCTCGGCCTTGTCCTCCCCCTGACCGCTATGGTTTTTCGGCTGTTGTTGAGCCGACCTCTTATCGTGATGCTGTTGTTCATCCTGAATGGAAACTTGCGATGGCAGAGGAGATTGCTGCCCTTGAGCGCACTGGCACATGGGATCTGGTTTCTCTTCCTCCCCGTGTTCGTCCCATCACATGCAAGTGGGTCTATAAGATTAAGACTCGTTCTGATGGATCTCTTGAGCGTTATAAAGCTCGTCTTGTGGCTCGGGGTTTTCAGCAGGAGCATGGTCACGATTATGATGAGACATTTGCTCCTGTGGCCCATATGACCACTGTTCGCACACTTCTCGCTGTGGCCTCTGTTCGACACTGGTTTGTGTCTCAGCTTGATGTTAAGAATGCCTTTCTTAATGGTGAGCTGCGTGAGGAGGTTTATATGCAGCCCCCACCTGGGTATTCTGTTCCTGATGGCATGGTTTGTCGTCTTCGTCGTTCTCTCTATGGCCTTAAGCAAGCCCCACGCGCCTGGTTTGAGCGCTTCGCCTCTGTGGTGACTGCAGCTGGTTTTTCTCCTAGTGCTCATGATCCAGCGTTGTTTGTTCACCTGTCTGCTCGTGGTCGGACTCTTCTTCTTCTATATGTTGATGATATGATCATCACTGGTGATGATCCCGAGTATATTGCCTTTGTCAAGGCACGTCTTAGTGAGCAGTTTCTTATGTCTGATCTTGGTCCTCTTCGTTATTTTCTTGGGATTGAGGTTTCTTCTACCTCTGATGGTTTCTTTATCTCTCAAGAAAAGTATATCCAGGATCTACTTGCTCGTGCTGCTCTTAGTGATGAGCATATTGTTGAGACTCCTATGGAGCTCAATGTTCACCTTCGCGCTTCTGATGGTCATCCCTTATCTGATCCGACGCGTTATCGTCATCTTGTTGGGAGTCTTGTCTATCTTGCTGTCACTCGTCCGGATACCTTCGTGACTTCTGTTCACTATAGTCACCTTCTTCGTGTTCTACGATATCTTCGTGGCACGATGTCACCGTCTCTTCTTTCCCCGTTCCAGCTCGTTATAGCTCCAGGCCTATTCGGATGCTACGTGGGCTAGTGATCCTTCGGATCGCCGTTCACTTTCTGCTTACTGTGTTTTTCTTGGTGGTTCTCTCATTGCCTGGAAAACGAAGAAACAGACTGCAGTGTCACGTTCGAGTGCGGAGGCAGAGTTGCGGGCTATGGCTCTTTTGACGGCTGAGGTGACTTGGTTACGATGGTTATTAGAGGATTTTGGTGTTCCTGTTACAACACCTACTACCCTCTTGTCGGACAGTACAGGTGCTATCAGTATTGCGCGTGATCCGGTGAAGCACGAGCTTACCAAGCATATTGGTGTTGATGCTTCTTTTGTATGCGCTAGTGTGCAGGATCAGGTTATTGCTCTTCAGTATGTGCCTTCCGAGTTGCAGTTGGCGGATTTCTTCACGAAGGTCCAGACTAGAGCGCATCATGGATTTTATCTTTCCAAACTCAGTGAATCCACCATGAGTTTGAGGGGGTGTTAGAGTTATATTATGTGTCCATGTATACCTGTATAGTTTCCCCGTTGTATGAGGGGTTTCCTGCATATTTGTCACCTGTACATGTACTATATATTGTGGTATTTGGCCCCTGAAAATACAAGTTGCGTATTTCCCTAACATTACGCAGTGGAAACAAAAATCATGTACTAACAGGTTATGTCTCATGATACAGAGTGGGCGAACCTGACGACGTACGGCAGTCTTAATTTCTTCCTTGTAGTAGCACACCCTGTGTGGCCATGGCTGTCTCATCTCTGCCCTTGACACATACATGCAAATTCTGCTTAATTTATTAATACGGTCATATAAAGATGATTGACTGTTCACTTAAGGTCCAAAATCTTCAGGAAAAAGCAGACTGCCTTCTTGTATCTACATTCAAATGAATAAAATATCCCTCCAATTTATGGTATCCAACCTTGAACGAACGTTAACCCTACAACAATTATCAAAAAGAGAAATAAGAAGTATGAAAATACTGAACGAGGTGAAAGTGAATTAGACATGAATTGAATCAATGGTGTGCATCTTTTTCTTTGCTTCGTCCATGAAGATTGACAAAGCGCCAGTCACCTACTCACCTTCTCCATGGACTGAAAGTTGACAACCAGAAATTTGTGTACGGCAGCATGAATGGGCCTGCAGAGACGGATTCCCAAAACATGTCCTTGTGCTCCTCCATGGGAATCGAGTACCTTCTCAGGTGCACCAGCACACGCATGTCCCACACAGAGAGATCATTGCGGCCTGCCCGCACAGCTCAGGCAGCAGAGATCCAATCAAGAACGAACCAAACGAATTAAGTTTAACATGAAGAAAGAAAGAGAATGTAGGAGTGGTCGTCGGCCCCGACCTACCTGGTGGCTGAGGCAGAAGCCGCTCGAGGAATATGTGATTGTTGGAGACGTGCTGGCGGCAGATGAGGTCGACGAGCGCGAGGATCCACAGCTCGTTGTAGGGCGGCTCGCTGCAACTTCTGGAGATGAAGAAGTCGTGCAGGCCGCTACCCCGGCATCCGACGATAGCTCCCCGTGCACGGCGCCGTACATCCGCCACCGCTCCCCACGCGCGCACCGCGCTGTTGCGTACGACCCGGCATCATTGCCATCCCGGCGCAGCTCCACCCTACACGACCAGCGTACGCGACGTCGGCGGGAGGAGACATCGCAGCGTCCACGAATCCCGTGGAGGTCGACGGACCCACGTTCGGGGCATCGGCGGCGGCGCGTCGGAGAGGAGGCAGAGGACGTTCCTGAGGACGGGGTCCAGTTCATGGTCACCAGCCGCTCCTCCAAGTAACTGCTCGACATGCTGCGCTGTGCGAGTGGTAGACTGCGCTGCTCCCGGCGAAGCGCGACGACGAGCAGGATTGGGCTGCTCCCGGCGGCCAAGACGACGCGACGTCGTCGAGCTGCTGCGTCAGCAGCGCAAAGGCGTCGATCTGCTCGCTTGCGTTGGAGGAAGGCTTCCGCGGCGGCGGAATAGTGTTAGAGTAGATTTGTGCATATTGTACTTTGCCCATATGTTAGGGGCTTTCCTGCATATTCACCTGTACATGTACTATATATATGTGGCCTTTGGCCCCCTGGTAATACAAGCAGTCTATTACCCTAACATGGTATCAGAGCCCTGGTTTTAGGGTCTCTTTTTTTTCTCTCTCTCTCCACGCTCGTGTCGCCGCCGCCGTCGCGCCCCGGCTCCTTGCCGCTGCGCCCCGGCCGCTGCCACCGTCCCTGTCCCTTCGGCCGCTTCTTCGGCCGCTCCTCCCCGTCCCGCCCGTCGTCGTCCTCAAGCTCCTCGGGCCGCGGTCCGGCTCGTGGTCGCCGCCACCTTCTCCGGCTGTTCCCGCCGCTCCCGGCCGCCGCCTTGCCCGGCCGCCTCCCGTCCGGCCGCCGCCCGCGGTCAGCGTCGCCCGCACGCGCTGGTCCCCGTCGTCGCCCGCACGCGCAGCTCGCCGCCTCCATCCGCCGTCTCGGGCCTGCACGCGCTGGTCCTCATCCGACCCGTCTTGCTGCGATCAATCTGAGTTGACTTTTCCTCCCCTGTAAAAAAAAAAAAAAAAAAAAAAAAAACAGAGAGAGATGTCTACCTCGTCGGGCTATGTTGCGATTCCTCGCTGCCCGATTATCTTTGATGGAACGAATTACCCTGATTTCGCTAACTTCATGCGCGTCCACATGCGCGGTCTTCGTCTGTGGGGTGTGCTTTCTGGCGAGGTCCCCTGTCCGCCCCACCCCGTTGCTCCTTCGGTGCCTGTTGCACCGACTCCTACTGCCCTTGCCTCTGATGCTTCTCAGGAGGACAAGGATTCCGCCACTAGTGCTGATGCTCTTGCTATGACTGCTTATGACCGGCAGGTCCAGGACCATTCTGCTGCTGTTGCGACATACCGGCAGGATCTGACTGCCTACTCTCAGTGGATAGATGAGGATGCTCGTGCTGCTGCTGTTCTGACTTCCAGTGTCCTGCCTCAGTATGCTGCTGAGTTTATGGCTCTTCCCACTGCTGCTGCTCAGTGGGCCTTTCTTCGTCAGCGTTATCAGCCGTCTGGGGATGCTCTTTACCTGTCTGTGGTCCGCCAGGAGCATGCCCTTCAGCAGGGCGATTTGACTATTGATGAGTTCTACACTCAGAGTGCTGCTATTTGGCGTCAGCTTGATTCTCTTCGTACGCCTGTGTGTGCCACCTGTCCCTGCTGCTTGATTGTTCGCGCCGACCTGGAGTTTCAGCGCGTCTTTGAGTTCTTGTCGCGGCTCCGCAAGGAGTTTGAGCCACGCCGTGCACAGCTACATGCCCGTGGTCGTGTTCCGCTCTCTGAGGTCCTGTCTGAGCTTCGTGCTGAGGAGACTCGTCTTCGTGGTGCTGGTCTTCTGGAGGTTCCCTCTGTTCTTGCTGCTCGTGGTCCTCCTGTGCCGTCTGCTCGTGGTCCTGCTCCGCCACAGCCTCCGTCGCGGTCTTCAGTACCGCCGATACTACCTACTCCTCAGGTCCAGGGTCAGAGTCAGCCCCCGCAGTCTCGTGGTTCTCGTGGTCCTTGCACCTACTGTGGCAAGCCTGGCCATGATATTTCTGGCTGCTGGCAGAGGGATCCCAGTTTACGTCAGCAGTATCTTGCTCGTCGGAGGACTGGTTCTTCAGGATCTTCAGGCTCTTCAGGTTCTTCTGCTGCTGCACTGTCTGATCAGGACATTATCCGTGGTCTTCGTGGTCTGCTTGCTGCTTCCGGCTCTTCCTTGCCGGGTTCTGCTGGTTCTGTGTCTGGATCTTCTGGCAACACGCGACCACCACCTTCTACACAGTCAGGTATGTCATCCCCGTGGTATCTGGATTCTGGAGCTTCTTTTCATATGACTTCTGCGTCTTCTATTCTTTCTGCTCTTCGCTCTCTTATTTCTCCTGTTCGTGTCATCACGGCTGATGGTACCTCTCTTCCTGTTTCTAGTCGAGGCACCCTTCTACTTCATCTTTCTCTGTTCCTGATGTTTCTCATGTCCCTAGCCTTAAGATGAACTTGTTTTCTGCTAGTCAGCTTACTGATTCTGGTTGTCGCGTCATTCTTGACGCTGATTCTTGTGCTGTTCAGGACCGTCGGACTCAGGCCCTGGTTGGAGCTGGCCCTCGTAGTCTTCAGTCTCCGGGGCTCTGGGAGTTAGACTGGCTTCGTGTTCCTTCCGCTGCTACTTCATCTGCCAGTTCTCCTGCGGTTGCTGCTTCTGTCACTGGCTCTTTCCAGCAGTGGCATCATCGGCTGGGTCACCTTTGTGGCTCCCGTTTATCGTCATTAGTTCGTCGAGGTCTTCTAGGGTCTGTTTCAGGAGATGTGTCTTTACATTCATGTCAGGGTTGTAGGTTAGGTAAACAGATTCAGCTTCCCTATCCTACTAGTGCGTCTGTATCTCAGCGACCTTTTGATTTAGTTCATTCAGATGTTTGGGGTCCGGCTCCCCTTCAGTCAAAGGGGGGTCATCGATACTATATTTTGTTCATTGATGATTTTTCTCGGTACACCTGGTTATTTTTTATGCGCTCTCGCAGTGAGGTTCTCTCCATTTATAAGCGCTTTGTTGCCATGGTTCGTACTCAGTATTCCACGCCTATTCGTGTCTTTCGTGCTGATTCTGCAGGTGAGTATATCTCTCAGCATTTGCGTGGTGTTCTTGCTGAGGAGGGTACCCTTGCTCAGTTTTCGTGTCCCGGTGCCCATGCTCAAAATGGTGTCGCCGAACGTAAGCATCGTCATATTCTTGAGACTGCCCGTGCTATGATGATTGCTTCCTCTCTTCCGCCACATTTCTGGGCTGAGGCTGTCGCTACATCGACTTACCTCATTAACATTCAGCCCTCTGCTGCCCTTCAAGGTGGCATTCCTCTCGAGCGTCTTTCTGGTACCTCTCCAGATTACTCGGCTCTTCGTTTGTTTGGCTGCGCTTGCTATGTTCTTCTTCCTCCCCGCGAACGCACCAAACTGACCGCTCAGTCTGCTGAGTGTGTTTTCCTTGGGTACAGTGATGAGCATAAGGGCTACCGCTGTTGGGACCCTGTTGCTCGTCGGATGCGCATCTCTCGTGATGTCACGTTTGATGAGACGCGCTCCTTCTATCCTCGCCATACCTCTGGCACTTATCCGGTGGATGATATTTCTTTTCTCCTTTTTCCGGATTCACCTCCTGCTGTCTCTTCCCCATCTCCTAGTTCTCCATCTTCTACACCTGGTGCGCCTCCTCCATCTTCGGAGCCATCCTCTCCTCCGTCTAGTACCCCTAGTACTCCTCGTTCTCCTTCCTCGGCTCCTCCTTCTTCCTCTTCTTCTGATGAGTCATCTTCTGCTGATGAGCCTTCCCATTCACGGCCTGTTCGTCAGCGTCGTCCTCCAGACCGTTATACTCCTAGTAAGTATGGTCTTTCTGTTGTCTCCGAGCCGACTTCTTATCGGGATGCTGAGCGTCATCCTGAGTGGCAGCTGGCCATGGCTGAGGAGATTGCTGCGCTTGAGCGCACTGGCACCTGGGATCTTGTTTCTCCCCCTTCAGGTGTTCGTCCTATCACGTGTAAGTGGGTCTATAAAATTAAGACCCGCTCTGATGGATCTCTCGAGCGCTATAAAGCGCGTCTTGTGGCTCGTGGCTTTCAGCAGGAGCACGGCCGAGACTATGACGAGACTTTTGCTCCTGTCGCTCATATGACCACTGTTCGTACTCTTCTTGCTGTTGCTTCTGTTCGACGCTGGTCTGTGTCCCAGCTTGATGTTCAGAATGCTTTTCTTAATGGCGAGTTGAGTGAGGAGGTTTACATGCAGCCTCCTCCTGGGTATTCTGTTCCCGATGGGATGGTTTGTCGTCTTCGACGATCCTTATATGGTCTCAAATAGGCCCCTCGTGCCTGGTTTGAGCGTTTCTCCTCTGTGGTTATTGCCGCTGGCTTCTCTCCCAGTGCTCATGATCCAGCACTGTTTGTCTACACCTCTTCTCGGTGTCGGACCTTGTTGCTTCTCTATGTTGATGACATGATCATCACTGGTGATAACCCTGAGCACATTGCCTTTGTTAAGGCACGTCTACGTGAGCAGTTTCTCATGTCTGATCTTGGTCCTCTTCGCTACTTTCTTGGGATTGAGGTTTCTTCTACGGCCGATGGCTTCTTTATCTCCCAGGAAAAGTATATTCAGGATCTTCTTTCTCGGGCTGATCTTAGTGATGAGCGTACCGTTGAGACTCCTATGGAGCTTAATGTTAAGCTTCGATCCACTGATGGTGAGCCTCTTTCTGATCCCACACGTTATCGCCATCTTGTTGGGAGTCTTGTTTATCTCGCTGTCACTCGCCCTGATATCTCTTATCCCGTCCATATTCTGAGTCAGTTTGTCTCAGCTCCTACCACCGTTCACTATAGTCATCTCCTTCGTGTCCTTCGTTATCTTCGTGGCACGATTACTCGTCGTCTTTTCTTCCCTAGTTCCAGCTCTCTCCAGCTCCAGTGTTACTCGGATGCCACATGGGCGAGTGATCCTACGGATCGTCGTTCACTTTCTGCTTACTGTGTGTTTCTTGGTGGTTCGCTTGTTGCTTGGAAGACGAAGAAACAGGTCGCGGTTTCCCGTTCGAGTGTTGAGGCTGAGCTGCGGGCTATGGCTTCGTTGATTGCTGAGGTGACCTGGTTACGGTGGTTGCTTGCAGATTTTGGGGTCTCTGTTACGACACCCACTCCACTTTTGTGTGACAGTACAGGTGCTATCAGTATTGCACGTGATCCGGTCAAGCATGAGCTGACCAAGCATATTGGTGTTGATGCTTTCTATACACGTGCTCAGGTGCAGGATCAGGTTGTTGCGCTTCACTATGTGCCTTCAGATTTGCAGCTGGCAGATTTCTTTACAAAGGCACAAACTCGAGCGCAACATGACTTCTTACTCTCCAAACTCAGTGTTGTGGATCCACCCTGAGTTTGAGGGGGGGTGTTAGAGTAGATTTGTGCATATTGTACTTTGCCCATATGTTAGGGACTTTCCTGCATATTCACCTGTCCATGTACTATATATATGTGGCCTTTGGCCCCCTGGTAATACAAGCAGTCTATTACCCTAACAAATAGAACCCTAATTCATCTGGTGTCGCTCTGCAAAAGAAAAAACGTGAGTCTGGTTGTGAGGCGATTAGGCGAAGCGAGCTATGTGGGATGACTTTGCTGGGCCGGCCCAAGCGGTCATTGCGCGCGCGAGGGGCGATGGAGCGAGCGACGGACGAGGTATGAACATGCGTACCATCACGACCGCAGACTCCCATTTAATAGTAAAGATTTGCTAGTAAACAAGAGTGAGCCTCCTCTATTTGTCTAGCTGATTTAGCTCTCCTTGCATGGTGAAGGATGATTTGGGGTGTGTTTGGTGTTTTGCTTGGTGAGCGGGAGAATGGCTCCAGCCCATTGTGGATTCAGTGGAATAATCTCTGCATTTTTTAGTCCGAGCTCAACTATTCCCGTGGCTAGCACTAATCCTTGAGCTTCTGCAGACAGCTCAGTGGTTTTTATTTATTTTAAAATTAGCAGGAGAGCTGAATCTAGTTGCAACTTGCAGGCTCCTTGATTTAACGCGGCAACTGATAGCAAGCAATAATTTGGCTATGCACCAAGTCTACTGTTGAAGTGTTGAGTCCACATTTATGAACAGGGAATGGAAAAGTAACTACTTCATTTTTCAGAAACGTATCAACATTAGTTGCCAGAGTTTCGACGGAGTATTGTCGTGAAAACATTGTTAGAATTTATGTATACAGAATAGAGGTCCGTCTGATTGAATGCACATACGAAACGTAATAGTACTGATGTACAAATTGGCATAAATAGATAACCAAAGTCAAGACTCATAAACGAACATATGCTTCAAAAAGGAAGAGAAATATCATCAAAGAGATGTAACGAGTGATGAGAATCAACAATGGCTATACCTGAAAGGCTGAAATAGGGATGACACCGGTTCCTTCTCTTCTCCCTCGCTAGGGCTAGCGCCGCCGACAAGCCCAGCCACCGCCCCTGTCTGCTCCGGCATCTCATCCTCCGATCCCCTCGGATGCGTGCGGCCCTGCGCATCTGGTGTTAGCGCCGCGGGGTGCCGGCTCTCCGCCGCCCGCTGTCCGGATCTTCCCCCGGCTCTTCCCATGGATGGATCATGGATGCGCATAAAGTTCAGCAAAGGCCTCTGTTTCTTCGTTTCTCTACTACTCGACTCTGTTTTTTTTTCCAAATACTGTATTCAAACTACGTTGTTCGTATTACGTTTTTGTCCCGAATAAAAACGTACTCACTCCGATCCATTAAAACTGTCGTGAAAAATGAATTGGATATATACAAACCACAATACAAGCTGTGACAAACTTTTTGTATCAGAGGCAGTATATATATATTTTTTAACTGAACTACGGCGGGCTCTTAGAGCCAGCCTGAACTTTTATTAAAAATGAGCACCGCAACAAAGCAGTATATATTTTTCTGGCAGTACTATCACATACGCGGCCAGAATTATTGACACGATACACACCCATGAAGCAAAACAGATCTCTCTCTAATTTTTTGGCCCTATTTTTCACCTACCTTAAGTGTGCTGTAATTATTACGTATGAATTATTACAACGTTCAGGTTTAAATTTTAATATGTTGGAATTATTAGTGCGTTGGGATTATTCGGTCAAGTTTGTTATTTTTCATAAATACGATTTTTCTGATAAAATTGTAGTAGTTCACATCAGCTAATGAAAAGCTATTGAGAACTGAAAATAAGCTGTGGCACATGGGTACCAACGCACCCGGTATTTAAAAACAAAAATAGTAATTCAAAAAAGTTAGAATTTCAAAGATGGCATTCGGGCAAATATTATCAAGTACTGCACATGTACAAAAAGTTTAGCCCTATGTTCAAGATTTTCCTAAAGTAGCGTTATCTACACGCTATATTCGTGGAAATTATCTTTTTTGCCCAAAAGTAAATGAAAAACATTTTCTGACCAAAGTTTTTACATGAGTAGAATAAAAATAGTTGGTCATATTTTTTTTTTGACAATTTTTTTAATTTTTAACAAAAATCCGTATATCAGTTACGCTTGTCTCCATGTGCCATTAGTTCGCGTCCTATTGGGAACTAAGTATATTATAAAAAATATATGTATATATGTCCAGTCGGTAAGTTATCATTTCATAGAGACAAAATACGTAAAAAAATTAAATTGATGATGCATTAGTACATCCTATTTGAGGATTACATAATAGTTAGAGTTACTGTATTTATGGATGATATATATATTCTTTTTCTATTAAGAACGGACAGTGGTCTGGTGCGCCGCGCCTGAATGAATGTTGCGGGTGGACAAGCTATATATCTCGGCCGCAATAGTTCGTTCTTCAAATTAATTAAGACGTTATTACTCTCGATTCTCAAAACACGAACTCAACTAGGTATTACATGTTGTCAAAACATATGTGCCAAACACAACAAGCTAAATGAATTGCGCAGCATCATCTCCAGCCTCGTTGTCTTGGTCAGCAATCTCTCCACACATGTCCCAGAGCTGGCTGCTGTTGTTGCTTGCGACCTCTACAAACACAAAACGTTGGCTATTGCTTGCGAAATATGCCCTGCTTCTTGTTTCAAATTAGAACAATACTTCGCTTATCTATCCAAGGGTTCTGAAAAGCAAAAGAAGGAAGCATCTAAAACGCAATGGGGAGTACTCAAGTGTAATTATAACTTCCTCATTCCGTCAATGCCACATTTCGCTAATTAGTTTGCACTGAGAAAAGCACTAACGAACATGGATATATCTTTTTTTTAGTTAATAACTATGTGTAGAGAGTACGCATGGCCAGCTAGTGCCTTCTCCTTCAAACAGAATAAAAGTACTGCTGGGTCTTTATTTCTGGGATGGGCAAGGAACCTGATTCCTTAACATACTCTGATATAATAAGTCCCGAGAGAGCAAGTTGCTCATCAACCAAAACGTCCTTCTGCATCTACAAAAGGAGAATACGGCTAGCCCCCTGTCTTCTGCCGGTGAGTTTCTCTAACATTTCTGAGCTCTCCATTGACTACAAATTATGTGCTCCACGAAGCAGCAGATGATATTACCTTTATATTTTTTGAAATTTTGAAATATAGTATTAGTAGTTTGTGCATCCACAAATATTTTTTATTTGAACATGAGAGAAATGCCGGCATCTTTCTGAAATTTCTATTTAAATGGAGCCCTAAAATACACAGGTGTTAGTTAAAATATAATGATAGCACATAAGTGGAGCACATTTTTTGTTCCCGAGCTACAGTGCTACTGCTATTTTTACATGTTTCAAAATTCTGAAAAACAAATCCAGATGTAGACAATGGTGTATTCCACAAATGTGCCATAAATGAATATCAAATACTTTATAGTTTGAGTTGCACAAAAGTGGCAAAAGTGTGGATCTGACATACATATTTTCAATCTCTATATTTTATCAGATTTTGTCATTTTATGCATCCCATAATACAAAGTATTTTAAACTCATATTTTGCATGTTTGTGGTACACCATTGGCTATAGAAAAAATCACAAATCTTTGAAACTTATAAAATATGATTTTTCGAATAAAAAATTAAATAGTACGAGCACTGAGACACTTTCCACATAAGGGGTTCATGATTAGTTGTACTGTTACTAAGAACTGTGTAATAGATTATAATGTTTGATAAATTTAGTGGCATTGTTAATCATTTGTGTTAGAAGAGAATGCATATATTGGTGGTCCTACATGCTCTCATGTGTCGTCGTTTGCACCTAGCTTTGTATTAGGAATTGAAAATGTCAATACAATTATACGTAAATAAAAAAATATCGAGACTACAAAGTAGCATTTTACAATGAATCTTTATTTTGTTTGGTCTATATTACCATAGAACTATTATAATTCTATAATAAATGTGACGTACATGTAAATTTACTCATTCAACAACGCGCCAACATGAACTACAAAATTCTTTTGCAATGAGCCCATCATTTTAGTTGGGTATATTTACATCTTCATTTTTGCACACAAACATGGGTGTACATAAAATAATTGTGCATATCACCTTTAAAATGGGGGCATATATACACTACCTAGTGGTCTTAATTACCTACTTGTTTATAACATAGGGAGTAACATGTGCATACCCTCTATTACCCAAGATACTCCCTACGATGTGAGATATAACATAGGGAGTAACTACTCCAGATAACAGCTAGAAATATTGCTATTGCTTTTATGTATGCATCATACTTGTTTATCACTTTATGTACTTCAATATTATTTTAACATACTCGGCACTAAGCTATATCAAAAAAAATCGCAGTCCATGTGTTTTTTGTGCATTATTCTTTTGTGCATGAAAAAATATTTCTGGAAAGCAAGGGGCTCCAAATAAATATAGTATATTAAGAGATCCTACGATTTCTGTTAAGTACACATGAGAAACAAGTAATAATGAAGCGATGTACTTGAATTTCAACCATTTGCAATCAAACCTAACAATATTTCATTGCACAGAGAACGGAGAATATAAATATACAGACGGGGTATACTCCCCTTGAAAAACATAAACATGCATGTGGAAAGATAAAGGCAATTGACTTTCCTATGCTACAATACACATTTTTATTTGTATTTATATAATTTTTAGCAAGCATATTCTGACACTGTTTCCGCCCACGAGATTCTTTTAATTTTTTAAGGGAATTTGCTTGTGGCTTGTGCACTTTAACTAATTTGTTTGTGACATGATCGTCATGTGCATTTCAGTGGTCACTGATGGGTAGAGTGGTGCGCTGGTGGAATAATTGGGAGCTCCAAATCCTGGTGCTTGTCAGTTTCGCGTTGCAAGTGTTCCTGCTCATGTTCGCGGGGATGCGTCGACGGAACATCTCCATCGTCCCAAGGACCCTCCTATGGCTAGCATACCTCATGGCTGACTCCGTAGCGTTATACATCCTCGGCCACATGTCATTTAGCAGCATGTCCCACGAGAAGCAACAACTCATGGCGTTCTGGGCGCCGTTCCTGTTGGTGCATCTTGGTGGCCAAGACACCATCACTGCCTACTCCATAGAAGACAACCAGCTCTGGCCACGCCACCTGCTCACTTTTGCCGTGCAGGCATTGGGAGTAGCTTATGTCCTCTACAAGTATATTGCCGGTAGCTGGACCCTGGTCACCGCTGCTGCACTGATATTTGTCACGGGTGTCCTTAAGTATGGGGAGAGAATATGGGCGCTCAAGTCATCCAGCCTAGACAACATGAGTAAGTTCCTCGACGGCAGAAAGTTGAGGGAGGCTGAACGAGCATCTCAGCCTTACCGTCCGTCTGCGCGGGAGTTGGGTCCTGAAGAGGTTCTACAGGGAGCTCATGACCTTCTTCCCATTTGCATGGCTCAGTTCGTGGATTATAAGTTTTGGCCATCATCACTGCAGAGTGAAGCCATAGAGCTATTCTATGGCAAGGGCTGCATGTACAAGCTGATTGAGATGCAACTCTCACTGGTGCATGATTTCCTATACACCAAGGCAGCAGTGGTCTTCACATGGTATGGATGCTTCATCCGTGCCATTTCATCACTTGCCACCATCACCGCTTTCTTCCTATTTCAGTCAAGCATTGGCAAAAATGACTTTGATAGAGGTGATAAGATTGTCACATATATCTTAATAGCTGGGGCTGTCCTCCTAGAAATGATAGCATTGTTGAAGGCAATGGGATCAACATGGACATGTGCATTGTTGCGTGCTGGAGGATGGGATTGGCTTCACAACATAGTCATTCATATCCGGCGGTTTGTCAAGACCGCGGAAAAAGATAGAAGATGGTCAGGTGTCATTGGACAACCCAGGACGCTCCATGGCACCCAGCGGGGCAGTGGAGGGTGTATCAAAGAGATTAGCAAAGATTTGTTGAAGAAGTTGCACCGCTCATTAACTATCATTTCACATGGTACTAAGGATTTGGTGTTTGGAGAGGTACACAGACTGGTGTTGGAATGTGATGGCAAAGAAGATATCATGAGGAGTTACAATGGTCAGTCCGCGCTGAATCCATGGCATGGATTGTTTGAGGATCCAACCTCACGCGCTGGCATTGATTTTGATGACAAAATTCTTGCTTGGTACTTTGCCACCAAAATGTTCCTTTCATTGTCATCCGGTGTGGAAGCAACGCATCAAGAGGATGTTGTGGAGGCAATCGAAGCAATATCTAACTACATGATTTTCCTCCTTGTTGAACGTCTCCATATGCTACCTAGCCCTATTCGCCCTGGATCATATGTCAATAGTGAAGCAGCATATGCGGGGCTTTCTGACATGAAGTATCTCACTGAATACACGAGAAGAAAAGGGGAATGTGACAAAAGAAGGGAGCAGCAAGATAGCGATATAGAGCTAGAAAAAAAATTGCAAGAGATGGATAGAATAAGGGCGGAGCTGGAGGAGATGCATAAAAGAAGGGAGGGTTTGGATCCGAACAACATCGAAAACATAAGGGATGCTGTAGAGATGGAAATAATAGGGCAGGAGATGGACAGAATAAGTGCAAAGCTGAAGGAGCTGGATAAAAGAATTAGGGGTTGCTTTATGTCAGTGGCGCAGATAGAAAGAGATATAGAGGTGGCAAGAAAATGGAAGGAGCTGGAGAGAACAAGGGCGGAGCTACGTGTGGGACCTTCACCTCCACCTGCTTTAGCCCGCGGAGCCCAGCTTGTGGAACATCTTCTATACATGGAGGGGCGCGGCGAGCGGGAGGTCCGGCGGGTGGTGCTTGGGGTGTGGGTGGAGATGTTGTGCTACGCGGCGCACCACTGCAGCAGGGATTCACACGCCAGGCAGCTCAACAATGGCGGTGAGTTCATTACCATCGTCTGGCTTCTATCAACTGCCGTCTTCAATCATCGGTACTGTGGTAAGGACTGGTTTAAGGAGGGAGTGCAAGAGTTTTTCAGGTCACAAATCAGTTACGTGGACTTGACCCGGGTACCCTTTTACCGGCAACTGTTAATTTGTTGCGGTATCAGCCACCAGAGGGAGAGGGAGAGATCGGTTGCCGTTTGAGACTGGCTGAATCACGCACGCAAATTTATGACATCGGCGATGACTACCGTATGTGCTTCAGCTGTAGCAATTTGTGATGTATTTTCCTTCTAAAAGACCTTTGAATTCAAGCAAAACGAAATTACATGACCTGTTCATGCCCCTGTACTCTATTTCTTCCCACCCCTTGTAAATAGAAATTCTATGCTGGCCCCCTACTCCCAAGCCTTCACTTTGTACGTCTGTATGTTAGGGATGGCAATGGGTCCCCATTACCCTTTTACCCCGCGGGTAAAAACCCTATTAGGGTAAGGGTATGGGATAAAAAATTACCCATAGGTACGTAAATGAGAAAATATCATACCCATCGGGTAGAGAGGGTACGGGTATGGGATCGCATAACCCATACCCGCGTACCCATGTACCCATATAATATTTGACAAGTGAGTCTAAACTTTCACGCACGGATATATGAGTAGGGTCTATGCATGAGGCTACAATCGTAATTCAAAGATATAGGCAGGGATTGCTCGCTAACCCTCCGCGGATGGCGCACCATCCGGTGACTACCTCACTATACCGATAATTTAGCTATTCCTAATATTATATCTAATCTATCTGATTCACGTGATCACGTCTCGACTCCTGATATAGCAAAACAATGAAATATAACTCTTTTGCATGAATTATGTGTTGTTCTTGCGACTATTTTCTGCCCAATTTTACGTGTTTTAAACGCGGGTATTTTTACCCGCGGGTACCCATCTATCCTGTCGGGTGACGGGTATGGGAAAAAGTTGTACCCATTGACGGGTATGGGTAAGGGTGACGGGTAAGATCGTGGTCGACGGGTAAGGGTATGGGGTGGCTCCACCCTTACACATACCCTGCGGGTGCCATCCCTACTGTATGTGTTGTCCTCTTAATCAATGAAGTCCACACGAACATTCGCTGACCCACCGAGAAAGTTTGGAGACGCTGGCGCCGGCGAAGTGAGTTTCCTCAACATGCGACACGACGGTGATGATCCTTGAGATGAGTAACTTGTGTGGACACGGATTCGCGAGTCTACAGATGAGTAAGTTGTATGGATATAAGTACTCTTTTTCTGCATATATATGGACGGAATTACGGTGCACACACCAATAGGTTTTTTCAAGCTTTGTTAAACAGGAGGGACAACAGCGACCAGGAAGCTCAACTTTTCAAAAAAGGACTTAACTGTTATTTCTTTTTCTTGTAAGGCATGGTTTCAGATAATATATAGCCTTCCGTCTAACAAAAAGAAATAACCCTGTTTTCTGTCAAGAAACAGCGAATTGTAGCACCCTGCCAATACTATAAGGCCCAATTATTTTGCCAGCTTAAAAAATAAGCTGCCCCTGCCCAGCTTTTTCCATAAGACACACATGCTTCTAGTTTAGAAGCCTCCAGTACCGACTTATGAGAGAAGCTGGAGAGGGTGGCTTATTTTTTGAAGCTGCCAAAAGAAAAGAAAAAAACGTAACATCACATTCAAAGGCTAGCCCCAGGCTTCACAAAATCCTAGCTACGACAATGTGACTGAAAGACACAAATATGCTAGTATGCAAAAACCAGCAAAATATCTCGAAAACAGCCCAGCCCAGTTAACTATCCAATCCGTGACCAGCACAAGATTTAGAACGCCCAAACACGTAAAATTTAAGGCCCAACGGCCCTTCGTATAGATGCATTAACAGTATAAATGTGCCTAAATGGTCGAAAATGCGCTTTGGCTCTCGGGAGCCACTGCTCTCTTTATCCCATCCCTCCGTCTTTCCTGGATAGCCATCCCACAGCCCTGACTCCTTCGTATTTATCTTGTATAATTTATCGTATATGTGCACTGTTTTGTGTCAGCACCATTTAAAGCTGGGTCAGTACTTCGCACGTTACCTCTGCATGTCTCCCGTTGTCAACACTCTGCACGTTAGCTTTGCATGTGTCTGTCTCATTAACTCACAAGCTTGGACTTGTTTGGATGTGGCAGACAACAGTGAGTATTAGTTTGCATGCACCGCACTTGAACATTGCTATTAATAACGAATCCACAAACTAAAGCATGGGCATTACTGTACCATTAATATTACCACCGTTGTTTGCAATATTCTAGAAAATTAAGCAACAATTGACGGAATTTAGAACTCAACTATCAGGGTTTGAAATTTTGGTACGAGAAAATTTTCAAGACTCACCAAAAACTTCAAATTTCGGTTATCACCGAAATCTCCGAAAGTTTGGAAATCTCGAAACTATTTCATAATTTTGTCTAAACATGTTAAGTTTAAAAGAGTTTGATTAAATATGAGTGTTGTAAAAAATCGACCAAAATATGCGAGGCAAATATATTGCCTTCGCAACCGAAATTACAACAAATTCGTCGGAAATTACAACAAATTTCGTTAAAAAACATTAACCATATTGATTCGAGAAAAAAATCATTAGAAGTGCTAATACAACATTAATACAGCATGAAAAGTGGTGCTAATACAATATTAATCATGTAATTAAAAATCATTAGAAGTGCCAATACATCATTAATACAATGCATGTTATTTCGATCCATCTCATATTTTGATCAACTCGACCATTTTTGGTTATTGTTTGACAAAATTCATGAAATATTTTAAAAAAAATATAGAAACTCATTGGTTGGAAATTGTTAGAAAAAATTATGATTCGTTCAAATGTTAGACACAAACTTAGCTTCAAGAAAGTTCCAATTTTCATAGAAATATAAATTGAATTAGATTTTTTATTTTTATATAAAAAGTCATCGCACGGTGAACATGATTATTAATCCCGCAAATACAATTGAATCGGTTACAAACCCTTTACCTACCATTAGTAGTGCTAATACAATATTTATACACTGCATATTTGGTCATATTTTGTGAATCGGTTACTCGACCATTTTTTGTGATTGTTTGACAAAATTCTGAAAATATTTTTTGTAAAAATAAAGAAATTTATTGGTTTGGAAATTGTTAAAAAAATATGAGTCGTCCAAATGTTAAGAAAAAATTTAACTTCAAAAAAGTTATGATTTTCATAGAAAGGGTGTGGCACACAGATCTTTTTTCGAAGTCCCAGTGTACACTTTTTGAATAGTGAACATTTTTTAATCTCTCGTGAACATTTTATTGAATCATTCAATGTTTTTTTCTTCAAAATCCACTAAATGTTTTTAAAATCTTTAAATATGTTTTTTATTTCTAAACACGTGAACATTTTTTGATCCCATGAAATTTCTTTTAAACCTGCGAATGTACTTCTTTTTCAAACGGTGCAAATATTGGTTGTAAACCATAAATATCTTTTGCAATATTTACGAACATTTTTATAATATTGTCACAGTGACGTACCGAGTATAATACTTTTTTTATAAGTAGTAATATGGTTGGGACAGAATTATAGATGTTCGGCGACTACGTAAATTCCAGTTACATGTACCGCTTTTCCTAAAAACATTCGATCAATTTATTTATTTTGGTCCTTGACAAAAATTAAGCACTTATTAAGCCTAGCTTGGACTAAAAACTGTCAAATGATTTGATACTTGAAGGAGAGAGCAGACCAGTGCACATGGTATCCCTGCAAAGCACAGTGCACATCTGAGTATCTGACAATTTCCTATTTTCTCTTCACACCAACAAGGCAACAACCGGCTCCGGCCCAACGCGCGGAAGTCAAAGCCGAAGCAGCAAGTCTTTACCGGGTCACCAGCGACACGTCAAGCTCGCGTGAAGCCCACCCACGTAGGAGTTAATCCGGAGTGGACCCCATCCACGTGCACATCAGTTCCTTTCTTCTTCCTCGTTTCTTCTCAATCTTATCCTCTGTCGGGGGTTTGCCCCCGGGTAGGGCAAAGAGGTGGAATGGAAAGTCAATCCGGGTCTCACAAACCGGATCACTCGGACCGGATCATGTTTAAAGACAGGAAGAGACCAAGAGGCATCAGGCAAAGTCTAGCCGGATCAGAGGAAGAGATCCGGCTCGACTAGCCGGGTTGCCTAGGAAGAGATCCGGCTCAACTAGCCGGGTTGCCTGGAAGAGATCCGGCTCAGCTAGCCGGGTTGCCTGGAAGAACCCGGCTTACCAGCAATGTCGGATAATGCACAGGGCCGAGTAATGTCAGTAAGTTCACGGGTCCTGCAGGCCTCCTGCCCGAGGCTCAGAAGACACGGGATTCCTGGGAGCGCAGCAACCTAGGAGCTGACTCGGCCAATTCGGGAAGGAGGATGTGACCTAGACCCGGTGGGCTACGCCTGCCATTGCCTGAAGTGGCAAGATAGGCCTGCTAGGACTTGACAGCCAGGTCAAGACACGGGATTCCTGGGAGCGCAGCAACCTAGGAGCTGACTCGGCCAATTCGGGAAAGAGGATGTGACCTAGACCCGGTGGGCTACAGCTGCCATTGCCCGAAGGGGCAAGATAGGCCTGCTAGGCCTGACAGTCCGGCCGTTGGATTGACAGGGGGCAGAGGCTTGTCCTTTTCCTCTTGGCAGTGCCATTATCTCATGGAGCCAGGGGCAAAGAAGTAACTCGGCGAGCCTTTATATACAGCACCACCACCTCCTGTGTGAGGGACGAACCTAGAGCTCATTTTCCCCCTTGGTAGCTTCTTCTTCATCGTGAGCTCTCACCATTGTTGCTTCATACAGCTCGAGGAGCGTTTGTACTTGTGTATTGAGATATAAAGAGAGTAGGCTAGTGCTGCAGTAGGGGTGTTACCTCCACAAGAGGGCCCCGAAGCAGGGTACATCGTGGTGTGCTTTGTGTTTTTGGTTTCTTGGTTTCTTGTTCATGTTCTTGCGGTTTCTTGTGTGTTCTTGCTTGTGCACTTCTTGAGTGCATAAACCCTCCCCGGTTCCCCCAACGCACTTTCGGCCCCATCTTAGCCATACCTATGGCATCTGCCGTGATCCCACCACGACAGTTGGCGCCCACCGTGGGGCAGATTGAGGCGTTGGAGGGAGTTTACATCCGGACGGGCTCAGGCGAGCGTGTTCTTTCGGGCTTGTCGCCAAGATCGGCGAGTTCACCTTCGTCAGCGACAATGCAGGGTGTTTCGCCGGCAAGCCCTTCCCCGAGCATGGCTTCCTGATGATGCTTGGTAGCTTCGTCACCTACGTTGCTGTCGAGGCTGTTCGCGAGTACCCGGCGCAGGTGCTCGTGGCCAAGGACCCTCCTTCTTTCCGCGCAGCTCTCGGACGGCGTAGCGCTCGCCCCGGGAGTAGCGTGGAAGTGATGATGACCGGAGCAAGTGCTGGAGCTGGCAAAGGAGATGCCGGCAATAGCATACCCGAGGAGCTGATCACGCCAACCGATCCGGTTGACAAGCCGACTCGGACGGCAAAGTTCCCAAAGGAGAAACCAGATCCGGTTGGTCCACTTGGCATGTCAAGTAGGGAGGCTCCCTTAGAGGATGTCCTGGAAAAGTTAGCTCGGCCAGTGGCACCTGGGGCAAATGTAGAGCTTACTATAGCTCAGTTAGAGGCAGAGCGCCTGAGGTTGCAAAGAGAAGCCCGGTTAGTGGTGGAGTCTAGGCAAGCATTTGATAGAGACATGAGAGAATATAATGCTGCCAATGGTATCACCGATGGTTTCACTCCGGTAGTGTCTCACCCACGCAAAGAGCAGATTTGCGCAACAGGGGTAAGGACCTCAATGATGAATTAGCTAGAGCTGCAAGGTCGAGCTCGAGTAAGGCTACTAGTCATAGATCGGGTACAGGCAAGCCGGTGTATAGCTCCCCGGCCAAAAATCTTAGGGCTGCAGCGGCAGCGCGAGCCGAGTTGACCACTTTAACCGGGGATGCTTGGCGCAAGCAGGCAGAAAGAGTCAATGAGCTGGTTGATGTGTGTAACCGGCAGAATGAGGCTTTCCGGAAAGCTAATCCGGACGCTGGTGGTTCTCGAGTGGTAGTGTCGGCTAAGGCTGTTAGCCAGAGATCCAAGGGGCAAGCGTCATCTCCGCATGTCGGAGTTGACCGGGCCCAGAGCGTGAATTCGGGCAAGAGCAAACAGCTGCAGGCCTATGATGCCGAGTATGCCGGCAAGCAGCTAGCGGCACAAGGAAGAGGTGGCCAGAGCAGAAACAATGGCGGTCAAGGCAATCCGGGAGCCGGAAGGGGTAATTCGGCTGGCCGAGGTCAACCACCTCGTCCTCCTGGGCAGAATCAACCCCGGCAGGAGCAGCAAGTGATGGTGCAAGCGCAGCACAAGGTGGTGGCCAGGCGGGCTACCACTATGATGATGGTAATTCGGCTATGGCGCGAGCCGGATACCAAACGTATGATAATGCACTTGCGTCCAGGCTGGGACCTCGGACATTGGCTCCGGATGATCAGCGTCTCAGGTTGGATAGGATTTACCAGTCCGAGAGGCTGGAAGAGCAAGGCCCACCAGGTCCTCCATGCTTTGGGCCTAGGATCATGAACGAGCCGAATGTGCCGTTGTTTCAGCTTGGCCGAATCACAAAGCCGTATAACGGCAGCACTAAGCCGCAGGATTGGCTGATAGACTATGTATCCTCGGTGCACATTGCGGGGGGCAATCGCCGATGGGCGGTCCGGTATCTCCCGCATATGTTGGAAGGGCCAGCCCGGATTTGGCTGAATAACTTACCAGAGGGTAGTATCAACTCTTGGATGGATTTGGAACAGGCATTTTACAGCAACTTCTCCAGCACTTACAAGAGGCCAAACCGACCTCAGCTCTTGTCTGCGTGCAGGCAGGAAGAGCGGGAGACAGACCGAGAATTTTTGACTCGGTGGAGCAACATTCGCAATTCTTGTGAAGGTGTCGTGGAGGAGCAGGCCATTTCTTGGTTTGCGCAGGGTTGCCGACATGGCACCCCGCTTTGGCAGAAGCTCCAGAGGGATATGCCAAAGACCCTGGCGGAAATGATCCGGATAGCAGATACATATGCTCTTGGCGATCCGACGCAGCCAGCGTTGGATGCGGTGGGAACAAGCAGGAGGCAACCGGTCAACAACCGAACAGGACCATTGAGGCCCAGTGACCGACATGAGTTCGGTTATAAAAGGAGAGATCCGGATTACAGATACGGCTCAGACCAGGTTGCTGCAGTAAATATGGATCATCCTGATAGCCAGAGACCAAAAAATGAGGGTCCAGCTTGGAGGCCGAATCAAGGTGCCTGGGCAAAGAAAGTGTGGGATGGACCGAGTCCACCTTAACTTTTGAGGCAATGATAGATGGGCCTTGCCGTTATCACACAACAGACCCACGCAAGCCGGCCAATCATTCAACTCGGAATTGTAGCTGGCATCATCGCATCCAGGCGGAAGGTCAGAGAGGGCCACCTCAGAGAGGTGCTCCTAGACCGAATTTCAGGCCAAATACGCCTTTATCCGGAGCCAATGCAACCCCGGTGAACGAAGGAGCTCCAAGGCCGGCAGCCACAAAGCCGGTTAACCTGGTAAATATGGGAGGCAACAACAATGCTGGTCCGAGTCGGCAAGGTGGATACCCCGGAAATGATTACAAGGAAGCTCATCAAAGTTATGTGGTTTTTGTGACCGAGCCAACTGACAAGAAAAGTCAGCTGCGAAGGGCGAAGGAGGTGAATGCAGTCACACCAGCAGTACCAAAATACCTGAACTGGTCCGAGCAGGAGATCACTTGGAGCAGGGCTGATAATCCCAGGGTTATGCCAAGCCCAGGAAACTACGCACTGGTGGTGGATCCGACTTTGGTTGGACCAAAGATTAATGTGAAATTCACTCGAGTCTTGGTTGACAATGGCAGTGCTATAAACATCATGTATCGGGACACAATGGTCAAGTTGGGTTATTCGCCGAATCAGCTGCAGCAGAGCAGTTGCACCTTCCATGGTATAGTACCCGGGGTGTCTTGTTCCCCAATGGGAAAGATCTGGGTGGATGTGCTGTTTGGTACCAAGGACAATCACAGACTGAGAGTCTCGAATTCGAGGTGGTAGACTTGGAGAGCCCATACCATGCTCTGCTCGGCAGGCCGGCATTAGCCAAGTTCATGATATCCACTCATGTTGCCTACCTCAAGATGAAGATGCCTGGCCCAAATGGTATCATCACCGTTTGGGAGATTACAAGAAGGCCATACAGTGTGCCACGGTTGGTTCCACCTTAGCCGAGTCGTTGGTGATCCAAGCGAGAAGAGCAAGATGCATGAAGTAGTGGCGATGGCGAAGTCAGCTCAGCTCGGCGTGCTGGCCATGACCAATCCGGATGCAGGTGCAACATTTGAGGTGCCCAAGGAGACAAAGAAGATCCCCATTGACCCGGAGAATCCGGAGCGCATGGCCATCATTGGTGCCGGGTTGGGCGAGAAATAGGAAAGCGCGCTCTGTCACTTCCTCCGTGAGAATCGGGATATCTTCGCATGGTCGGCTAAGGACCTGCCTGGTGTTCCGAGGGAGTTGGCAGAGCACTCTTTATTTGTCAGGCCGGAGTGAAGCCGGTGAGGCAACCGACTCGGCGTCTTTCAGACGATCGAAGAAAAGTGGTGCTTGATGAGCTGGCTAAGCTACTTGCAGCCGGATTCATTATGGAGGTGTTGCATCCAGACTGGATATCCAATCCGGTTCTGGTAGAGAAGAAGAAGGACGAACCAGCGGTGGTCAAGGTGTGGCGTATGTGCATCGACTTCACCAACCTGAACAAGGCGTGCCCGAAGGATCCCTTTCCTTTACCTCGGATTGATCAAGTGATCGATTCTACTGCTGGGTGTGAGTTGTTGTCTTTTATTGATGCGTACTCTGGTTTTCACCAGATACCACTGAACCCCAAAGATCAAATAAAGACTGCTTTTATTACCCCGTATGGGGCGTATTGCTATCGTGTCATGTGTTTCGGTTTGAGAAATGCCGGTGCAACTTATCAGAGATGTATGCAGAAATGCTTACTCTCAAATGGGCAAAAATGTGCAAGTGTATGTCGATGATATCGTCATCAAAACTAAAGAAAAACGCACTCTCCTCGAGGATCTCGAGGAAACATTTGTGAACTTGAGAAAGTATCGGTTAAAATTGAATCCGGATAAATGCACCTTTGGTGTCCCGGCTGGAAAGTTGCTCGGTTTCCTTGTATCGAGCCGAGGTATTGAGGTGAATCCGGCTAAGATCCGAGCCATAGAAAAATGAAATTGCCTAAATGTCTAAAAGATGTACAAAAGTTCACCGGGTGTCTAGCCTCGTTGAGTCGGTTTGTGAGTCGGCTAGGAGAAAAAGCCTTGCCCTTGTATCAATTGATGAAAAAGAGCACCGGGTTCACATGGACCCCGCAGGCAGATTCGGCTTTCAATGAATTAAAAAAGATGTTGTCCACTGCACCAATTTGGCATCACCTTTGCCGAATGAGCCAATGCTACTTTACATTGCGGCCACTAACCGGGTCGTAAGTGTGGTGGTTGTGGTAGAGCGAGAAGAGGAGGGTAAATCCGTGCAGAGACCGGTGTACTATTTAAGCGAGGTGATCTCAACCTCAAAGCAAATTATCCTCACTACCAGAAGATGACATATGGTGTATACCTGGCGGCCAAGAAGTTGAAACATTACTTCCAGGAGCACCCGATCACCGTAGTATGTGAAGCTCCAATCTCGGAGATCATTGGGTGCAAAGATGCGACTGGCCGAGTTGCCAAATGGGCAATAGAAGTGTCTCCTTACACCCCGCATTATGAGAGAAGAGATGCTATCAAGTCTCAGGCTTTACCGGATTTCCTTTGTGACTGGGCCGAGATGCAATATGAGCCACCAAGCCAGATTACAATTACTGGAAGTTGCACTTTGATGGCTCCAAAACCAAAATCGGACTGGGTGCTGGGATAGTACTCACATCACCGAAGCAAGATCAGTTGCGATATGTGTTGCAGATTCATTTCTCAGCATCAAACAATGTGGCCGAATATGAGGCACTGATCCATGGGCTTAATGTGGCTAAGGACATCGGCATCCGCCGGATAGAATGTTTTGGTGATTCAGATTTAGTGGTGCAGCAGTCTTCTGGAAATTGGGATGCCCTTGATGCCAATATGGCACTATATCGATTTCATGTCCAGAAAATTTCAGGATTTTTTGAAGGCTGCGAGTACAAGCACATACCTCGGCTGGAGAACGAAGCTGCTGATATCTTGTCAAAACTCGGGTCGTCTAGGGATGCAATCCCACCCGGGATATCCTTGAATCACCTAAGGATCCCTTCAATCAAACCTTCACCTGATTCCGAGTCGATTTTTATCCCAAAGCAAGAATCTGAAGCTGTTCCTATGAATGTTGATGTCGGGTACATTTGGGAGGACCCGGGGACTGCATGGCGAGACTCGGGGACTGCGCACCGAGACTCGGGAATGCTACCCAAATCTTAGGGAAGAGGGGAAGAGAGGAAGATGGTGCTAACCGAATCTTAGGGAATGGACAGAGGCTGATAGAAGAGATAATGGCGGCCGAACCAGTGGAAATAGATGAGCACTTATTCCCTTTGCATCCAGTACCGGAATGGGCTGAAGAAATCATGAAGTTCATGTCGGAGGGGAGTTTGCCAAATGATGAAACCGAAGCTAGGCGAGTGCAGAGGAGGTCCAAGGGTTACACCATCATAAATAAGGAGTTATACAAAAGGAGTGCAACCGAGGTGCTACAACGTTGCGTGGAGCCAGCCGAGGGCAAGGAGATGCTCCTGGAGATACATCAAGGAGAATGTGGGCATCATTGCAGTACAAGAGCCCTGGTGGCTAAAGTATTCCGGCATGGGTTTTACTGGCCCACTGCTCATGCAGATGCAGAGGACATAGTCCGAAAATGTGAAGGATGCCAAAGGTTTGCCAAGCAGACACACCTACCCGCATCGGCGCTCAAAACAATTCCTATCACTTGGCCGTTTGCTGTGTGGTGTTTGGATATGGTGGGAGAATTCAAGCCGGCTAGGGGCAACATGACACATATGCTGGTGATGGTGGATAAGTTCACCAAGTGGATAGAGGTAAACCGATCCGGAAAGTGGATGGTCATTCGGCTGTAACTTTCCTGAAAGAAATCATTTTGAGATACGGTTACCCCCATAGCATCATCTCGGATAATGGCACGAACTTTGCTGTGGGAGAGTTTGCCCGATTCTGCATGAATAAGGGGATCCGGTTAGATATAGCCTCAGTGGCACACCCAGAGTCCAATGGACAGGTGGAAAGATCAAATGCTTTGGTATTAGCTGGGATAAAAGCCCGGTTAATAGAACCCTGGTAAAGACTCCGGGGTGCTGGATAGATGAAATACCATCAGTACTATGGGGTCTAAGGACCACGCCGAATCGGTCAACTGGCTATACGCCATTTTTTCTGGTATATGGGGCAGAAGCAGTGCTACCCACTGACATAGAATATGATGCACCAAGGGTGACAATGTATACGGAAACCGAGGCAAAAGAGGCCGGGAAGATGCAGTGGATCTGCTAGAGGAAGCAAGGGAATTGGCCCTGTCTCGGACAGCAGTATATCAGCAGGGTCTCCGACGTTATCATAGTCGGAAGATCAGCCCTCGTGTTTCATGAAGGAGATCTAGTACTAAGGCTGGTGCAGCGCAGCAAGGGCGACATAAGTTATCACCTCCATGGGAGGGACCATTCATTGTGAGCAAGGCTATGCACAATGACTCGTACTACCTTGTAGATGCACAGGAACAAAGGAAGGATGGCCTGGACAGACCCGGAGAGGAAACCAAGCGACCCTGGAATGTAGCTCTGCTTCGACCCTTTTACTCTTAAGGGCGCAATGTATGTATCTCAGTTTATCATAAATGAAATTTCGGCAATCCGAGTCTGGACTCGGGGACTGCCTGTCTTATGCATGTGTTTTTTACTACTGTTTTGTCCATACCGTTCATGTGTCGATTGTTTTGAACCTCGTCCCAAAATTCAAGTAATGTATGCTGTGTTGTTGATCTCGTGACTCGACTGACAAACACCAAAATGGTAGTCAAGAGCAGAGGTGGAGAATATGGGAAACATGAAAATGGACTCGGGGACTCGGTCCAAAACCGATTCGGCACATGTCGTTTACTAACCCTGTTATTTCTTTTTTGTTTATGTTAGATGATTCTAAACCAAACTCGAATGTTTCAAGTATTGTATGCTATGTTTCCTATCTTGTGACTCGACTGTCAAACACCTAAAAGGTAGACAAGAGCAAAGATCGGTAAAAATAGTAAACAAGAAAACACACTCGGGGACTCGGTTTAAAATGATCCAACATAAACCTGTCCGGATCACATTAAGCAAAATAAAATAGTCTCGAAGGAACTTAAATTGTATATTACATCTGCTCCCGGCATACCGGGGATTTAATGTTTTTCATTAAGATAAATCAGGAAGAAGCCTAGGCTGCAGGAGTCTCGGTTGCAGGGATGGACTCGGATGATGGAGGAACCTCGGTTGAATAGGGCCCTCACTTGCAGGAATGACCTTGGACGGAGAGCTTGAGGGCTTGGCAGATTCGGAAGCATCCGGATCAACTGACGTCTTGGCGGTGATTTGCTCTGTGGCCTTAGCCGAATCAGTGGCTGGCGTCTTGGAAGTTTGGATTACAGCTTGTTCGGCAGTGTCAGCCGAATCAGTGGCTGGCATCTTGGAGGTCTTGGCCGAGTCGCAAGCTGCAGGTTGTTCGGCGAAGTCAGCCGAATCACCAGAGTCGCCCTCAGACTCGGCGTATTCGTCAAGTGAGGCATCATCTGATTCCTCCTCTTCAGATCTTCCCCATCCGAGTAGACCGGAGCTTCAGATCAAGATGCTTGGTGTTTGCAAATTCGGCCATAAAGTTGGCAGCTTCCTCGCGGATCTTGATCCGGTCCGGATCTGAAGCCCATGAAGAACCCTCGCGAAGGGAGCGCACTTTGGCAAGATCAATCAGCTCATACCAAGACATGATGAATAGCAAACCTGCGTCAGCACCAGCGCGGGCGGACGAAGATCTCCACTGCTTTAGCCGGGTCTCTGCCTGATCCAGGTCTTTGATTAGCTCGTCCGCAGACCGGACTTGCCGAGCTTCAGGAAACAAGACTCGGTGAGCTTTGAGGCTTGCATTAAACAGATCAATATGGGAATCCTTCAAAGGAGCAATCCGAGCTCTGAGTGCAGTAATGTGATCTTCGATATCCCACGTCTCTGGTAGGGGAGCTCCAGTTAACTTAGCTCTCTCAGCTCGGGCATCCCTCACAGCTTTGGCGGCTTGAAGCCGGATGCTGGTAAACTCTCCTACATTCAGATAAGCTAACACGAGTTAAACGAGGTAACACGAAATGATGTGTCGGATAAGAGCAGAAGGAAGAAGAGATTCGGCAAACTTACGATCCATGTCTTCATTGAGCTTAGCAAGATCAGCAAGCCATTTCGCGCTGATCGCCTTGTGAGCAGCCAGATCATCTTTTGCCGCTTTAGCTTCGGCTTCAGCGTCTGCAACGTGCGTTTGGATTTTCTTGTCCAATTCAGCCCGCTTCTCAAGCCCGGCTTTGAAAGTGTCTCGCTCCTTCTGGATCGAGTCTTTTCCCTCTGCAGCGTGTCCCGGTCTTTCTTGACCTTCTCCTTCACTTTTCAACCCGGTCAAGCTCCCGCAGGAGCCGGGTCACTTCTGACTTTCCTCCGATAAAGCGCGCTTGTGCTCCTGATCTTTCTTTTTCATCTCCTCACTTTGCGCATCAAAGGAAGCTTGGAGGGCCTGGTGCTGCAGGACTAGCTGCTTAAAGATCCGGCTGCGAGCAGTCGTGGTTTCCTGAAAGAAAAGGAGTTAATGGCGTAAAAAGAGTCTCGGGGACTGGCACCCGAGACTAGCAGCATGAAGCCAAAACGAATCTCGGGGACTGGAGGCCCGAGATTAATAAAAAAGAAAGTTGACCGAATCAATTTGAAAAGAGACTCGGGGACTGGGAGTCCCACGATTTTGTTCAGCTAAGACAAATTTATGATCAAGTGTTAGAGATTCAAGCCGAATGACTTTCTTACTCGGAGGAGTATCAGTCGTTCGACCCGAATCTCGGGGACTGGGGATAGTGTAGATTGATCATGGTAAATAAAACAGGATTCGGCAAGTTACCTCGAAGACCCGGTTAGCTTCAGTGACCGAGGCCTGCACAGAATGTAAGATTGAAACATCCGGCTAGGCCAGCCGGATGTGGCGACGCTGAAGTGGTCGAGCCTTCGGCAAGGTCCGCAGTTCCAAGCTTTAACAAATTGCTCTGCGGAGCCGAGGTTGTCGCCGCTCGGAGTGCGGAGATTCGGCAGAACCTGGCCACTAAGGCGGGCGCGAGTGATCGCCTCAGAGAGCTGATCATGCACCCGAGTCACTGATGGAGCGGCGGAAACCGGTTTGCTAGCAACCATCTGCTTATCCGAGGTTGTTGGAGTTGTGCCAAAGGAAACCTGAGTCGGCTTAGGCAGAGGTGATGCGCCCGAGGTCTTGGCAGGGTCTGGCTGTTTCGGTTGGTTCTGCGCTTGCTGTGGTGGTTTAGATACTTCCTGTTGCTGCTTCTGCTGCTTCTCGAGAGGTTGCTGCTGCTGCTGCTTCTTCTTCTGCTGCTCTTGATTCAGAGCCTTGGCGGTAGGGCGAGGATCCGGCTTAGTCAAAGACTTAGCCGAAGTCTTAGCTTTCTCCTTCTCCAACTCCTTCAGAGGACGTGGCCAAGTTGAATCTCGGGTCGAACCCGAGATTTCCTCACTCTCCAGGTCAATAACCGACTCTGGGACGAGATCCGGCGGGGGAGTTTTGGCAGTTGTGGCACGCGCGGGAGAGGTGGCAGCCTTTTTAGGAGACTGGTGCTCCATGGCCGTATCCAGTGGAGGAATGGGAGAAAGGATGGATGAATGGGTTTGTTCGGTGACAAGGACGTCACTGCATAGAGCAAAATAAAACAGTTAACTCGGATAAAGATGACTCGGTTAATAAAAGAAGAAAGCAAATAAAATTGGCATTACCCCTTGGTAGTAGGCATGGCCTTCAGCCGATTCGGTTTGGAGACGGTTTTCTTCATTCTCTTGGCTGGAGGGGCATCTGATCCGGACGCGTCAGGGTGTTTCCGAGATGTCCCTTGAGCATGGCGCGCGGAATCGGCAAATAATCGTCCGTATCCGCATCCTCTTCTCCCTCGCGCAGCGGGCTGCGATCCGGTCCCCACACTTTGGTGGAGAGATCTCCATCCTCGGTGATTTGGCGGTCGAACAGCTGCAATAGAGTCAAGGCAAATCTGGATTAGTCCGATGTCATTTTGATGAAGTATGGATTGATTCGGAAAATGGTGAACTAACCTGTGATGGAAGTGCATCTCGGTGGAACGGCTCCACGCCCCACCGCCACTTGTCCGACATCTCGGTGAAGGCAATGGCGTTTACCCGTCTCTTGACGGAAACTCTGGTGAGGTCATGTTTGCTGATCCGGGTAGGATCTAGCAGACCACCCATGTGGCAAATCTTGTGCTTGCATTGTTGAAGAGGACTGACCCGGCGACAGACGAAGGTCCGGAGGAGATCATCCGCGACCAGGCCTCTCTCTACAAAATCATCCAAAGTTTGATGTATAATTTGAAGCTCCGCAAGAGCGTCAGCCGGATCGTATCTGAAGTTCAGTTCGGCGGTGGGGGGCTCGATCCTGAACTCGGGCAAGTTGAGAGCATCATGGCCTTCAACGCTCTTCACGTAGAAAAAGGACCTTTGCCATTTCTTGCAAGTATCCAGGCCAGTGATCCGGGGAAATATGGAGCCCGTCCTCGGGGTAATGTTGGACGCTCCACAGGCGGTCATCACCTTCGGGTCACTACCCGGGATCGTATGTTTCCGGAGGTGGAAGTACTTCGCCCAGGTTTCGACAGTCGGCCAGAGACCGAGATATCCCTCCATAAAGGAGGTAAAAGCCGACAGGGAGACAAAGGAGTTAGCCGGAAGGTGGTGAGGCTGCAGGCCGAAGAAATCTAGGAATCTCCGGAAGAAGTCACTCGCTGGAAGTCCGAATCCACGTTCGAAATGCGCTAGAAACACAACACGTTCACCCGGTTGGGTGACCGGTTGGAGTTCCTTCCCCGGTTTTCGGCATATAACTTTAGATGTTATACGCCGGGTACTCAGCAGCCATTCCAAGTCATCGTTTGTAACGTCGGAACCCTCCCAACTGCCGGGGGGCAACTTCGGCATATCCGAATCAGTCCTGCAAGAAATCGGAGATAGCCGGGTTAGAAGATGTGGAATCTCAAATCCAGAGCAAGTCGGATAATGGTCTAGCCGAATCAGCTGTTAAGGGATTCGGTAAAGGATGTCCCGGATAAAGTGGTCTGTTTGCCGCGAAAAAGTGATTCGGCTAGTAACTACAAACACCTTTACGTGAGAATCTAGGGTTACGCAAGATCTACCGCAGCAGTAAAATAGAGAAGAAATCCCGAGTAAAAATTATGGCGGAACTGTTCATGCAGTGGCAAGCCAAACTGGGGCAATCTAGTGCAAAACCTAGAAAGGAGATCTAGGGAATGCACTAAGGCGCGGCAGTGAACTCGTTTGCTAGTGAATCTAGGGAAAGCAAGCGCGAGTTCACGGCGGAAGATGAACTTGTTCGAGGGAATCATGGCAGGGGATGAAGAACTCACGATTGCAGTACGGCGAGGAAGAGGCCCGGCGAAGAAACGGCGGTGCAGGGCGTGGTGCGCGGCTCCGGCGAGTTTTCTCCGACGTTGTCGAGGTCTCCGGCGCGGCAAGGTCACAAGGGCGAGATCGCGGCGGCGTCGATGGCGCGGTTGGAGTTCTCGAAGTGGGAGGTGCGGGAAAGAAGAAGAGGAACCCCGCACCCCCATATATAGCCCCTAGCTGGTAACCGGCGCACTACCGCGCGGTTTTCAGGGCGTGGGCGGATAAAGAGTGCCATAAAACTCTGAGGTCGCTTATGTGGCCATGTATTTCAAACACATGATGGGTCATAGAATTGGAAGCGGTGGTGCGGATCAAGTGTGCCGGTCAGCACAGAAACCGAGGAGGCGTGGTCATTTAGTGAAAAACACTCAAGTACCTGATGGATCCGGATAATATGTTGTCAGTGACATGTCAAATCAGAGACCCAGATTATGAGGCTTTGTGCAGAGATTCTCTGCCAAGTGTCCCAGGAAATCCTGAGACAAGATTGGGTGATATGGAATTCGGTTAAAGGCGTTGGTTTTTAACCTGCTACGGCCCTTCATCCGAGGCTGTAGGACCGCACCAGCTTCGGGGACTACTGTCGGGGGGTTGCCCCCGGGTAGGGCAAAGAGGTGGAATGGAAAGTCAATCCGGGTCTCACAAACCGGATCACTCGGACCGGATCATGTTTAAAGACATGAAGAGACCAAGAGGCATCAGGCAAAGTCTAGCCGGATCAGAGGAAGAGATCCGGCTCGACTAGCCGGGTTGCCTAGGAAGAGATCCGGCTCAACTAGCCGGGTTGCCTGGAAGAGATCCGGCTCAGCTAGCCGGGTTGCCTGGAAGAACCCGGCTTACCAGCAATGTCGGATAATGCACAGGGGCCGAATAATGTCAGTAAGTTCACGGGTCCTGCAGGCCTCCTGCCCGAGGCTCAGAAGACACGGGATTCCTGGGAGCGCAACAACCTAGGAGCTGACTCGGCCAATTCGGGAAGGAGGATGTGACCTAGACCCGGTGGGCTACGCCTGCCATTGCCTGAAGTGGCAAGATAGGCCTGCTAGGACTTGACAGCCAGGTCAAGACACGGGATTCCTGGGAGCGCAGCAACCTAGGAGCTGACTCGGCCAATTCGGGAAAGAGGATGTGACCTAGACCGGTGGGCTACAGCTGCCATTGCCCGAAGGGGCAAGATAGGCCTGCTAGGCCTGACAGTCCGGCCGTTGGATTGACAGGGGGCAGAGGCTTGTCCTTTTCCTCTTGGCAGTGCCATTATCTCATGGAGCCAGGGGCAAAGAAGTAACTCGGCGAGCCTTTATATACAGCACCACCACCTCCTGTGTGAGGGACGGAACCTTAGAGCTCATTTCCCCTCTTGGTAGCTTCTTCTTCATCGTGAGCTCTCACCATTGTTGCTTCAAACAGCTCGAGGAGCGTTCTGTACTTGTGGTTATTGAGATATAAAGAGAGTAGGCTAGTGCTGCAGTAGGGGTGTTACCTCCACAAGAGGGCCCCGAAGCAGGGTACATCGTGGTGTGCTTTGTGTTTTTGGTTTCTTGGCTTCTTGTTCATATTCTTGCGGTTTCTTGTGTGTTCTTGCTTGTGCACTTCTTGAGTGCATAAACCCTCCCCGGTTCCCCCGACGCACTTTCGGCCCCATCTTAGCCATACCTATGGCATCTGCCGTGATCCCACCACGACATCCTCTTTTCTCGGCGCATCGGCGGAGGGGGAGTTGCGGCAGGGCGCCGCGATAGGGCGGTTCGGCCGGCGGTTTCGGCCGGTGCCGGTGGCGACGGGATCTTGACAGGGGTGAATATGGCGCTCTCTTCTTACCCTTCCTCTAGGGCGGTACGGCGGCGGTGCTCTCTGCTCCGCCAAACTCTCCGGCGATGGCTGCGAAGTTTATTCTTTCAGGCGGTGCGCGCGGCTGCGGCTTTGGCTTTGGGAGCCGAGGAGGATGGCGCGGCTCTACCGCGAGCGCCTCGTGAGGCAACTGCGAGCACGCTGCCGGCCGCGTCGTGCACCTGCGAGGGAAGCCTGGAGGACGCCCCCGGCGCGGACAAGGACTCAAGGATGACGAGGATTAAGGTGGTGCCGGGCTGCCGGCGGCATCCAATTTCACTTTCAGCGAGGGTGCGGGTCAGCAATCGATTAGGGGAGATAGCAGGAACAGATAAGCGATGAGAAAAGCTTGATAAGAAGACCAAAGCGGCACAGCAGACAAGTCAGATGGGCCGGGGCCCGGGGGTAGTCTGCGCGTACGCCACGCATCATCAGGTCGGCGTCGACCTGACAGAATTTGATAGTTATTGCACGCACTACCAACCCCGTATTCAGCCTCGTCTACTCCCGTATCTCTATTTCTTCCTTTTTGGCCCACACTTCCTCTTTCCCCGCACAGATCACAACGACCAGACGGACGGATCTGATACCGAGAGCCGATGCGCTCGGGAGCCAAAACTCCGCTTTGCTAAATGGTCCTCTCTCAGGAACAGAAATTTCTTCAGCATAACTATTACCATGCCAGCTCCAAGTTAAACCAGTGCAACAAAAAACCCAAGAAAAAGCCATGAGCATCAACATCACATAAATGCACCTCCAACGAAATACGCTGTTATTACTACAGGGTGTATTCGCCAAGTCAGGCAGTGGCACTCCGGCAAAATTACAACCGTATCATCAAAACTGAAGTATGGGGGCAACTTCGAGGGCAAAGATTTGCACAGCTTCACAGTTCAAGTAACAGCGCAAAAGATACCAACATCGTCAATTTGTGCACTCTGAAAAGGATTTGTGCCACGCGGCCATGCAGTCAAAGGTTCCGGGGGCTCTCGCGCACGGGATCACTTGGGCTTTGTGCCTTTGTCGGTCTCACGGTATGTTCAGTATCTTCTTCAGCTTCGCGACGAGCCTCCAGTCGTCCAGTGACAGCTCATCCTGTAGTAATGATGTTAAAGAAATTGTTAGTAACAGGTGGCCTTTGCACCGATATAAGCGGACCAGACGGCCGGAACAGAATGCATAGGCAAATAAACGTTGGACTTGCCCTGTAGTTTGCTTTAAGAAGATCGATGGAGCGCCTTGTAATGTGGCTGACAAGCTCGTCTTCCATCTCAAAGTGCCTACCGAAACTCTTCTGCTGCTCATCCGAGTTGCTCCCGATAATCTGGTCACGCAATCCAGTAAACACCCATGTCAAGCAAAATCTGATAAAGCATAGAAAGAACCGAGTAGCACAAAGATGATACCAACCTTTATAGCCACTTTTTGCCCTTTTGTGGCCGTGTCAACTTGTTTGTGATTAATTTCAATTGAGGCAATCTTCCCAATATCGATAAAGTCTTGCGAGGGTATGCAGATAGGCGTCCCGATCTAGATGACAAGGGAAAATGAGGAATGGCATACATGTCTTGAGAAAGACATAAAAAATAATTCGATGATAAAAGGAGAAAATGTAGCATAATATTCAAGTCTTTGGACATTTAATTCTCCATATGACAGTTTCTACTTCTTAGATTATGAGCCTATTGGTATTTGTTCATCTAGGCCAGTTTCTGTTCTTAACTACTGAGTATTCATTCATAGGAAAACAACTTCTTAAAAAGTACTAAAACAAAGCAACGTAATAAAAAAGGAATGGTCGAGGAAATATAAATATCAGTGACCAGCCAAAAATACCTTGGCTATTCCTTCAAGGATATCGACACCCAAAACGATGGGATCCTTCTTGTTGAAGACACAGTTTGGCATGATCTTGAGAACACAGGGGAAAACAGCTTCTTCAGAACTTTCTCTCTTCTTCTCTTCCCGTACATTATTCATGTATGCTGTAAACTGGTCAAAAAGGTGGTATATAATATCTGCCACGAAGATCTTCACACCTGACTCTTCTGCAAGCTCACGGGCGTCAGGCATCACTTTGACATCAAACGCCAAGATGGTTGCATACTCTTTCTTCCTCTCAAGCATAACACTGGCCTTCATAACATCTTTCTTGTGGACTGGCCCTATGCTGAAATCACAGAAGGGGATATTCACAGCAGGGCTCTTCAAGAACTCAGTGAGAGCTTCTAATGACCCCAGCGTAGATGCTTGGACATAGACACCCTCGCCACTCTTATCAATGCGGTTCCTAACCCCTGCCATCTCTTCCATTACAGCATCCTTCAGGTCCTCTATATCCTCGTCAGGTCGTACAGCATATAGAGCAGTCCCCGCAATTGCATGTTCGAGACCCTGACAGAAAACACTCGGTTAATTTTCAAGATATAACGCTCTGAAGTGCCAAAAACGTATGAACCCACCTGTGCTGATATTTTAATTCCTTGTGCAGCTCTGATCTTCTTATGGTGAAGGTAGGTGCCCTGAAAAATTGTGTTTCAACGTATTAATCCAACTTGAACTTTAAAAAGTATAACCAAAAGCCAAAATCATATTAGTGCAAAAGATATAATGAATGAGAATTTGCAAGCTTTAAGTGTCTTGATAGGCCTAACCATGGTAAATTGGTAATGCGTAAGGAAGAAAAACAGATAGCTACTACCTGACACTGAAATACACTAATATGCAGAATGAAAAACTCATCATGCTGGTTAAAAATAGTTGACATTAAAATGGCAAAACTTTAACCAAAACCATCTTAGCGCAGAAAAAAGGTCACATGTGGCAAGTATCAGGAGTAGCACGGCACTAATTACTAGTCCCCAGTAGGCACAAAATTAACATCACAACGTAAATCACTTGAACGAAGTGTGCCATAATGTAAACCTCACAGTATACAAACGATTTAATCAAAATCTATCAATTGGTCTCCGGTCATGAAAGTAAAGGGAATGAATCTTCAAAGTGGCAGCCTAGTTCAACAGCACTACATTGGATGTCAAGTAAGAAATTACAACAGAGGTAAAGTATAATGAGTTTACACACCTTAACTCGAAGCTCCTTCATCGGGTGTGGTGTCAACAAAGCTCTGATGTTTGTCACAATGGGCCCCTAAATGACAAACATGGATAACACAATCAATATTACATATGATGGTGATGTACTTGCTTAAGAAATTGCAATCATACAGCAAAGTGATTTTTACCTGCATGCCACACACGACTATTTGATCTCCTTCATGGAGCATACCATTAACCAGCACAACATCAATTGTAGTGCCATGACCTTCGATGACCTTGACTTCCAGCACAGTACACTGAAACACAATAAGATAAGATCATAAGACCACAGTACAATCATCAAACACACTAAGATAAGATCATAAAAGTGCATTCTTCTACAATGGCAAGTAAATTTATGCTCAGTACCTGGACTTCATCAACAAAAGTAAGCTTTTCTTCCATTGTCCTTTGTGCCCATTGCACCAATAGTAGAAGCAGATCAGGAATGCCTTCACCACTGCATTATGTGTTAAGAAAATATGCTATTACTATCATAGTTTATGTCAGAAATCTGAATGAATGAATGAACCAAGGTATTATGAAATCTGGTAGTCATGCCTTACTGCACTAGTAGGCACGATGTTAAACGTATCTTCCATCTCCTTGTTCTTGTAGTACAAAGCAGTATTCACACCTTGCATCTTGAATTCTGTCACAATCTGTTGGACAAAGCAGATAAATGTGATTATAGCAACATCAACTCATAGGAAAAAAATCTTGTAAAAAGGAGGAAGTTATAACGTCCACACACATCAGTAAGCCTCGTATTGAACTCCATCTTGACATCATCATTTTGTTGTCTTAAAGCCTTCCGATAGGAGCATTGGGACAAGTTTTCCAGCCATAAAGACGATCAACCTGCATGCAATGATAGCCAAAACAAATTAATGGGAGCAGTAAGAAAGCCACAACCGAAAAAGCAAAGGAAAAAAATCCAAAGCATAATACCTTGTTCAAAGCAACAATAAATACTGCATCTCGAGCTTTCAATAGATTCAGGGATTCAATTGTCTGAGGTTCCAGCCCATGCATAATGTCAACAACCAAAATAGCAATGTCGCACAAACTTGAACCTCTGGAACGCAGATTACTGAAGGACTCGTGGCCTGGAGTATCAATAACAAGCAGGCCTGGCACCTTAAGAGTAGCATCAGCCTTCAATTCCCTTGTTCTCTCCCTAATGTTTTCAGTTGGGAAGTATGTAGCCCCAATCTGTTGAGTAATACCGCCAGCTTCTCCTTCTGTACATTAGTTCGCCTAATACAGTCCAGTAGCTTTGTCTTTCCAGTATCGACATGACCAAGGATGCAACAGATTGGTGAACGAAGATTACTATCATTTTCAGTGTCATCGTTTTTAGAAGCAGCTCCTCTCTTCCCTTTATTCCTTTTACTAGCAACTCCATTACTGGGACCGGCATCTTCATTTTCACTCTTTTTAGAGTTTACAGCAGGCGGGGCGACATTTTTTACAGCAGGCACTGTAGGTTGCGGCTTAGAAATTTCCTGCTTCTCCTCCTTCTCCTCTTCCTCTTCCTCCTCAAATGCATTTGTCTTTGGCAAATTCACATCAATATCATCCCAGCTCTTTGCATCCCAGTCATCTTCTTCTTCCTCCTCCTCTTCTTGTTTGGACTCTTCAACCTCTTGATCAGGTTCTGTTTTAGTCTCAGATTCCTCCACCTGCGACTGAGATTCCTGATCCACTATGACATACTCTTCATCGTCAATGTTGGCCTCATTTACCTCCTGCTGTTGTTCTTCAGCTACCTTGGCAGAATCTGAAGTCTTTGTCTGGTTTTTTTTCTTCTTGCTCTCGTATTTGGGCCTCTTCTTTATCTCAGGGGCAGCGCCATCAGCTACTTGAACATCACTCTGCTCAAGGAATTGTCTCCTCATGGCTTCTAACCTCTTGGCTTCCTCCTTCTGCTTCCCGGTCAAGAGCTTACCCTCCAGCTTCTTCTTCAGCATCTTCTCCTTCTCCCTCTCCTTCCTCCTCTTCTTTGCTTCCTCCACCTTCCTCTCCTCCTCCTCTTTCCTCAGACGCTCCTCCTCCTCTTTCCTCAGCCGTTCTTCCTCCTCCTTCTTCCTCCGCTCCTCCGCTTCCTGCCTCTTGGCAAGTGCCTCCTGCATCTCCCGGACGTGCTTTGGGAGCTTCTTCATGTCAACCTTGCCTTTAGGCACCTCCACCACCTCCTTTTCCTCCTCCTTCTTAACCTCTGCCCCCTTTGCCGCCGCCTTCTTCTCCTTCTCTTTCTCCTTCTTCTTCTTTTTCTTCTTGGCTGCAGCGGACTCCACCTCCCTTCCCCAACCTTCTGCTCTGCATCCTCCTCATCCTCCTTCGCTGCTGGAGCGGAGGGCGCTGCCTGGGATGGTTTCTCCTTCTCCTTCTCTGGTGCAGGTGCAGGAGGGCCTTCACCGAGCTCAGCAAGAAGCTTATCCAAATCTTCCTCCTCCTGCGCCGTCCTCCCGCTCTTCTTCTTTTTCTTCTTGGATTTCTTCCCTTCAGCATCATCCACAGTGGAAACCGCAGCAGGAGCCACCACGGCATCCTCCTCCTTGGCCGCCTTGGGCTCAGGCTCCTCGGCGGGAGCAGGCCGGTCCTCAATCTCCGCGAGGAGCTTGTCGATGTCCTCGTCGTCCACGGTGAACCCTCCCTTCTTCTTCTTCTTCTTGGACTTCTTCCCGCCAACGACATCATCCGCATCCGGGCGGCCACAGAATCCGCACTCTCCGGCTCGGCGGCCTCCTGCCAGTCTGTGGGCTGCGGAGGGTCCTCCATCTCTGCCAGGAGCCTGTCGATGTCCTCGTCGTCCACGGTGAAGCCGCCCTTCTTTTTCTTCTTCTTCTGCGCCTTCTTCTGCTCCTCCTCCTCTTCGGCCGGGGGCGGCGGCGCCGGCGGAGCGGCGGGCTCGTAGTCGTCGTCGTCCTCTTGGGGGCGAGCCGCCTTGCCGCCCTTCTTCTTCTTCTTCTTGGCCTTGCTGAAGTCGAGGTCGAGGTCGTCGTCCCCGAGATCGGACGTGTCGGGCTCGGTGCTGGCGGCGGTGGAGGCGGGGGCCTCATCCTCGTCCTCACCCGCGGCCGATAGGGCGTCGAAGGCGCTCGTCCCGCCCTTGGTCTTCTTCTTCTTGCCGGTGAGGACGAGGTTGATGGGCTCGTCGTCATCGGCTACGGGCGGCGGAGGGGGCGCGGCGGGCTCGTAGTCGTCGTCGTCGTTGGCGGCGGCGGACTTGCCGCCCTTCTTCCCCTTCTTGCCGCCCTTCTTGGCCGCGGCGGGCGGCGGCGGCGGCGCTGCCGCGGTGGCGTCGTCGTCGTCCTGCGGCAGGGAGTACTCGTCGTCGTCGATGACGACGTTCTTCTTGCGCCCCATCGGGGACCTCCCCGCGCGTCGGGTAGACTGGGGTTCGGGGTGTGGGGCGGTGGCGGGGCCGGAATGCGGCGGCGGCGGCGGCGGCGGCGGATGTGGATGGATCGATTGGAGAAAACCCTACTTTACTTGGTTTGGGCTGCCAAGGAAGAAGAAAGGAGATGAGAGAGCTAAAAGACCCTTCTGCCCTCTTTATTTCTTCTCTTGGTTTATCTCCTTTCTTTCTAGGTTTCTTGGAATTCACGATTTGTGGATAATCATTCTAGTATTAGCTTGTGGTGTGTAGATACATCAAACACTACCAACTTAATTACTCCCTACGTCCCAAATTATGCAAGACACGAGCTATTTTTTTTCTCATCTTTGATGCTCAACTTTAACCAATAATATATACTAAATTATATCAGATGGAAATGTATAAATGATATCGTTAGATTCATTTTAGAAAATTCTTTCAGTTCATATATCATTATGCTATTTTTGTGGATAAATTATAAATATAGATCATGGTCTTGACCAGAGAAATTTTAGGCCGCCTTATATTTTGGGACGGAGGGAGTAACACAAAATATCAAATTTAACTAAACAATAAAGTCATCGCACACGTCTCATGGCCACTCGCCTCCGGGTTAAGATAATTTGTTTTGCGAGACGAAACAGACCACAAGTCAAGAATTAGATCCTTACAATGTTCAATTGTATGTAATCGGAATTATGTCCATCTTGTTAGTTGTCATGTCATCGCCCAGTTTGTTTGTTTGTTTGAAAAACATCAAATTCACCATATAATTACAATTAAGTGATAAAATATATAAAATGTTTATTAAATGGGTACATATTGTCCCAAGGACAAAATTAAGGGGTGGAAATACTTAGGTAAAAATATTGATCATGAAAACGAGCCAATGTGGGTCTTTACAAGATAACACGTTATATCGGGTAAATGCTAAATCGGTGGATTCACCTTTTTGGAAAAGGACTTTGCTCTAGAGGATTTTTCAAATTGTGGGTCTTTCATAATTGGGAATGGTTAGGACACACGGTTTTAGGGGATCCATGGTTAGGTATAACCTCTTAGTCTGTGCAGTATCCCACTCTTTATAACATTGTGCGAATAATTTTGGTACGGTCGCACATGAGTCGTCTCCAAACTCTCTAACTATTTGGTTTTAGTAGGGCTTTAATTGGTTACAAATGGGATTAATAATTACGCGTAGTTTACAGACCAACGAATGTTTCACTCTCAAAGCAGAGGGATCTCTTTAACTAGAGCTTAACAACCACAGGAAAATTCACGGTGTAGTCTATTTATGCAGATTTGATTAATGGTAATACAATGTATCTTCAAAAGCACATTTGCAGGTTAAAAGTGGCTCTAAAGATTAAAATCTCCGTATGTCCTTCATAATAAAGATTTACTTCCGAAGGACAACCTTGTTAAGCGTCATTGGACAGGTTGTGAGAAATGTGTTTTAGGTGGGTGCTTTAGGAATTGGTTGAGAAGCTTTTTATCTCGTGTTTTTTGCAAAGTCAATTTGGAGAGTAGTCCCTTTTATCTTTAGTATCACTGCACCAACTAATGTTACTAATATGTTTGCTAGATGGTTGAATGGGATAGATAAACACAAAATCACGTACTAGAATGGGTGTTTATTTTATTTATTGGGCAATTTAGAATTGTCGTAATATGGTTTCTAACCAAGCAATAGGTACTCATTTTTTGTTGCAGGTTATCCATATGGCAACTTACTGATCCACGTGTTATGTCCTTATGCCGGTGGAGCAACGAGGACATATGAACTCAGGATGCACTCGTTTGATGGTGGACGTTCGGTCTATCTTTGGCCAGGGTGGTTCGGCGACAATCTAACCGTCTTCATAATGCATAATAAGGCATTTTTGTTTTCAATCTTTCCTTGGCCGATTCATGTAGCCACATTGTGTGATAATTGAATTGTAAACTCTAAATTATAAACTTTCTAATAATAAGCAGTGTGCATCAATTGAGTACAAAGTTCGAGTGTCCTCTTTTCGGGGAAAATTCGTATATTCTGTTCTTTGTTTCTTCCAAGAGAAGATGTGAGAGATGTTATATGTGTGTCTCAACACAAATATAGGATAACTTTATTAAAAAAACATATGATCAGTTCGAAGGCTTGGAAATAGGAATGAGCCTTATGATATAATAATGGGACCCATTTTTTAAGCCAATAATAATAACAAGGCAGAAAAGGAAACGAGGAACAGAGTCACGCATCAATAATTTCCATGTAGATGCTAGGAGTACATCTTTACCGGCCAACCAAAAAAGTGACGGCCAGAAATCCAATTTATGTACAATACTTCCTCCGTCCCAAAATATAAGGCGCACTATTTTTATGCTGGTCTTTGATGTCTGACTTTGACCACTAATATATACAGCTGGCGTAGGCGTGCTAAATACGACTTTCTGCTTCATCAATTTTGGGTCAAGAAGATTCTAGTCCAGCAGCTTATTGCTTCTGCCAACCTCTTTTTCGCTTGAGTTGGCCTTTTAGACCGAACCCTTGGTGTTTTTCTTTTTTCCTGGTTGAGTCATGACTGTTTGACTCCTCCATCCCCTCCTTTGTTCACCCATGTAATTGCTACTCTATGTTTCATTAATATAAAATAACCGTAGGGGCCCCTACGGTAGTTCCCCTACTCTATGTTTGACTCTATGTTTCATTAATATAAGTGGTACCGTTAAATTCGCTTTGCAAAATTCTTTCATTGCATATATCATTTTACTAATTTTATGGACATATTGTAAGTATAAATCATGGTCAAAGTTGTAGATCGTTGACCAACGAAATTTAAGGGCGCCTTATATTTTGAGACGGAGGGAGTATATACTAGCCACATCAACAAGGTGTCACGGTCAAATTTGGTATAGACGTCACAAGTGTTATTTTTCTTGTCTTAAATCCGATCCACTCTCACGCTCACCTTGAGCAGCTTGGTGTATCCATGATGACCTTGCCGCCCAGCCTACTCGTCTTCCCGATTCGGCTGAACCGTCCGCGAACGAAAGCAGAGCAACAAGCAAGTCATGTCTGTGATCGGCTCAACAAGCAAGTCATCGCCAAATGCGGGATCATAATCTACAAGCGTCATGACTGATAACATGAATCCACGTTGATGTCTGCTTACAATTTACATTGTTGTCGAGAGACACAGACACCGGCAATGGCTCCTTGACCCGGCAGAGCACCGCCCCGCGAGTTGTCCCCGCAGACCACCGCGCTCCGACCTGGCGTTGACGCGGCAGAACGCCTTCTCCCACCGCTTCTTGGAGTCCAGGGAGACAGGGCGGGCGCTGTCCTCGGCGAGCGCCCTGTGGAGCTTGTCTCGGCATTGGTCGCCGACCTGGGCGCCGCCGTAGACGGCGAAGAATTGCTCCAGGAGGCGGAAGGATGCCTGGTCGAGCCCGTCGGTCAGGAGCGGGACGCGGTAGAAGCGCGGGACGACGGCCGCGGCGTCCTCCATCTCCGGGCGGCGGCGGCCTTGGACGGACGGACTCGAGCCCCCAGAGCGGGCGGTTCATCGATTTCCATTGTTGTGCTTTCTAGTCATCAGTCGTCGCCTCGTCGGTCCATCTTACAGACCATGATTGCCATTAGGCGGAATGAATGGCACCAATAGCATATGTCCCCCGAAGAAGAATTTTATTTTGCGTTCCTCCTTACCACGTGTAAATTCAGCGTCGCTTGGGTGCAAAATCTTGGTTTCATCGGGACACCATGCACACCTACTTCTGTAGCGGCACAACGGCTTTTCTGCGGACAATAACAATAAAGAGAGAGAGAAAGATAGAGAATCAGATATACTGGATAGATGGATATCTAGCACAATGGCGAAGAAGTACAAAAAAAATATCAAGTACCAACCTAAGATTGTGCACGTTTCAACCGTAATTTTGCGGGAGTATACATGGTAACACAGCTCAGCGAAGAAATAGTGCATCTCTTGGTTGTCCCTCCGGCGAGCTGCGAAGCCAAGGTGGTACCAGACGCCATGTTCCTCGGAACCGACGCAAGCAGCCTTCATCTCCGGGGTGGACTGTACGGGATAGTCGAACTCGGCGCCCTGCATCATTTATATTGATGTTAAGCATGAATAAAGTAAATATATGGAATCCGAACGAGATTAAGATTATAATAATTGTTGGCATACCGGATTGTTGGAATTGTAATGTTTGAGGGCGAGGTGGACGAGCCTGCAAGTGCGGTCGGCGTAGATCTCTCTGTCATCAAACATACACCGCAAAATGAACAACACAATCCAATGTAAAATCTGTAAGAACGAATTAGGAATCAATGAATAAACTAGCAAGAATCGATGAAGTATCAACAGAGCCGGTTTGAGATTTCGGGGGCGCGGTGCGAACTAGAACCCTAGGCCCTAGACACATTAAAGTAGTAATTTATATAAAGTTTCCAATAATCATGCAAAGTGCATAGAAAAACGATATTAATATTATATACATTGTCTTGAAAATGCTTTTCGCTTCTCGTGTCGCCGTATGATGGTCAATAATGGTTCTTCTCTAACTCCTATCATGGAACTATGATAAGATAAATCAACATCCGAAAGAAAATCTTGACAGTTCTCCCATACTGTATGAATGTATGGCCAAGGCCTCGAGAGATTATCTTGACGGTTCTAGTCAGTGGAACTTTTTTTTTGAGGTGGGCGAAGTGTGAAGAATATAGTTTTTTGTGCCAAAAGCAAAGTATTCCAGACATATCAATACTATTTTTTCATACGCATAATAAATCTATAATTCACAAATTCATCAAATAAGTAACTTGCCATATTTGGGTGTCTTTTCAAGAAAAACAAAGATATAAATTGGTAATGAAAAACACATGTATCAAATAGAAATGAACGACAAGCTAGAGTTGTGATCTGTATATACATGTTAGTGAAAGATGAAATTTTGCGAAACTCAAAGTAGTATTATCTACATTAAACAATTAGCTACTATTTAGGATTTAAATTAATTAAATGGAAAACACCACCAATATTGTGCATAGAAGGACATTAACAGACTTGTTTATTTTTTAAAGGAAAACTAAGCTGATGCAAAGAAGAAAACTAGTCGTTCAGGAACGCCCACTAGGCGCGGCGTAAAAAAAAACTAAATTGTGCCTTGCTGGTTGCCTTGGTCTGAGTAAAAGGCCCGGCCCATTCGAGGCGTCTTCTTCTCCACAGGAACTGAACCTTAATTACTACGGAACGCATCTGTAATGGACAACCACCTATCTGATCTGAGGGCAAAATTGGAGGGCAGGCTCGATCATGATCAAGTCCTCCGTCCCAGTTTAGCGTATACTACTCAGTTAAGAAGAAGAGGATCGGAAGAGATGATAGAGGTACTACATACTCTTCTGTGAAGATGCGGGGTTGTGGACCAAAGTGTAGAACGATAAGCTAGGGTTTGGGGGAAGCCTCACACGATCAATGCCGTGGGGTTCCAGTATATATAACAGCTCAAAGGCTGGTTAGGGTTAGGTTACATCGGTAGTTACAATACGTGTACAACACGGTATAAACAGAATATACAATCTATCTAACACCCCCCGCAGTCGTAGCGGGAGGTTTTCGGACGCAAAGACTGGACCGAAAGTCGAGGAAGAGCTGAGTCGGCAGCCCCTTGGTCATCACATCGGCGAACTGAAGCGAGGATGGTACGTGCAGCACTCGTACTTCGCCAAGAGACACCCGTTCTCTGACGAAGTGGATGTCGATCTCGATATGCTTGGTGCGGCGATGCTGAACTGGATTGGACGACATGTAGATGGCGGACACGTTGTCGCAGTAAACCAGTGTGGCGGAGCGGAGGGGTCGATGAAGCTCCTGAAGTAGCTGCCGGAGCCAGCAGCACTCAGCCACGGCGTGAGCCACGGCCCTGTACTCGGCTTCTGCGCTGGAACGAGACACCGTCGTCTGGCGCTTGGAGGACCAGGAGATGAGACTGTCACCGTAATAGACACAGTAGCCGGACGTCGAACGTCGGGAGTCAGGGCAACCAGCCCAGTCGGCGTCGGAGTAGGCCGTTAGGGAGGTCGAGGTGGAGGCGTGAAGCTGAAGACCGAGCTCCAAGGATCCACTGAGGTACCGGAGCACACGTTTGACAAGTGCCAGGTGAGGTGCTCGAGGGGCATGCATGTGCAGACATATTTGCTGTACTGCATAGGAGATGTCGGGGCGCGTCAGTGTCAGGTACTGAAGGGCGCCAGCAAGACTGCGGTACTCGGTGGCATCAGAAATGAGATCTCCAGTAGAATCCGAGAGCTTGGCATGAGTATCAATCGGTGTAGGCACGGAGTGACAACCAGACATGCCAGCGCGCTGAAGAAGATCCATGGCATATTGCCGCTGAGACAGAAACAGTCCTGAAGGAGACCGGCGAACTGCAATGCCAAGGAAGTAGTGGAGATCTCCAAGGTCTGTCATGGCGAACTCGCGGTGTAGCTTGGCAAGCAGAGACTGCAGAAACCCGGTCGAGGACGCCGTGACAATGATGTCATCGACGTATAGGAGCAAGTAGGCTGTGTCATCTCCGGTCTTGAGAACGAACAAGGAGGTGTCCGTGACAGAAGCTGTGAATCCCGGAGTGGCAAGATAAGTGGCAAAACGCTGGTACCACGCTCGCGGAGCCTGCTTCAATCCGTACAAGGACTTGTGGAGGCGACATACATGATCAGGGCGAGCTGCATCAACGAATCCAGGAGGTTGCTGACAGTAGACCACTTCATCGAGATTGCCATTGAGGAAAGCATTTTTGACATCAAGCTGACGAATGGGCCATGAGAGAGACACTACAATCGTCAGAACAAGCCGTATGGTGGCAGGTTTGACAACAGGGTTGAACGTCTCGTCGTAGTCGATCCCGGGGCGCTGAGAATAACCACGGACAACCCACCGTGCCTTGTATCGAGCGAGACTGCCATCAGAGTGGAATTTATGCCGGAAAATCCACTTCCCAGTCACGACATTGGCACCAGGTGGGCGAGGAACCAGAGACCACGTGTTGTTGTCCAGTAGAGCCTGATGCTCAGAGGCCATAGCCTCACGCCAGCGAGGATCTTGCATAGCATGCCGATATGTCGTCGGAACAGGAGCAACGGAAGTCTCAACCACGGAGAGGTTGAGGCGATCAACAGGACGAACAGCACGGCCACTCCGAGTGGTCGTGGTGGTCGTTGGTGGTGCAGTGGTCGACTGGCTGGAGCGACGCGGGGGCCGACCACGACGTGGTGCAGGCGGTGCAGCTGGGGCAGCTGGTGGCGTGGCCGCAGCAGACGATGCAGGCGCAGGAGGAGAGCCACCCGGCGCAGAGACGGGGACGGCCGATGCTCCATCTGCGGCAGGAGTCGCCGGAGTCGTCGTCGTAGGCCCCATGGCGTGGGCCGGTGACGTTGGCCGGGGCCGAGCTGGGGCTCGGGGCACTCGGCAGGTCATCGAAGAGGAAGTCGAGGCGTCTAGGCGACGCCGGTCCGGCAGGTGATGCTGCAGCAGCCAGCTGAAACGGAAACACATTCTCATCGAAAACCACATGGCGCGAGATTAGTATCTTCCCAGATGACGGATCGTAGCAGCGATAACCCCGATGATTGGATGGATATCCAAGAAACACACAAGGGATGGACCTCGGTTGAAGCTTGTGCTTGGCGGTGGAGGCCGTGTTCGGGTAGCAGAGGCAGCCAAAAACACGAAGAGTGTCATAAGATGGGGTGACACCGTGAAGGCGTGTGTAGGGAACTAGAGACCGAATAGCTTTGCACGGGCGTCGGTTGAGAAGATAGGTGGCAGTGGCGAGGGATTCAGCCCAAAGATTTGCAGGTAAATGGGCATGAAATAGAAGGTGCGCATAGTATCGTTAATGGTACATATGGCACGCTCAGCCTTGCCGTTCTGCTGAGACGTGTAAGGGCACAAGAGACGCAAAGCGGTTCCATTACTAGACAGTAGGGTATCGACAGTGGAGTTAAGGAACTCGGTGCCGTTGTCGGTCTGAAGAGAGCGTATGGTGGTGTTGAATTGGGTGCGAGCGTACGCAAAAAACGCAGTAAGGGTACGGGCGGCACATGATTTGTGTTTAAGTGGAAATGACCAGTAGTAATGCGAGTAATCATCAACAATGACAAGATAATAGCGAAAACCAGATATACTGACAATAGGTGATGTCCACAAATCACAATGGATCAAATCAAAACAAGCACTAGACGCGGAGGTAGACAGACTAAACGGCAGTCGAACATGCTTGCCAAGTTGGCATGCGTGACAAACATGAGAGCGACGAGCTTTATTACATCTTATGACCGAAAGGCGCTGAAGAGCGGACATGGCATCTAGACCGGGGTGACCAAGATGTTGGTGCCACAAATCAGCGGACACGGCAGCAAGCATGGCGGTGGACGACGACTGACGCGAAGAGGCGGTGCCGGGAAAGGTGTAGAGATCGCCGGTGCTATTGCACCGAAGAATCACGCGACGGGTCTTCAGGTCCTTCACAGAGAAACCAAAGGCGTCAAACTCAACAGAACACAAATTGTCACGAGTAAACTTGCGAATAGAAAGCAAATTACGGACTAGGTGCGGAACCAGGAGTGTGTGGTTGAGTTTAAAGGTGTGTCCGGTCGGGGTGCAGAGAGTAGTGTGACCGGAGGAGGAGATAGGCATGGTGTGGCCATTGCCAACAGTGACAAAGTGAGGACGAGAGATAGGGGAAGGAGTGGAAAGATTACCCTCGTCGTGCGTCATATGGGAGGAGGCGCCGGTGTCCATCACCCAGCCACCCTGGCCGAGAGCGACGTTGTTCATGGCCGCGATCAGCGCGGAGCTATCCCAGGAAGGAGCCGAGGTGGACGACTGGTACACAGGCGCGGAGGTGGTGTGGTACGCCTGGGGCCGCGGACCGAGGATGCTCTGGCCGGCAGGGGCACGCCAGGGCCCGGCGCCGGGGGAGAAGCACACCCACGGGCCGGCAGGTGCAGGAGGAGCGCCGCGGTTGTTGTTGCTGGAGCCCGCGCCGTTCCTGCCGTTGTTCTTGTGCCTGGGTTTGTTGGCCGGCTTGGGTTTGGCCGGATCACCGCGGCAACCCGCGCCGGTACAAGCAGGAGGTGGAGGCGGGGCGCGGGTCTGGGCGACGAGCGCGGTGGACGCAGCATTGGCGGCGGTGTTGGCCTGCTGCATCTCCTCCATCTAAAGCATGGCGCGGACGCGGAGGAAGGAGGGCAGCGGCTCCGTCATGGAGATGATGGTGGTAGCAGAGGCGAACTGCGGGGCGAGCCTGCTCAGGGTGTTGAGGACGAGGGCCCGATCGGAGACGGGCGAGTCGTTGTCGGCGAGGGCATCGGCGAGCTGCTTCTGGCGGCGACAGAAATCGTGGATGGAGCTGGTACCCTGCGACAGCTGACGAAACTCGTTATCAAGATAGATGGCCTTATTAGCCTTGTTGGCGGAGAAGAGCTCGAGGGCGGCAAGCCAGAGCTCGCGGGCGGTCTGCCTGGAGGAGAGGATCATGTCGGCGACGTCCTCGTCGATGGCTGCATGGAGCACGTTGAGGACGGTGTAGTCCGCGGTGCACCACGCCTCGTTGGTGGGAGCAGCAGCGGTGGTGCCGTCGACATGGCCGAGGTAGCCAGCACGCCCGAGGGTGGCGCGCATGTAGATCGCCCACTTGGAGTAGTTGCTCGCGGCGAAGGAGAGGACGACGGGGCCGACGTGACGCGGAGCACCGCCGGGAGGAAGGACGGCGCCGGCGTTGGAGGGGACCAGCGCACCCGAGGCGGAGTCGGCGGCGGCGGCGGACGTCATGGAGGGCAGCGGAAGGTGAGCCGGCGGCGCGAGGGAAGAGAAGCGGCGGCGGCTAGGGTTTTAGGAGCGATTTAAGCTGATACCATGTAGAACGATAAGCTAGGGTTTGGGGGAAGCCTCACACGATCAATGCCGTGGGGTTCCAGTATATATAACAGCTCAAAGGCTGGTTAGGGTTAGGTTACATCGGTAGTTACAATACGTGTACAACACGGTATAAACAGAATATACAATCTATCTAACACAAAGCTATCTGGCATCTCCTTGATCGCGCCCAACTCGACGGCGAGAGGGAAAGAGAACAAGGATCCCATTGGTCGAACGGAACGGATCGGATCGGTTCACCTACACGAACGAACGAACCCTAATCGAATCGGGCAACACAAGGATCTATAGATCAAGGGTTAGGGTTCCGACCCCGACACCGAGAAGCAGCAGCAGCATACTCCCCTCCCTCCCTCCTCCACGCGCCAGCGGCCCGGCCCGGCCCAGCCTTTGGAAAATGCCCGACTACGGGCCTTTTTATTCTTTCTTCTTCTTACGTTTGGCCCATGAACTGCGCCCATCTGGCCCGGACCACAGCGGTGCGGTGCCATATATATAAATAATGTACCAACATAGGTCAAAACTAAATTTTTATTATATTTGTTTAAAAAAAATCCTATAAATTTGGTCAAACTTTATATTGTTGGACTTAAAATAATAATTTATAGGCCTTATTTTAGACACCACGAGTTTCTACGTACTGGTACAATAATCTGTTCGTCGAGTTGGTCGAACAAAAAATATTGAAGTAACATATATAAATATTGTCAACAAAGATCATCATGAGGCATGAGTTAATGCGATAAAAAATTGTTGACACCCAACTCACGTTACCTCGTCCATCATGTCATTCCCTCCTATACATCCCATGTCCCACCCTCTAGGCGATCTAGGGCTTCCGGCCCTTCCCACCGTGGACTCCCAATCTGGCGTCGGTGTCCACCCCTACCTTCTCGTTGTGATGGGTGGCCTCGGGATTTGGCAGTGGAAACTCTAGTTTGTCACCAAGTTGATCTCTCTGAGGTTTTGTTCGTCTGGATCCGGCTGCACATCGTGTTGAATTGCTTTTGTCCAACCTTTTTGTGGTTGATGCAAGGGAATATGGTTTTTTTTCAAACCCGTTTGCAAATAACAAATTTTCACAAGTTAAATTTTTTTTTCGAGAATGCCGAGGGGGAGAGGATTTCCCACCGGTTGTTATATAACTCGAAGATGCCCAAAAAGGCAAACAACCACACATGTCACTGTTGAGAGAAATACATCAAGGGGGCGGTGGGCGGGACATATTACATCGCACGGAGGTGAACAAATCCATGCAGTGATTCAAAATCGTGGCGAGCAACATCAGGGAACTGGTGTCGCCACAACATCACGTCCTCGACGACGCGATCAAGCACCTGGGATGGGAGAACAGGATGGCGTTGAAGGTAGCGTCGTTGCGGGCTTTCCACAGGTTCCACATGGTAGCCGCGATGACCAGGCGCCAAACTTCCGAGTGGATAGCCAGCCCCGCTGGCCGGTCAATTCCCCACATTGCCAAGGTAGAAGAAACAATGACACCTAGGTGGCGCCAAGTCTCGGCAACAACGGGGCAAACAAAAGAAGAGGTGGCCACACGTCTCCGTGTCGTGGCAGCATTCGCACCCATCGGAGGGCACACAACCTTTGAAGAAGAGGTTGGCACGGGAGCTGAGACACTTAGTGGAGGCGAGGGTGCAAGAAAATTATTTTGGAGGGGATTTTTGTGTTCAAACATGTGAGAGAGGCACAGTCGAGCTGGCCGCCGCGGAATAGAATACGGTGCACAGTGCGGGAGCTGAAAGCAGTGTCGGCGCCCCACGCCATGCACCGCTCGTCCTGGAGGGAGTCAAGGGAGAGGCCATCAATGATAGTCTAAGCACCAGCAATCTCACAAGAGGTGGCGACCGAGAGGCGCGGGTAGAGAGTCAAGGCCTCGCTGGCGGCGTCAGCCACAAAAATGTGGGCACGAATGCAGTGTGAGAAGAGGGCGGGGAAACGGATGTGGAGTGTATCACCAGGAAGCCAATGATCAAACTAGAAGGACACATGGCACCCATCATGGACAATACTGAAAGGACAAGGATGTCGCCTAGAGGGGGGTGAATAGGCGAATTAAACTTTTCCGGTTTAGGCTTGATAATTGCGGAATAAAACTAGGTGTTTAAATTAACAAGCCAACAAGCTAAATATACTAGGCTCACCTATGTGCACCAACAACTTATGCTAAGCAAGACAAGCAACAAAGTGATAGCAATATAGAATACTTCAAGCATGAAGGCTATCACAATGTAAAGTGCATAAGTAAAGAGCTCGGGTATAGAAATAACCGAGGCATGCGAAGACGATGATGTATTTCCGAGTTCCTCCTTTTTAGGGAGTACATCTCGTTGGAGAGGTGTGAGGCACCACAAAGGTCGATCTCAACGCCACAAAGGCTCACCCTATTCTCCGATGAACCGCACCACAAAGGTTTGGTTCACCTTCCACTATCGGAATCCTTCAAAGCGGAATCCGGAGCCTTTACAACAACGATCCGGGGCACACACACCCACAACCGAATTGGGGCTCCCGAACAGCTACAAGTGACCACAAGAGGTCTCAACCACCACAAAGGCGTCTAGGGTCCAAAGACCCAAGAGTAACAAGCTCACAAACTTTCAACTTCCACGAATCCTCATGGAGAGCACAAAGCAATGGCAAGAGCACGAGTGCTCAAATCCTTCACTCTCAAATCCCACCAAAAGCAACTAATGCTTATGGGGGAGACGAGAGGAAGAACAAAGAAGAATCAACAAATGGAATCCAAGATCTAGATCCACTAGGTTCCCCTCACTTAGAGGAGGGATGGATTGGTGGAAATATAGATCTAAATCTCCTCTCTCTTTTCCCCCAAGAATATGCAAGAATCATGGGAGGAATTGAGATAGGGGCAAGCTTTCCAAGGTCAACAATGGAAGGTGAGAGAGGGGGAAATTTCGTGCTTGGAAGCTCTAGTATCTTTGGGGAAGAAGGGGGCCTTTTATAGGTCCCCACGAAAAAGAGCCGTTGCAGGAAAACAGGGGTCGGATAATCCGACCCTAACTTGGATCAGATAATCCGACCCAAACCAGAGAGCCACAACATAATTCCTTAGCCGTTTTCGCGTCCAGCAAATTTGCGGGTCGGATTATCCGATCCAAAACTGAGTCGGATTATCCGATAGTCTGAAAACTAACAGAAACAGCAAAACGAAAACTGCAATAACTTTTTCATCCGGACTCCGATTTCGATGATCTTGGGCTCGTTGGAATCGCAATGAAGAGCTCTTCAAGATCATGCAGAGAAACATGTGAGGAGGAATCCAAATGTAGAAAGGTAAAACCTCTCTATAAAAAGATGAACCGGCAAAACCTCCAAAACCGAAAACGCAACAAGTTTTCCATACGAAATTCATTTTCGGTGAACTAGAGCTTGGTATGGAGATGAACACAAGCTCTAAATTCTCACATGGATAAAAGCCAAATAAGAATCAAGAAAGATGATAATGCCAAGTATGCAAAGGTTTGAGCTCTCCACAAAGATGTGATTAAGTTACTCACTTGAGAGCCCCTCTTGATAGTACGCCGTCTATCCCTATAACCCGGTCTCCCACTAACACCATGAGACCGGTAAAATATAAACCCTATCAAGATCATACCTTTGTCTTGCGCATTCCACTTGAGCTAGATGATGACGATCTTGATCTCTTCAAGTGAACCACCTTTCTTGATTGCGCTTGCTAGCACATGCTTGATGAAGACTTCTCCAAATACTCCCCCATACACCATTATGGGAGAGCCTCTCTTAGCTCCGTCTTCATGTATCCACTTGCACTTCATATTCTTCTCTTGATATAGATGATGGCTTGGAGATAAACATGAATGTTCACTCAATCTTCTTGACCAAGCCATGCTTGCAATAAGCTCAACTCTAGATGACCCATTCTTCATATGAACCCATTGGATAGAACCTTGATCATCATATAATCTTCTAGTGTCCAACACATGAACTCCAATCTTCTTCATGGACAAGATCTATAAAGATATCTCAATGCAAACATTAGTCCATAGAGATTGTCATTAATTACCAAAACCACACATGAGGGCACATGCACTTTCAAATACACCAAGTGATGGAGCGGTAGAGGAGGAGACAGTGGGAGACAATGGCGTCGATGAAGGAGCAATGGGAGGTAGAGTCACCGAGATCTCGGTGGGAGTGAGAGCGAAACCAGGTCTTCCAAGGCAGATGCTCATTTTGGTGGAGTTTGTGGACGAAGTTCATAAGCAGAGTCGTGTTTTGCCGAAGGAGATCCCGCATCCTGAAGCCACCTGCCTGCACAGAAAAACAAACCTTGTCCCAAGCGATTAAACAGCGGGCGCCGAGCAAGAATCTTTTGAAGTCAAAAAGAAGGCTTGTATCCTCTTATCAATAACAGCTATCACACCAGGGGAGCAAAAAAGAACACATAAAATAAGTAGCAAGGTTGTTAAGAACAACGTTACAAAGAACAAGTCTGGCGCCAGAGGAGAGCAGCATGGCGCTCCACCCTGATAGTTTACAGTCAAAGGAGGAGAGGAGAGAGGAGTACGCAGAAAGGGGGAGAGCTTAGGGAAAGGGGGAGACTGAGGTAGGTTTGGGGGAACGAGGAGATAGGGCACCCAAGGATAGAGGCGATGGCGGAGGTAGTATTAGAGCAAGTGTGCATGGGGATAAAGTTAGACTTGTGGAAGTTGATGGAGATCCCAATGGCAGTAGCGAAGTCGTTGAGGATAGATTTGAGTGTAGTGGCATTTCGGGGGTATCCCGGCAGAGGATTAGCATATTGAAGGACAGGGGGAGGAAGAGAGTGGTTGATGGGGTGACTGAAAGAGACACCCGAGTAGTGACAGATCATTTTTTGGAGGACATCCGGCACAATAATGAAGAGGTAGGGGGAAAGGGCGTCGCACTGGCGAAGACCATTTTTACACTGGATCCAAGGACCAGGAACCCCGTTGAGGATAACGGAGGTGTGACCGGTTTGGAGGATGCCAAGCATCCAGGTACACCACTTTTCGTCGAACCCACGAGCATGGAGGATGGTTATAAGGCTGAGCCAGTTGACCGAATTTCAACTGGCTCCTTGAATGTTGTCCTGAATTTTAGGTGTGTTCTTCCAGTAGATGTTCATCCTGTTTGGAAAGTAAATCACCCCCCCCCCCCCCCCAGAATTGATTTTTTTCCAATGGCTCCTGTCTCACAACAAGCTTCTCACTAGAGATAACCTAGTGAAGAGGCAGAATGTAGATGATCTTACTTTGTGTTTTGCTCTGAACCTGAATCTTGCGTCCACCTTTTCTTTGAATGTGTGGTTGTTAAGAATATTTGGTCTGAGTTAAAACATCTTTTAAAACAAGAAAATATACATGTTTCTTTCCACTCTATTGCCAGCATGTGCCTTGATGAGAATTTTTTACAATTCCTAATACAGTGCATGCTGCTGCAATGTGGGCAATCTGGAATACCAGAAATGATTTATATTTTAACCGTTCTCCGTGGGTTGGTTTGCAGAGAATCTTGAGAACAATGGCATGTATGTTGTCCCAATGGAGGGTCATGTTCTCAGGGGACACAAGAGGAAGCATGGACCTGGTGGTGAAAGAGTTGGAGCTACTTGCGAGAGCTCCCCCTCCTTTGATGTGGCCGGATCCTGGTTGAACCTTGAAGGCCTCAATGCATCAAAATATCTGCTGGCGCCACCACCCACCGGAACGCTGGTGTTGAAGACGGAGCGTGGAAGATCACAACACAAAGCCTGGCGCAACGTCTAGCAGAGAAGAAGCTCAAGCTGGTCGACAGGGACGGGAGTCTGCGGGTGCTGGATGCTTAATCTTACAGCGGACCTTTCCCTTTCTTCCTGGCTGTTTGTCTAGTTTAGTGTTGGCTACCTGTGATGTTTCCATGTCGTTAAAACCTCTTTTAGTTTTTGCACTTGGCTTCTTCCGTAGTGGGGTGTGAGTTTTGTCTCCTTAAAAACCCGATGGATGCTGCAATGGATAAGTTGTAACCCAGCTGTGGTGGTTTCTTAAATGGAGCCGGGGCGAGACCCTTTTCCTCTAAAATGTTAGAATAAATTAGCTTAGATATTAGGCTAACTAGGCAGTTAGATATTAGCTTAGATCCTAAGCAAACTTGGCAGTTGCTTTTGTCCAAACGCTGCGTCCCTCCAAGGGGACGTGATCCTTGTAACCGACCTTGTATGCATCCCTTGGGTACTTATAAATACCCAAGTCAATCATCAATACAAGCAGAGATTCATTCTCAAACAAAAAAAACACAGTTTATGTATTTCCGAATCAGAGGCAGTATATACTAGCCACATCAACAAGGTGTCACGTTTCATTAGATATGGAACCCTGAAATCCCATATTCCGCCGAATCATGTTTGGTATAGACGTCACAAGTGTTATTGTTCTTGTCTTAAATCCTATCCACTGTCACGCTCACCTTGAGCAGCTCCTCCACTGGATGACCTGGCCGGCCAGCCTATACTCGTCTTCCCGATTCGGCTGAACCGTCCGCGAAAGAAAGCAGATGAACAAGTGTTTGTGATCGGCTCAACAAGCAAGTCATCGCCAAATGCGGGATCATAATCTGCAAACGTCATGACTCTGATGACACTCCACGTTCATGTCTGCGTACCACCTTGTGGTCGAGAGACACCGGCAATGGCAGACCACCGCCCGCAAGTCCCCGCAGTTGGCAGCAGACCACCGCGCACCGTGCCTCCGATCTCGGCGTTGACGCAGCAGAAGTAGTCCACGAACGCCTTCTCCCACCGCTTCTTGGTGTCCAGGCCTCCAGGGAGCCAGGGCCGGCGCCGTCCTCGGCGAGCACCGTCGTGGAGCCTGTCCCTGCATTGGTCGGGCCGTCGGGGACCTGGGCGCCGCCGTAGACGGCGAAGAAATTGCGCCGGGAGACGGAAGGATGCCCGGTCGAGCCAGTCGGTCAGGAGCGGGACGCGGTAGAAGCGCGGGACGACGTCCGCGGCGTCCTCCATCTCCGGGAGGCGGCCTTGGACGGACGGACTCGAGCCCCCAGAGCGGGCGGGGCGTCGAGTGTGACGCTGCAGGCGGGTGCGCTGGAGTCGGTCGTCGGAGACGAGCAAGGGCGGGCGCGCGGAGGATGAGGCGGAGGAGCGACGCTGCTGCAGTCGCTGGCAACGGAACAGGGGCTCGCGCACGCGGACCCAGCGTCGTGTGGCGAGGGCGAGCGGCGACTAGGGAGTCCATGGCGGCGAGCGCGCGTGGCCGGGGCACAGCCTAAGCACGGCGGGAGCGACGCGGATGAGGAGGAGCAGCAGCAAAGGCTGCTGCGTGGTGCTAGTCATGGACGGAGATGGCGGCAAGGGGTGCGGCTGACAGATATTTGAATATGGCATACATTGTTGCCCTACCTAGCTCAAGGAAGAAGCAAGAACAAGAGAAATTCAGAGATGGACAAGTGTATAAACTGGCACAGCTTTTATTCAGTTACAAAGAACGTGGTTGAATTGAACCCACGAGTGGCCAACAGACTCGCTCTGGTTTGTTACCAGCTTAACGACTAATCGACCTAATCTAACTTCTGACAGAAAACAAGCAATCCTAACGACACTTGTACTTCTGACGAAACTGAAGAAAATGACACCTAAACCTGAATGTGCAGGGTTTATGCCAACAAACTCCCCCTAAGCCCTGCACATTCTTACATTATTTTCTTGACGCCGATCTTGCTGCGCATCTCCTCGAATTTGATTCGACCAAGAGGATTTGTCAGAATGTTCGTGAGCTGCGACTCCGTGCTGGTGAACTCGACGAGGATCTGCTTGTTCTCTCCACACACTCATAGATGAAGTGAAAGCGAAGATTTATGTGCTTGCTCCTGTCGTGGAACACCGGATGGTTGATGAGTGAAATGGCAGACTTGTTGTCCACCATCAGGGACTGGTTCTTCTCCGATGAGGTCACCATGCAGCCTGGAAAGCCAAACACCTTGGCATGCCGTGGTGGTGGCATCGATGTACTCTGCCTCGCACGAAGAGAGGGCCACCACCTTTTGCTACTGGGATTGCCAGCTGATGGGGTTGTTGCCGAGGAAGAAGAGCACACCCGTAGTACTCTTTCTTGTGTCGACGCCGGCCATAGTCCAGCGTTCCCGCGACATATCGCAGGATGTGCTTCACGGCTCCCATGTGCTCCTCCGTAGGCTGCTCCATAAACCTGCTCACATACTCAAGTTTCACTACACCTTGAGAATCAGTACGTGTAGCACTCTCAAATCAAGCATGCAAAAACAATCCAACGAAGCAGGCCACACACACACACGGAGAGAGAACAACTATACAGATTGACCGGTAACATCTTTTAACGGAATGGCCATTTTTTAATACTACATGGTGTGAACAAGTCCTCCCTGTTTTTACTTTCTTTTAGTCCTACATTGTATATAGCTTAGGTGCGATGACAATCTTTCTTTTAGAAAGAATCGATGGAATTGGTTGATGTAGTCTAGTTTTCCCTCGTCCTCCCTGTTTTTACTTTGGCCTCGGCCGTTACTTGTTTGCTCCTTCTATATCAATATAAAGGCAAAGCTTTTGCCCTGTTTCAAAAAAAAAAAAATACTACATGGTGTGAACAAGTACTAGCTATATACATGTTAGCATATTCAGATAATGAACCAAGTTCTACCGATTACATGATTGCAGATGAACTGAACAAGCAGATTAGTTTGTAAATAATCATTAGATTGATATGAGCTAAATGTAGTGCCATAAAAGACATGGTCAGCTTGGATCTTACTGGACTATGTTTCAGTGTTGATACACATGAGCATTATGCCGAGTACGTTGGGAGCCTCAAAAGGAAGTCAACAAAGATAACAATGGTGGATTGTCAATTTATCCCCACATCAAGTCCATGGCAAAACAACATGCAGGTTTAATAAGGCTATGATCAACTACTCCAAACCAATTAACCAAGCTTTGATCCATTATGTGCTTTGAAAAATAAAGTCGTGCATCTCACCAAATTTAGCTATATATATGAATGTTTAAATTGCGTCTTGTAATTAATTAAGAGAAAAACTACTGTTTGTGGCCGATGTACTACTGTTTGCACATGGTAAATAAATGAAACCACAGTCAGGTTGCATCAGGACATGATCATCTACTCCAAAACAAGGCTCTGATCCAGTATGTGTTTGCAAAGTTCTAACGCATCTATCACGGACAGGTGCTCTGAATATTTGAACTGGATCTTGTAGTTTATAGAAGACCTAAATAGCAGATAATAACACACAAAACGAGCACATTTGAAATAGACCAAGAACTGAAGGGTTCACCTCACTATGGTCGAAACATACTCGATGAAGACATGGAGCGGCCACAGCAGCCTTGCGGCTCGCACGCCTCTCGGCTGAGCGGCCACAGCAGCCTTACAACGTTCACGTTTGAGAATGGTGGCGTCGATGTGGGGCAAGCGTGCCGCTGTGGTCGCCACATGCGGGGCGATGGTTGCAAACACCAATGGGGAGGACTTCAGCAGCTACACCTTCCGCGTCAGCCCACCGCTCAAGCGCGGCCCTCTCCACATGGCCAGTCCATAGGCTGGGCAAAAAGGGCGACCGCCCCGGACCCCGAGAGGACGAGGGCCTCAAATACTAAAGTACATATGTAACTCTTATATTATTATTATTATTATTATTATTATTATTATTATTATTATTATTATCTATCTGTCATGTATAACCGACAATTTTAAATAGCAAAAAGTTGGCCTTAATTTACATTAACAATTACACACGGCAGACCAATATAATGTACCATGTAAGACCAAACACATTAAATCAGCTGTGGTAAATTTAACTTGGCGGCTAGTCTCCCATGTGAAAAACTTACACATGTAATGTTTTGCTCGATATATTTTTGATGTTTAATTTCATTCATGACTTCTTATTTGAAAAACTAACATATATAAGCAATTGTGTACAAAGACACAACAATGAGTGTATATAATAATTGAATTATATATGTGCAATAGTATAGCCCATAATATTGTATGTTCTTCGAGAGTACTATAACTAATATTATTTCAATAACAAGTATAAATCATCAACATATTATAAGTTTATTATTAAATCTACTATCACTTGCAAGACATATTTCACCAAGTAAAAAATGATCATGTAAAGTGTTCAATTCATACTATATGTTTTCTATATAACCATACACTACACACATATGTTAAGATATTTGCTATGTTGTACGCATTGAAATATTTGCCAAAGTATTTAATAATACTAAAAATATAGAAGAAAATCCACACAATAGTAAAAAAAATCAAGAAACCGTGTGGTTTTCCTTTTCTTTCACATTTAAGAGATTGGTATCTTGTTAAGAACAGTTTCTTACAACAGGATATTTTTGCATAACTAAGATATATTTTCAATGATATACATCACAACTATATAATGGTAAACAAAAAAATGTATAGCTAACATGCTAACTAATATATAACATATACTTTTTTAAACTATAATATGGTAAAATACTAAGAAAGTATAAAATATCAGTGTAAGTATATTTATTTAACTCGCCCGACCGGTTCCAAATATTAATTGGAACAACCCTGGTTATCCAAGAGCGCAATCGCTTTGGCCTCCTCGCCAACGAGGACCTAGAGGCGGTCGTGGCGGGTGAGGGTTCTCACTAGAATACGCTGCATATCTCATCATCGCAGTTACATGTGCCATATGCATCAGTCTGTTGTGTCTAGTGGCGTGCCATAGGCTTGACTTCGAGCGGCGCTACGGCTTCAAGTCATTCCCGTTCCACCTGACGATAGAGACAGTTGAAGAGCTCAAGACTCTATGCCAGGAGAGTGGCGTGTGGACCCCTAACCGTGGTGCGGTCGAGGGTGCTGCACTCTCCTTAATCCAAGGAGCCGGAGGCTTTCAGTGGCCAACGTGCCCGGTTGGAATCCCTGCAAGCTTCAAATTAAAAGCTGGACGTACTACATGAACAATAATGCGCCGATGGAGCCGTCCAAGATATCGAGGCTCATATACAAGGAGGGGCCAGTTATAGGCGGATTTGTGATGGATTCGGACTACTACGCCCCTGGTTGGGAGGATAGAATCTACGGAGGCGCACGACCTGAAGAAATCGTGTAAATCAATTACTCGGTGGTATGTTTCGCTTACAAGTTCCTGCCGACTACAGATCCCAGCGGTGAAAATGAGCTAGCAATCATGGTGCTTGATGACCAAAGAGAAAGCGAGCCGGCCGGTCAAATTCATCATGTCTAGTGCCTTTTATTGCTTTTGCGAGGTGCAAGTAGAGCCACTCAATATGAGAGACCTCCGGACAGCTGGTGGCGCCGTCTGCTAAGAAACCTCTGTAGGACTTTCGAAGCTCCTCCCTGATCGATCCCTGCTCCTCGGTTGGGCGCAAGTCTGATAGGTTATTTGTTCAGTTTGTCTCAAATTTCTGTAGAACGCTTCTATATATTACTTGCAACTGAGGGAATCTATCCAATTTACATAGGTTGATTGATACAACCAGATCCTAGGTTTCCGATTGGGCTCATAGAACTGAATATCCTACCGTACCGTATATTGATTGATTTATCGAGACATTGCTCCTTTTACTCCCCAGGGAAAACGCAAGAGACTGTATTTACATTACAGGGCAGGTGGTGAGAATTGGCAGCACGTAGGTGAACTCTGGTGCAGGCGTTATTTTAAACTGCCGCAAATAAGTAGATTTAGCGTCAGTTTTTAAGCAGTGCCGCTAATCACATGCTAATCGAAGGCAATTTAGCGAACTGAGCTCAGCTGGTGTGGTTTCTTGTGGTGGAACCGGCCCACCCAGGTTCAAGTCCCAGGCTTGGCATGGGTGCTCGCATTTTCCTGGATTTTTCAGGATTTAACCGGCGCTATGTTTTCAGTGGTAGGTGACGTGCCCGTCAACAGCGAGGCGCCCGTGGTGGCTTCGTCAACCTCAAGATCTGCCGGACCAGTCTCTCGGAGGTGCTCATAGGGGTAGGGTTTGCGTGTGTGCGTTCATAGGGGTGTCTGTACGTGCGTGTTTATGAGCGTCTGCGTCTGTACTGTGTTTCTCAAAAAAAAATCGAAGGCAATTTAGGAAGGACACGGCTACGTCGTGCGCGGTCTCGATCCCGACTAAATCGTGCTCACCCGTTTTTGGTAAGTCTTCAATTTCCAGATTCGGAAACGGTCCGCGCCCCGCGCCCTGCGTTTTTGGTAATTTAAAGGATTGGTCTGCGTTTTTGGTAATTTAAAGGATTGGTGGATACATGCCAGGAACTCCGTTAATGGGAATCACAGGAGGAGACTTGATTCAATTGTCATGTTGGTCGTTTGGATGGTTTGGCGTGAGAGGAATAACAGGATATTCGATAAAATCGCCAAGCCATTGGCTGTCCTCATCAAACTCATCAAGCAGGAGGCGAAGCAATGGGCTATTGCAAGTGCAGGTCGTTTCACCTTGAATAGGTTATAGTTTTTCTTTGCCTTTTGGTCGCTGAGGTATTCTTCGTTGTTTAGGTCTATCTGGTTGTTTGTTTGTGTTTTTGTATGGGTCGTTTCTCTCTTTCGGCCTGAGGCCAATTCTCTATGTAAAGACTTCAGCCATTCTTTGGCTTTCTTCTTCTATCTATTAATATACATGCAGTGCTCCTGCATGGTTCTAAAAAAAACATCTTAAAACAGATTCAAATAAGAGTGGATCTACATCACCACCTGATTGATGACAGAATGAAATATGTAGCAAGGATTCACACCAGGAATAACATAATAGAGTTACATGGATTTCACAACTCACACACACATATTATCTAGAAGGATTATGACACTGTCGGATCGTACTTGTTCCCCTCCCATGATCATGCTTCAAGTGCTGGCTCGATCTTTAAGCTTCCTCTCGGATTTGGTCCTGTGATCTTGTCCAAAACCACATAGGTAATGGAACACACCCCAGCCAACATGACAGAATCTCTGACCATTTTTCCTATTCGGTGTGCGCGCCTACAGGTCAGACAATACATGAATCAGGACCATGATCTTGTGACATATTTCAAGAGAGTAGAATGTGCGGATGTTTGAGGCTATACATACCAGTGTAAGTCATCGGGTTTAGGCTCGACTTGCACAGAAAGATTCTCCAAGAGACGACCGTTGTCTCGTGCTAAATTGCCATGAAACACGTCTTTCTTCTGGCAGTCGGAAAGAAGATTGTACATGTCCTCTTTCATCTTCTGGATCTTCCCAGCCAACTTCTTTTCCCCGTCAACGGCGAGGCCCTGCAGCACCTCCCGCATTATCACAGAACGAGTTTGTATTTATTGCTCAATTAAAATTCAGGTAACTGACAGTAAGAGAAGGAGATTCATGGATGCTGAGATTCTAAGGGTCAGGTCAAAGTGAAACGTGATAAAAAAAGGTTGCACAACTCTTAAGAGCATTGGATAGTAAAGCTAAAATCCCGGCTTGATCGTCAAACAACTCGGGATGGTTTTAAATCCGTCTATGTGTGCCCTAAGCTGACCATTATCAATGCAAATTCAAAACCCTGGCTTCGATTTGGCGCACAGTGTCCGTCTGAAAACAAGTCCCCATATCATGTGTCCCTTCTTCGATCTGCCGCTAGGTTTTCGTTTCTTGTTCACAAGAATATCGGTAGAGGAAAATCATACCTTGGCGTCGCTGCTTCGTCCGGCGCTGTAGAGCCGCCGCTGCACCTCCTCGATAGCCCGCGCGTGGCCGCTAATCCTCCTCGCCGCGTGTCGAATCGCCGCGGCCATGGCTTAGTCGGGTCGTGGAGCAGGGAAGAGGGGGGCTTAGCCGATATGTACACGCGCGGGGTGGTCTCCGTCTCGGCCATGGAACGAAACCAAGATCGGGATTTTTTTTTTGAGTTAAACCAAATCGGGATTTGTTCCGACTCCGACAGGAACAAGGAGTTTTTCCTCGTCGACGCGCGAACGGCCCAGCCCAGCCCAGCCCAGTTCTCCGCCTTCGGAAAATGCCCCAACACCTCTTTTATTCTTCTTCCTGCATTGGTTTTTGGCCCATGAAACTAGCCTGTTTGGAGCGGCCCAAAGCTGTAGGAGCTATATGCAGGTCACCACACAGGGTGAGTTTCTCGGTGCCTCAGCGGTTGTGTTCATTGGAATTACCGATCCTGGGTGCCTAGAAGCCATGGCAACCAGGGAGGCCCTTGACCTTGCAGCTGACCTCAATCTCATGTTGTCTCTGATTGCTTAGAGGTGATCACCGCACTGAAGAAACCGTACATGGGAGTATTTGGTAATATTTTGCATTAGGGCCAGGCAGATGCAAGCAACCTTCGATTAGAGAATGTAAGAGCATCTCCAAGCGGGTTGCCAAACTGCCCTGTCCGAGCGGACAGCCCGGACACGATTTGGGTTAAAACATGTACCCAACCAACTCCCCTAAAATCAGACCAAACGTCCGGACTGTCCGGCAACCTCCAAAGACAGTCCATATGTGGGGAGGGTTTGGGGGCGACCGGTCGCGTCCGGTCGCGTCCCTTTTCCTTTGTTTTCATTTCTTTTATCCTTCATTGATTTTTTTTCTCCTTCTCCATCAATCACATGCAATTGACCCCACAATTTGGAAGGGGACACGGTTGGAGGAGACAATATTTGAGCTTTGTCCGGTCACTCTCCACGGATAGTTTGGGGTTGTGGTTGGAGATGCTCTAATAGGGAGGCACATTCGCTGGCGAGGCTTGCTTCGACCTTACCAGCGGGGCGCCATGTTTGGTTCCTTGCCCCACCTGAGGGTTTAAACTTGACTGTAATTGTTGAATCCGTTTGAATAAAGGTTAGGGAGAGTTCAAAAAAAAACTGACACACCAAAAACACTTTTTGATCCCAAACTCCAGTGCTCTCGGTTTTCGAAAAAATCAAAAACTTTATTCTGAAAAGATCATACAAGTAAATATAAGTGTCTACTATGTACGTCCAAATTTTCAGAAAATATATTTTCATACATTATTTACACACAAAAAAGACAAATCTATCAAGTAAAATGAGTTTTTTTTCACCCTTTTCAGTTCCATGATTTTGTGATCTTTTTGTAGCCTAAAATACAACGTATTATTGAGCAAAATTGTCTGTATATGTAGATAACATGAATATGTATCCATGATTTTTTGAGAGATTTTTTGAAACTTCGAAATACCATTTTGAATTATTTTTTATAAGGCATGAGCACTGGAGCTTGGGAGCCAAAAGTCCTCTCCCCAGACAGACGCTCAAATTTCAGTGGGTCAGACAAGTAAATACATGCCACAACAGTCTGACAATTTTTTTTTGTATAATAACGATATAAAACGCGGCATCAACCGTGTGCCAACTGACCTAGGTGACTAGGGTTACAGGATCCACCGGCGATTCCATCTCCAGTGTGAGAGCAAAGTTGTATCACGGTGAAGCTCAGACAAATCATTGCAAATTAATGTGGTAAATGATAGTTGACAACTGTTTTCTCCTCTTCTAGCTTGCACACCCATCTTTCATCTCTCGGTATTTCTTACCATCACACGCCACGAGTGTCTACACCAATACATTATCCCGTTTGTCATGCCGAAAAAGAAGGAAGTAAACCTATACATCTATTTGTTAATAGAAGAGTAAAAACTTGTCATCGGGTGTAAGTAATGCAGTTATAAAGAATTGATAACCATATTCTATATACATGTACATTAAATGGCCCATCATTTCATTCCCCGTAACGAGAAGAAAACATACCCATTTGCAAGTAACAACTCATCGCAAGTTAACGTGGCAATCAATAGTTGACATCCATCTCTCGACGCCACCGCGACATCCTTACGGGTGTCTACACCACCGGTACATTACCTTGTTTATCGTCACGTTCATGCCAAATGACTCGGAAGGAAACATTATTCTCACGAGGGTGAGTTAATACAATAATCAGTGGTTGACATCATATTCTTCTTAGGCCCGAGGGTTTACACATGTACATTAGCTTGTCCATCATGCCAACTATTTCCTTCTCTTCCTACTAGCACCAAATCCTTCCCCTCTCAATGTTTTATTGTCAATCTTTCGACCGAGTGTCTACATCGATACATTAACGTGTTTATCTTGTTGTTTGCGTTCAAATATTGGTATAAAAAATATATATAACTATTTCATAAAAAAGACACTTGTGTTTTCAAAAAAAAAGTAAAAGAAATAAAAAAATTAGAAGGAAAAAATATATATTCCTCTCACGAGGCATGAGTTATTATAGTAATCAATAGTTGACATCCATAATCTTATCACGCCCTAGTGTTTACACCTGTACATTACCTCTTCCATCATGTCATTCCTTCCATAACGAGAAGGAAACAAATTGGATTGCTAGTAACAACTCATCGCAAATTAATGTACTCATCAATACTTGCCAATATATCCTTCTGTTTCTAGTAGCACCACATCCTGCCCCTCTCAATGTTTTGTCGCCAATTACACGACCAGTGTCTACACCGATACATTAACATGTCCATCTTGTTGTTTGCGTTCAAATATTGGTAGAAAAACATATATAGCTATTTCATAAAAGACACTTTTTTCATTTAAAAAATGTAAAAGAAATAAGAAATTGGAAGGAAACATATATATTCTTGTCACGAGGCGTGAGTTATTATAGTATTCAATAGTTGACTTCCATAATCTTTATCACATCCTAGTGTTTACACATGTACATTACCTCGTCCATCATGTCATTTCATCCATAACGAGAAGGAAACAAACTTGATTGGTAGTACTAACAACTCATCGCAAATAAATGTGGAGTCATCATACTTGACAACTATTTCCTGCTCTTCCTACTAGCTCCAAATCTTCCCCTCTCAATGTTTCATTGCCAATCTTTCGACCCGAGTGTCTACACCGATACATTAACGTGTTCATCTCATTATTCGCGCAAAATATTGGTACAAAAACATATATAACTATTTCATAATAAAGATACTTGTTTTTCACAATGTAAAAGAAATAAAAAAATAGAACGAACCATAAATATTCTTCTCGAGGCGTGAGTTATTATGGTAATCAATACTCACTCTGTTTCTAAATATAAGATGTTTTAGTCATTTCTCATATTTACTAGACGCAGACTGAAATTAGCGAACATACACACTAAAGTGTGTCGAGATACATGTAGATCCATGTGAGTATGAAATATGTCTAAAACAATTTATATTTAGGAACTGAGGTCATCCATAATCTTTATCAAGTCCTAGTGTTTACACCTGTACAATACCTCGTCCATCATTTCATTCCGTCCATAACGAGAAGGAAACAAACTCGTAACAATGGCAACTGGAGTATTTCCTTCTCTTCCTATTAGCACCACCCATCCCCTCTCAATGTTTTCTAGCCAATCACGACCCGAGTGTCTACACGGACACATTAGCGTGTTCATCTTGTTGTTCGCGTTCAAATTTTGGTACAAAACAAATATGACGATTTAATAAAAAAGACACTTGTGTTTCTAATAAAAAGAAATAAAAATTAGAAGGAAACATATATATTCTTCTCACGAGGCGTGAGTTATTAGAGTAATCAACGGTTGACATCCATAATCTTTATCACGCCCTAGTGTTTACACCTGTACATTACCTCGCCCATCATGTCATTCCTTCCATAACGAGAGAAGGAAACAAACTCGATGGCCAGTAACAACTCATCGCAAGTTAATGTGGCCATCAACATTTGACAACTATTTTCTTATCTTCCCATAAGCACCATATTCACTCGCGGATCACACGACACGAATGTCCACGCCGATACATTAACCCGTTTGTCATGCCGTTTGCCCCGAATATCGGGACAAAACATATATATCTATTTCATAAGGAAAGAAGCTATTTTTCGTAATTTTTATGAGAATCCAAAGAACATTTTGGAAAAACAAAATAACAAACTGACCAGACGTTGACACGGCTGGCATTTCACACTAGTAGGCATAGAAAAAAACGTGGTGTCGTGTGACACGCTCACACCCACCTAACCCGCCGTAGACAAGCTCCTCCTCTACAAGACAGACAGACGGACAGAGACGACCACGACCTGTCCCTCCACCCAATCTCCCCGATGCCCAATCGCCGCCGGAAGCGCGCGCCGGCGAAGACCCTTCTCCTCCTGCTGTCGCCGATGGAATTGGTGGTGACGAGGAGATCAAAAAGCTGAGCTTTCCCATCACAAGCATCCTGGCGTCCCTGGCTGCCGCGCCCCGCCGCCGGGCGCTCCCCTTCCTGGAGCTCAACAAGGGCCTTCTTCTTGCGGAGGAGGACGAGGTGGTGTCCCCGCTCACGGCCCCGCCGGACGGGCCTCCTCCCAAGCGGCAGCGCGTCGTCGGAGACGAGGCCGCCGCCGCCCCTGCTCTGGCCCCGCACCACCAGCGCCGCCTGTGGGTCAAGGACCGCTCGAGCGAGTGGTGGGAGGTGCGGAGCAGCCCGGCGTACCCGGACGCGGACTTCCGGCGCGACTTCCGGATGGGCCGCGCCACCTTCGCCATGGTCTGCGACGCGCTCGGTGCCGCCGTCGCCAAGGAGGACACGGCGCTCCGGACCGCCATCCCGGTCCCGCAGCGCGTCGCCGTCTGTGTCTGGCGCCTCGCCACCGGCGAGCCGCTCCGCCTCGTCTCCAAGCGCTTCGGCATCGGCATCTCCACCTGCCACAAGCTCGTCCTCGAGGTCTGCGCCGCCATCCGCTCCATCCTCATGCCGCGCTTCCTGCAGTGGCCCGCCGACGGCGACGCCGCCGACGCCGTCAAGGCCAGCTTCGAGGCCGCCTCCGGGTGCCGGCGTGCTCGGCGCCATGTACACCACGCACGTGCCCATCATCGCGCCCAAGGTCTCCGTCTCCGCCTACTTCAACCGCCGCACACCGAGAAGAACCAGAAGACCTCCTACTCCATCACGCTGCAGGGGGTGGTCGGCCCCGACGGCGCCTTCACCGACGTCTGCATCGGATGGCCGGGCTCCATGTCCGACGACCAGGTGCTCGACAAGTCGCCCTGCAGCAGCGCGCCGCGGCCGGCATGACTGTTCCTGGGTCATCGGCGGCGCAAGCTACCCGCTCACCGACTGGCTGCTCGTGCCCTACACGCACCAGAACCTCACCTGGACGCAGCACGCCTTCAACGAGAAGGTCGCCGAGCTCCGGCGCGTCGCCGTCGACGCGTTCCGCAAGCTCAAGGGCCGGTGGACGTGCCTGCAGAAGCGCACCGAGGTGAAGCTCCAGGACCTCCCCGTGGTGCTCGGCGCCTGCTGCGTGCTCCACAACATCTGCGAGGCCAGAGGAGAGCCCGTCGCGCCGGAGCTACTGGAGAACCTGCAGGTGGACCTCGCTGAGGATGACATCGTGTTGGAGAAGCCCGTGCGGTCCGAGGCCGCAACCAAGGCCAGAGACAAGATCGCGCACAACCTGCTCCACCGCGGCCTCGCCGGCACCGCATTCTTCAAATGATCGGCGCCATAGCTTCTCTTAGCTCCATTTCGCCCAGTTGCATTAGGTTTCCAAAAACTAAATCAAAGAATCGATACAATTTGTTTCAGTGCACTTGCTGCTCATATCAGTCATAGAACATAGACGAGTTTTGACAGGATCGATAGCACGAAGGATGTCAAAGAAATACTTATATAGCAGGAAAGAACACACACCCATTGTTTGGTTTCATCTCTGTCTGTAAACAATCTTTGACTAGTTTGGGTTCATCTCTGTGTTAGCTCAGTTCATCTGTCTATATAAACATTCTTCGACTAGTTTGGGCTAGGGGTGGGCATAAAAACCGAAGACCGAAAACCGAAAAGACCGAGACCGAAACCGAAATGACCGAGACCGAAAAGACCGTTAGAAATTTAGGTAGCAAATTAGAAAAGACCGAAGTTAGATCAGAAATTCGGTTATCACTTATATATAACCCGAATAGACCGAAAGACTGATTTTATTTGAGTGAATTACGTATGGAAGCAACCGAATTTGTGTTCCAGCCCAGCTTATGTGTCAACTAATATATAGACCCAACTACTAAACCAACCATACCATCTAGTCTCTAGACTCAACAATTGGGTATCTCAGCCCAGCGTACTGTAGATTCTCCCGTGCATGAGAGACCAGTCGATCGCTTCCCACTTTCCCAGTCCCGGGCACCGATTCCCTTCTTGCGCCCTATATTTTGGTCTATTTGGTCATGACCAAAGACCGGACCGAATAGACCGAAGACCGAAGAACATAAAACCGAAAATATCGAATTTATTACGGGTATCATTTCTGGATGACCGAAATTGTTAAAGACCGGAAGACCGAACCGAACTAACCGAACTAACCGAAAAGACCAAACGCCCACCCCTACTTTGGGCAAACCACACCACAGGAAATATTGTGTCCTGCAAGGCTGCAACTCATATTTCTGCATCCATTGTCAGTTCTTTCACCTCCTTCACAGATTACTGAATTTGTACGGAATAGCCTGATTGTGGAATCGATCTCTGCTTGTATGGAACATGTACTGTTTAGTACATGTAGCATCTTCGAGAGAAGACAGGCTCGAATATTATAGGGTAAAAGGACTGCGCGGTCTATGAAGTTGCCAAGAAGTAGCGTATTGGTCACAAACTGGGAAAACGTGAACTATTGGTCAGGAAGTTGCGGAGATCCGACACGTTCGTCACTCCGACGTGACCATCGTCGGGACTGAATTTTTGCAGAAATCCCCCTGGAAGCTCACCGTATAATCGAACAAATCCATTGTGTCACTCTCCCCGTTCCCAAATCGAGCGAATCCCTAACCCTAGCTCTAACTCGTTCCAAAGCGGCGATGCTTGGCGGCGGTGACTGCGACGGGAGTGTGAGTGTCGGCAGCGAGTCTTCAGGGGCCGGCGGCGGGACCGTAGGTGGCAGCAGCACGGTGCCTTGGTCCCGCATCCGAGATGGCCGCACGTTCACCCAGGAGGTGTGGCGGCGCGGCGAGCCGGATATGCGCCCGATGGCGCCGCATCGTTCTGGCTCGCACGGCGGGGATGGCGGCGCTGGAGAGAGCTACCGTGGCCGCGCCTTGCTGATACGTGTATTTTATATCATCATTTATATAACTTTTAGTATCATACTAGAATGTTATTTGCATGATTATATGATTGTTTCTACATGTTTTAGATGATTTTGGGGACTTTCATACAAAGTCCCTATTTTTGGTATTTAATTTCTGGGAGGCAGAAAACCCCTTTTCTTGTCTTTAATGTTTCAGGAGCTACAGGAACTCAAATAATAAAAGGAAAAATACTGCGTCAGTTTTTCATCGGGAGAAAGGCAGAGGGAAGAAGACCGAAGAGAGGAGAGCCACGAGGGCCAAATGGGGGTGGCCCACGCGGCCCATGTACCTGGCCGCGTGGGACCCACCCAAAGGTGCCTCGGGCACCTCCTCGCCTGGGGCTTTTTATCGACGCCTTCGTCTCGCCCGAAAAGTAACGCCCTAATTTTTCCAAGTCCATCCGAGGTCGCGGCGGCGGCGAAACTCCTGATCCCTTCCGAGGGGGGTCAGATCCTGCTGCTCCGGAACTCCGGAGAAGGGGGAAATCATCGTCATCGTCATCACCTCTCCTCCTTGGCGTGGGAGGAGGCCTCTACATCATCACCCCCATCAAGACCAGCACCATCACCATCATCATCACCGTGATCCACTCCGTTCCCCTCGCAGTTTGAGAGTTGCTATACCCTAGATACTTGTCTTGTGCTACTATTCATGTTTGTGATTGAGTACTTGTCATTATTTGGTGGTGAAGTTATAATTTCAGATTGTGTTGTACCACTTATGCCACTGATATGATCATGTTCGCACGTTGTGAGTAGTTCCCGTATGTTCCTGAGGGCATAGGATGAATTGGCAATGATTTATATATGACATGTGTTGGTATTTTGTCAAGAGTTTATCTTTTATGTGATTCTATGATGGTGTTGTGCGAACGTCGACTGCACAACACTTCACCTTTATGGGCTCATAGGAGAACACCGTAGTGTAATGAATTGATGGAGACTTGGGAGGACACGTAAACCTGAGACCGAGTCATGAAGTTATATTATGAGGGTATTAGTATCGGGGACCTTAGAGTGTAATGCTATGGTGGGACTTTAGTCTTAATAATTCTTGTGCAGTCATTTGCTTGGCCACATGATCCATCATAAGGGGTTGTAGTTTATTTATTTAGCTATACCTAATTATGGCTCCGTCCAAAGAGATTAAAACTTGACAAGATATTCAACGTGTTGTTTAATAAATCTCTATGCCTAGCATCATCCATGCCGCCCTCGGGAACGTTTGCCACATATAAGTTACACATCACTTGAGCTTGTCCTTTGCCACATAAGAGGATTGGGCTTTCTCTCTTTGAGAGCTTTCACTTGCTACTATCTGTTATCTGCTTGCAACTATACAACTGAAAATACCAAAAACACTTGCATCTTTTATTGTTTTATTTATCAATCTTACTAACCAATACCTTCAGCTCCTCGTGGGTTCGACAACCTTTTCTAATTGAAAGGTACTACAATTGATCTCCTGCACTTGGGAGCCATCAAGATACTTTTCTGGCGCCGTTGCCGGGGAGCGTAGCGCTATTGGTAAGAAGTTTGGTAAGGAAACTTGAAAGCTGTTTATCTCATTGTTACTATGGCATTTATGAATCGTGCCTCGCTGCATCTTGCTCTATATGAAAGTGCTTATGCCACTACTGCAAAGGTGGTTGAAACTACTGTGTCTGAGGTACCTAAAGTGGGATATAAAATTCCCATGGGTCATGTTAAAAGAGTTATGAAAAATCCATTTACAGGAGATGGAACTAAGTCGGCACGCGAGCACATGGAAATAATTGAGGACATATGTGGCTTATTCAGACTACCTGGTATTTCAGAGGATCAGGTAAAAAGGAAGCTATTGTATTTGTCTTTATCTGGTAATGCTCGTGATTGGTACAGGTCTTTGGATGAAGAGGTCCAGAATGAATGGAGTATCTTGAGGAAGGTTTTCTTTCTTAAATATTTTACTCCTAAAGAAGCTTATGATAACCGCTGCTATATATTCAATTTCTGGCCACATCTGGGAGAGAGTATTACTCAAGCTTGGGGGAGGTTAAAGGAACTCCTTCGCAAGAATCCATGTCATGATCTTACAAGGAAACTTATATTGATAAACTTTTATGTGAGACTACCTATGAAGCACAAGGAGATTCTGGATAATTCATCTGGTGGAAGTTTTACTAATAACACTGAAGAAGAAGCATGGAATTTATTGGAGACTATTTCTGAAAATACTAGCCACTGGGATCTTGATAAAGGTAATGAGCCATATTTTGATTATGAATATTCATGTGTAGAGAATTTCTCTACTTCTATTTGTTTAAAAATCTGAGTGATACTTTTGGTCTTGATCCTTATGTTATAATTGAAATAGCTAAAGGTTTTGCTGATCATATCTGTGTTCCAAAAAGTGGATTTGAAGTTTATGTTGAACCTGTTAAACAATCTATTGTTGTTCCTAAAGTTATTAAACAGGTTGAACCAATGTCATCTGTGACAATTGAGGAGTATGTTGAACCACCTCCATTTCCAAACCAAGTTAAGGAGAATTTACTTAAAGCTGTTACTAACAAGAGTAACAAAAGATGTTCTCAGCCTTATGAACAGGTGGAAGTCAACACTCAAATTTCTGTTATCAAGCAACTAAATGAAGAAGACCCAGTGGATGTTTATCTATGTGAAGATGCTACCAAAGTCATCAAAGGTAATTCGGCCAAAGTTGGGAAACCTGTTATATCATGCTCTATTGGGACTTCAAGTTATCATGGTCTATGTGATATTGGAGCAAGTATTAGTGTCATTCCATATTCTCTTTATCTTGAGATCAAGCCTGATATTGATCCCATTGTTATGGAAGAGACAGGTATGACAATTCAACTTGCTAATAAAGATTATATTAGTCCATTTGGAATTGTTAGAGATGTTGAAGTATTGATTGGCAAAATAAAATACCTGCTGATTTTATTGTGCTTGGTTGTCCTCAAGATTCATTTTGTCCTATCATTTTTGGTAGACCTTTCTTACATACTGTTGGTGCTGAAATTAATTTGCCTAAAGAGAAAGTGTTTATTAAATGTGCTGGTGAGAAACTTGAATTTAACTTTTCCAAATTTGCTGATAAACATGTTGAGAAAGAGCCAATTCCTAATAATTTAATTGAAACTCTTGCTCATATAGCTGTAGCTTCAACTGATGTTGTAGAACGTTATATGCTTAATCAAGATGAACCATTTAATGATGAGGAAAAAGAGGCTTTGGAACAAATATTATGGCAACAACCACCACAATTACAATTGCATATCCCACCTGATAATTTAGGAGTGCTACCACCACCTAAAGGGGATCCTAGTTTTGAATTGAAACCTTTGCCTGCAAATCTGAAATATGCATATTTGGATGAGAAGAGCATATATCCTGTCATTATTAGTGCTAACCTTTCAGCTGAAGAGGAAGAGAAATTACTTGATGTGCTAAAAGCTCACCGACCAGCCATTGGATACTCTCTTGATGATCTTAAAGGTATAAGCCCCGCTCTATGTATGCATAAAATTAATCTGGAGGAAGATGCAAAACCTGTTGTTGATTTTCAACGCCGCCTCCATCCAAAAATGAAAGAAGTGGTAAGGAAAGAGGTAATAAGACTTATTGAAGCTGGTATCATTTATCCTATAGCTGACAGTAAGTGGGTTAGTCCTGTTCATTGTGTTCCTAAAAAGGGTGGAATGACTGTTGTTCCAAATGAAAAGGATGAACTTGTGGCTCAACGTACTGTAGTTGGTTATAGGATGGTTATTGATTTCAGAAAATTGAATAAAGCAACTCGAAAAGATCATTATCCATTGCCATTTATTGATCAAATGCTAGAAAGGTTGTCTAAACACTCTCACTTTTGCTATCTAGATGGTTATTCAGGTTTCTCGCAAATTCCTGTCCATAAGGATGATCAAGAAAAGACCACTTTTACTTGCCCATATGGTACTTTTGCTTACAGGAGAATGCCATTCGGTTTATGTAATGCTCCTGCTACTTTTCAAAGATGCATGAATGCTATATTTGCTGATTATATTGAAAAGATAATGGAGGTTTTTATGGATGATTTTTCTGTGTATGGTACTTCCTTCGATAATTGCTTGTTCAACCTTAACAAAGTTTTACAGCGTTGTGAAGACCAACACTTGGTTCTTAATTGGGAGAAGTGTCACTTCATGGTTACTGAGGTATAGTTCTTGGGCATAAGATTTCTGGAGAAGGAATAGAAGTTGATCCAGCAAAGATTGAAGCTATTGAAAAACTACCATATCCAAGGGACCTCAAAGGTATAAGAAGTTTTCTTGGGCATGCAGGTTTTTACCGTAGGTTCATTAAGGATTTCTCCAAAATATCAAAACCTCTAACCAATCTTCTGCAAAAGGATGTTCCTTTCTCTTTTAATGATGATTGCATTGAGTCCTTTAATATTTTGAAGAATGCTTTAATCACTGCTCCCATTATTCAACCTCCTGATTGGAACTTGCCTTTTGAAATTATGTGTGATGCTAGTGATTATGCAGTTGGGGCTGTTTTGGGCCAACGTGTTGATAAGAAACTGAATGTTATTTATTATGCTAGTAGAACACTTGATGCTGCTCAAAAGAATTATGCTACAACTGAGAAAGAATTTTTAGCAGTACTGTTTGCTTGTGACAAGTTTAGACCTTATATTACTGATTCAAAAGTCACAATACATACTGATCATTCTGCTATTAAATACTTGATGAATAAGAAAGATGCTAAGCCTAGACTAATAAGATGGGTACTTCTATTGCAAGAATTTGATTTACACATTGTTGATAGGAAAGGGGAGGATAATCAAGTTGCTGATCATCTCTCTAGGATGGAAAGCATACCTGATGATCCTATTCCTATTAATGATAGCTTTGTTAATGAACAACTTGCAATTGTTAATGTTTCTAGTGCTAAAGTTGCATCTCCTTGGTTTGCCAACTATGCAAATTTTATTGTTGGTAAAGTTTTGCCTCCACACTTCACTTCTCAACAAAGAAAGAAATTCTTTTATGATCTTAGACATTATTTTTGGGATGATCCTTTCCTCTATAAGAAAAGTGTGGATGGTATTATTAGACGTTGTGTACCTGAGCATGAACAACAGGCTATTATAAGAGATTGTCATGACAGTCCCTATGGAGGGCATCATGCAGGAGATCGCACAGGAGCAAAGGTATTACAATCTGGTTTCTATTGGCCTACTTTATTTAAGGACTGTGCTGAATATGTTAAATCTTGTGATAAATGTCAAAGAGTAGGAAACATTGGTAGGAGGAATGAAATGCCTATGAATTATTCATTGCCACTTGAACCATTTGATGTGTGGGGTTTTGACTTTATGGGTCCTTTCCCAGAATCAAAGACAAAGCATACTCACATTTTGGTTGCAGTTGACTATGTTACAAAGTGGGTGGAAGCAATTCCAACCAAAAGTGCAGATCATGCCACAGCAATGAAGATGCTCAAGGACATCATTTTCCCCAGGTTTGGTGTTCCTAGGTTCTTAATTACTGATGGTGGTTCTCATTTCTTGCATGGTGTTCTTAGAAAAACTTTGGCAAAATATGATGTTAACCATAGAATTGCATCTCCTTATCATCCTCAAACAAGTGGGCAAGTTGAATTAAGCAATAGGGAAATTAAACTCATTTTGGAAAAGACAGTGAATAAGTCTAGATCTGATTGGCCAATTAAGATTAATGATGCTTTGTGGGCTTATAGAACTGCTTTTAAAAATCCTATGGGAATGTCTCCTTATAAAATGGTTTATGGAAAAGCTTGTCACTTACCTGTTGAACTAGAACATAAAGCTAGATGGGCTATTAAACAACTGAACTTTGATTTTAAAACTGCGGGAGAAAAGAGAATTCTTGACCTAAACCTACTTGACGAATGGAGAAATGAAGCTTATGAAAGTGCCAGGATGTTTAAAGAAAAAGTTAAGATTTGGCATGACAAGAAAATTAAGAAAAAGGAATTCAAAGTAGGTGATCAAGTTTTATTATACAACTCTCGTTTCAAGTTTTCTGCAGGGAAGCTAGCTTCAAAGTGGCAGGGACCATTAGTGATACAGGAGGTGTACCGTTCAGGAGCTATCCGTCTTCACGGTGACATGAAAGGTAAACCTCATGTAGTCAATGGACAACGCCTTAAACCTTATATTGCAGGAAAGAGCTTCATCGGAAGGGTGGAGGAGTTGAATTTACAAACACCGGAGAGGTAATTGAGAGAAACCGTGCAGTTTCAGAAACCCAAAACAATAGAAGGTAACTTACTGTTGGAAAGTTTCTCGGAATTGCATAAATTTTACGGAGTCATTTTTATGGAAATTAACGTGTGGGACAAGAAAACTGGACGAAACGGAGACCCGAGGGAGGAAAGAGAGGGGCCCACGCGGCCCATGTACCTGGCCGCGTGGGCTGTCCCTTTTCCACCTCGGAGTCCCTTTTCGTCTCGTTTTCGATCCCGACGCTTCGTCTTGACCTAAAAACCCTCAATATATACCCTCTCTGCCGATCTAATCTCGCACCGAGCGTTCTCGAGCGATCTTTGTTTCTGCTGTTTCTGCCTGTCAGGTTTTAGCCATGTCTTGCTCCGGATCCAACCAAGAGGGGGAGAGCTCTCCCAAGGAGGTGTTGTGAACCGCTACCTCAACTCCGTGATGACACCACCGAAGACCGTGTGCTTCAAGGAGGGCGTGATGCTCGTGGAGGAGGTGAAGGCTCCCAAGGCCACCGGCACGGTGGAGGAAAGGCTGGATGAGTTAGAGGACAAGACCTTCAGGTATGGCACTGTGGTTTACCGCAGCCTTGATGCTCACCACTTCATGAACCTGGAGCTGGAGAAGAAGGTTGAAGAGTACAAGAAAAGGCTTGAAGATCTGGAAGATAGGTACAAGGACGTCATCAACAAATGGGAGAAGTTCCAATGCTTCATGTGGGATGTAGAGAACCAGAACTGCGAATATGAAGAACGCTTCAAGAAGATTGCAGCAGCCGCCACCCTCAGGTACAATGATCCACCTACATCTTTCCGTGATGGAAGGCCTTTCCCATGGAAGATGGCTGAATGGGAGGAAGAATATGAGAAGGAGGAGGCTGCAGCAAAGGAGAATCTGGAGGAACGCCAAGCTTGGGGGAGTTCCATCTAGTCTTTCTCTTTATCAATCTATCATATCTATCTAGTCATGGTGTGCTTTGCTTTTATCGTTTAGTTATCAATATCTCTTAGGCGTGTGTGAGCTCATGGAGCATTATCATGTATCCCTATCTTATGGTTTATCAATGAATATTAAAGTATGGTGTCATCCATGATTCTCTTGTTTGGGGATTTATGGGTAACACTCATGCAAATGAGCGTGGCATATTTAGAATTTCAATCACATCTTGCCTTGAAATTAATTAACTTGAGTATGTTGGACAATTATAGAATTATCTCAATATAGAAGAAGTAAAAAGACTTGTGAATTAATAGTTTGAGGTTAAGATATAGTCTTGTAGGATAAGAAGTTGAGAAGACTTAATGAAAAGGATATAAAACACTCTTGTTACAACCTAGTATCTTTTGAGCAAATTAATGATCATGGATATTTCAATACTTATGCTCTTGAATGTGAATGAAAGGAAGGCACCTGAAATTTCAGCTAGCCATGGAAAGTGTAAGAAAAGGTTGTGTAGAGCATGGGAACTTGATTGAGATATCCATGACTAAAGTTTGCACTAGTTACTAGTCAAGCAAGAGTGATAACAATTTTTATATCTATCTGTCTTTTCATTTGTCTTCTTTTGAACTTGTTATCCAATGAGAGTTTATCTTGTCTTTGAATTTCAGCAAAGTATAAAAGATTATAATGCTTGCCATGAAGAGCAAAAGCATGTGAAAAACAATATGATTCGATTGTCCAACATACAATGGTTATTTGCTTTCAAAAGTAAGGGGTGATTGCTAGAGTTCTACTTATGTTGCCCTCATATGTATGAGTTTTAGATCATTAATCTTATCTTGCAATTGAATATGATGATGATACAATGCCCGTATTTATTTATCAACCATAAGTCCATTGATGCATGTAATGATCTATGTCCTTACTTACTCGAGGACGAGTAAAGGTTTAAGCTTGGGGGAGTTGATACGTGCATTTTATATCATCATTTATATAACTTTTAGTATCATACTAGAATGTTATTTGCATGATTATATGATTGTTTCTACATGTTTTAGATGATTTTGGGGACTTTCATACAAAGTCCCTATTTTTGGTATTTAATTTCTGGGAGGCAGAAAACCCCTTTTCTTGTCTTTAATGTTTCAGGAGCTACAGGACTCAAATAATAAAAGGAAAAATACTGCGTCAGTTTTTCATCGGGAGAAAGGCAGAGGGAAGAAGACCGAAGAGAGGAGAGCCACGAGGGCCAAATGGGGGTGGCCCACGCGGCCCATGTACCTGGCCGCGTGGGACCCACCCAAAGGTGCCTCGGGCACCTCCTCGCCTGGGGCTTTTTATCGACGCCTTCGTCTCGCCCGAAAAGTAACGCCCTAATTTTTCCAAGTCCATCCGAGGTCGCGGCGGCGGCGAAACTCCTGATCCCTTCCGAGGGGGGTCAGATCCTGCTGCTCCGGAACTCCGGAGAAGGGGGAAATCATCGTCATCGTCATCACCTCTCCTCCTTGGCGTGGGAGGAGGCCTCTACATCATCACCCCCATCAAGACCAGCACCATCATCATCACCGTGATCCACTCCGTTCCCCTCGCAGTTTGAGAGTTGCTATACCCTAGATACTTGTCTTGTGCTACTATTCATGTTTGTGATTGAGTACTTGTCATTATTTGGTGGTGAAGTTATAATTTCAGATTGTGTTGTACCACTTATGCCACTGATATGATCATGTTCGCACGTTGTGAGTAGTTCCCGTATGTTCCTGAGGGCATAGGATGAATTGGCAATGATTTATATATGACATGTGTTGGTATTTTGTCAAGAGTTTATCTTTTATGTGATTCTATGATGGTGTTGTGCGAACGTCGACTGCACAACACTTCACCTTTATGGGCTCATAGGAGAACACCGTAGTGTAATGAATTGATGGAGACTTGGGAGGACACGTAAACCTGAGACCGAGTCATGAAGTTATATTATGAGGGTATTAGTATCGGGGACCTTAGAGTGTAATGCTATGGTGGGACTTTAGTCTTAATAATTCTTGTGCAGTCATTTGCTTGGCCACATGATCCATCATAAGGGGTTGTAGTTTATTTATTTAGCTATACCTAATTATGGCTCCGTCCAAAGAGATTAAAACTTGACAAGATATTCAACGTGTTGTTTAATAAATCTCTATGCCTAGCATCATCCATGCCGCCCTCGGGAACGTTTGCCACATATAAGTTACACATCACTTGAGCTTGTCCTTTGCCACATAAGAGGATTGGGCTTTCTCTCTTTGAGAGCTTTCACTTGCTACTATCTGTTATCTGCTTGCAACTATACAACTGAAAATACCAAAAACACTTGCATCTTTTATTGTTTTATTTATCAATCTTACTAACCAATACCTTCAGCTCCTCGTGGGTTCGACAACCTTTTCTAATTGAAAGGTACTACAATTGATCTCCTGCACTTGGGAGCCATCACTTGCTGGCGACCATCGAAGGGGACGTGCGCGTGACGGCCGCAGCACTGCTAGCTGCAATGGAGGTCGCCTGCAGGGTCCTCCAATCGACAGTGAAGGTGGAGGTAACTAGCCCACCGTACCATTTCTTTGTCCAATTCGACTACGAAGAGGATTGCTCTTCTGTAGTGAGCTTCCAGGGGGATTTCTACAAAAATTCAGTCCCCGACGATGGTCACGTGCAACTCACGTGACGACTAACGGTGCCACGTCAGCTTTTACACGGCGGGAGTGACGGAGTGACGAACGTGTCGGATCTCCGTAACTTCCTGACCAATTGTTCGCGTTTTAGGGAAGAGCTCACGCGACATGGCGACGCGGGGCAGGCAGCTGCCGTCGGCGACCTGATCTCCCTCCACCGGCCTCGTCTCGCGCCGCTGAGCACATATCCAAAATCGCCTCGTCGTCCTCTCTCCACCGTGGCCAGCCTCTCCTCAAGCTTCGCCCCAATAGCAGAGCTGCCGCTGGCCCCGCGTCCGCTGCTCCTCTGCCATGGGCAGCCGTGCGTGAGCTCGAGGTGCCGTCAGGATGTGCCCGCTTCGGGCCCCTTGCGTTGTCGGCCCGGCCGCGCTGTTGACGCCCAGCTCTGGCAGCGACCCGCCCACCTTGCAGTCTGGCACTTCCGCCTACGGGTCGGGGCTGCCGAGCACCATCTCCCGGGATGCTCGCTTCGCCTCGAGCCAAATCGCCGCCCTGCCTCTTCTGGCAAGATGAGCTCGCCCTCGGCACCCGCTCGCTCGTCGCGGCTGCCCCCAGCAGGGAGGTTTCGCATGGAGAATGGTGGAGTGTTCGTCCCCAGGCCTACGACGACAACCTCTCTAGCCCCGACACTCAGCGCCGCTACATCGAGCTCTCAGCCCCGACCCGTGACAGCGTTGGCGGCCGCTCCGGCCTCGTTTGCCGCCGTCCCTCCTCCGGCTGCATCAACACAGCTAGCAGAAGTTCTTGTGCCGCCTCGCGTCCGAACAGCGTCGACGAGCTCGTCCCCGTGTCTTCTGTCCAGCGCCCCCAGCTTCGCCCTACTACATCCGCGGCCACTTCTACGATGCCTCCTTGCTCGGCCTCGGCTCCCCTCTCGGATGGAGCGCTTGGGTCCGACCCTGCCGTGATGATAGAGGGCCTCGGGTTCTTGTCGCTGCTGCCGACTGCCTCGGGCGGCAAGGCCTGTGCGGAGGTGAGCTCTGTCAAGGAAGGCAATGATGATGAAGAGTTGGCTCTACAAACGCCGACGGCCTCCATCAAAGGCGTTGTTTCTGGCTCGGAGGAGGCGTTTGCCGAGCCCTGTGGTGGCCTCTGTGCTGTTGTTGCCTCTCTAGATGATGAGGAAGGTTGGGTGTAGGTGGTCGGGGCGGCCATCCCTACCGCGCACCATCGCCTCCGCTTCGGGAAGAAGGTCTTGACCGTTGTCTCGCCTTCAAGCGTTTGGCACGAGGGAGGTGTTTTCGGTGCCTCGAGCGTGACCACCAGGTCCGCACATGTCGAGGGCCCTTCAGATGCATCCGATGTCGTCGTCCTGGTCATCGGGAGCGTTTCTGCCGTGCGTGCTCTCCCGTTGCTCGCTCTCGCTCTCCGGATGCTCGGGCTCGTTCTCCGGGCGCTCATGCTCCTTGCCAGCAGAGCCGCTTGGCGTCCGCTCAGCCTCATCATCCCTCGTCGCCTCAGAGTCTGCCCGAGGTTGTGTGCCACTCTTCGATGTGTCTTGCGGTGCAGCCAAGGCCCTCTCCTATGTGTTGCGGGGAGTTCGATGACTCTGTCTTCCAGTCCCACTTTGCCTTGTTGCGTTTGGAGCTCTGTCAGCTGGTCGATGACCGCGTTGAGGAGGTGTCCCGCCCTCTTCGCGAAGAGGTGGCAACTCTCAAGTTATTGTTGGCAGACGTTGATGGTCCTTTGCAGCCGGCGGAGGCATGTGGTTCTGATGGCCTGGGGATCACCCAGGGAGAGGCTTTGTTTCCGCTTGACTCCGCTGAGCAGAAGCCGTCTGTGGTTGAAGAAGCACTTCAGTTTGGTTGTTTCTCTCCTCGTGGCAGTCCTTGCCCATCGCCGCAATTTGTTGCGACGGCCGCCCCTGTGAGCGCGGATAGGGGTGAGATCTTGGCTCCTGAGGTTCAGGAGTCATGTGGAGATTCGTCTATTGTGCATCCGACGGAATTGAGCTCGGTTGAGGATTTGGTGATGCCCTCGACGCCCTATGTGGGTAGTGGAGGCGTGATGGCTCCTAACTCTGAGGTCCTCTTCGCTAAAGAGATTTGCGGCTTGCTCGGCAGTTTAAAGGCGACTAGTCCTGATCTTGGCAAGGCTATTGCTTGCGTCTTGGCAGGAAATGCTTCAGAGGACCTAATCAGAAAGGTGGAGAAATCTCTCAAGATGGTTACTATCAGGGGCAAAAGAACAAAGAGGGGAATAGCAAAGAAGTCTTCGACAGTTGAGTGGCTCTAGGGTCGTCGTCTGTTCGTGATTGTTATAGGTAGTGGGAGGTTGTTGCTTTGGGTGTTGCTGGTCTTGGATGTTGCCCTGTGGTTGTGTGAGCTCGTGTTGGTGTCTGTTGTATGGTTTTCGTCCGGTTTCTTCCGCTAATAAACCGGGTATCTTCTTCTTCTTAATTAATGAATAAGGCAAAGTTTTTGCCTTCGTTTCAAAAAAATAGTTTGCGTTTTCCCAGTTTGTAACCAATACGCTACTTCTTGGCAACTTCATAGACCGTGCAATCCTTTTACTCAATATTATAACATGTAATCATGGATCTCTGGAATCGCAGAATTGAGCCCCTGTACTTCCTGTCTTGGTTCAGTTTGGGTGGGAACTGGTCTGACAGTGCAAGCAAGAGCACAAGTGCGCTTTTCATTTACACCATTCAGAGAAACACAAGAAAGAACACCCCATTGTTTGGTTTCATCCATCTGTCTAAACACTCTTGGACTAGTTTGGGCATACAACACAAATGCCTCTGCTGCAATGCCATACATTTCTGGATGTGGTTGACATGAAATTTCCGTCTGTCCTAGTTGAGTTGAATAAAAAACAATGCAGAATAGTTGGCACAATTCCTAGTCTGTTATGTATACTAGTCATCTGGGTGCGGCGACACGCTGCACATGTTGTAATTTGAAATATGGAAAATGCGTCGGAATTTGTCGTCTAGGGTAATTCGAAATACTTAGTAAATTTGAATGTTCGATTATGTTTGTAGGTCGGCATAAATAAATTTAGCTCCGTAACGGAAAGATATGCATTATATGAGCATGTAGCAATGTTAATATAATTTGAAGAACCGCATCTGAATTTCATATTTGGAGGAAGTTAGTTTAGGTTATTTCCAAATAATTTCCAAATTTATATGTTCAATTTAAGTCCATAACCAATTTCAAATTTTCGAACATGTTTGTATTTAGTCTTAAATTATGTTTGTATTTTGGCATAAATAGTTGGTATTTATTTTCCCTTAGCATGTCGCTATATTTTGGAGTATCTAATTTTTTTAAGCGTATTGAAATGTTCGAATATGTTTTTTTTGTTCATTATCATTTAATTTAAGTCCATAATGCGTAGAAATGTACATTTGTTCAATTGGATTGCATATTAGGCAATGTTCATTTACATTACATCCAAATTTTTACGAATTTGAAATGTTTATGTTGAGGCCATTAGTAGAGGAAATGCATTTTATGACCATTTATAAAAAAAATCAACTTCACATAATCAGAGGATGTGCGTTTGGTTTTTTCTGAATATTCACTTATTTGAAAAGTTCAAATTTGTTTGGTTTGTGCTGTAAATAGATGGTTTTTTTTCCGGGGCGGGTTCATATATTTTAAAGTATTTCATTTTTTTGGCAAATTGAAATGTTTGAGTATTTTTATATTTTTCATTAACATTTATCTAAAGTTCATAATGAGCGGGAATGCATATTCATTCGTAGTCTGAATTATGTAGCTGCAGGATTTTTTTTAAATTCAAATCTTTATAATTTGGGCAAGTGCATTTAAGTTTTTCATAAATTTATACCTATTTAAAAGTTTAAATATGTTAGTTTTGTGCTGTAAATAGTTGGCCCTTTTTCCTTTTTTTTTGCGGATATGTTGATATATTTAGGAATATTTCATTTTTTTAGCAAATTGAAATGTTTGAATATGTCTGTATTGTTCGTTAACATTTTTTAAAAATTCATAATGAGTGAAATGCTTATTTATTCATTTGAATTCTATAGCTACAGGAATGTTTTAAATTCAAATCCATGTAATTTGGGCAAGTTTTTTTTTTCAAATTTTGACCAATTTGAAATGTGTAAGTGTGTTCACATTTTGGCATAATTAGAAGGTTTGAATTTTTTGGTTTTATAGCATTTATCATTTTCTGCAATTTGTGTAAAAAATGTGGAGCCCATCTGTCAGGAATTTAGCAGTTTGTGCAATTTTTTTTGTGGAAAGAAAAAAAAAGAAAAACTGGCAACCAGGATGACGTCAGCCGTGGGCGGGTCTGGCACAACAACGCCGGCGACGACCACGGCGCCGCCGCGTCAGGGCGAGCTGGGATGCGCGCGACGGACGCGGGTGGACGCGGGGGGCCCGGGAGCGGCCGCGCCGCTGGACTTTGGTCGCCGGAGCGTCCGCGGCGGACAGAGCGAAGTCACGGCGGCGGCGATTCCGGCCCCGCTCGGCCGGCCCAGCACGCGCCTCTCGGCGAGGGGAGAGAAGAGGCGACGGCGAAGCCCGCCGTGTCCGTCGATATGAGTGCGGAAGAGCGGAGCGGCGGTGCACCGCGTCGGCATCGCCGGCGAGCTCGGCTCGCGTGGGGAAGAGAAGAGAGGGAGGGGGATGTGGCGGCATTTTTGCATTGAGGACCCTGCTGTTTCCGGAATTTCCGTTTCAGTCCTTTGCGGGGGCTTTATATAAAATTTTGCGCCAAAAATCGTGTGGAGGGGGTGACCGGCTGGCCACCGGCGCGACCGGCCGGTGACCGGGCGACGTGGCATCATTTGATTGGAAGAAATTCGCGGGTAATGTAGCTGTGTACAGTAACGTGTCTGGGGGCGACGTGGACGACTTCTGGCCGTCGGATTGCGCCGATCGGACGGCCAGGAAAAGAGGGCGACGTGGCCAGGGTGGAGGGGGTGAAGCTTGCAAGCCTTTATATATAGTATCTATTCATGTGGCATGATTTGACCAGTCAATTGGCTTGAGCTGGTTTAGCCCGTTCAGGATTCAGGAGCTACTAGTGGGTGTGAACACCTTTGTCATTCATCTTTATAGACACATTCTTGGACTTGGTTGCGTAAATAAACTAATGTCTGCTGTCTGCTGCAATGCAAGGCCAGGTTACGTAAAGATCCTAGCTAATGACCGTGTTAGTTGAGTTGAATAAGAAACAATGGATTGATCATGTTCAGTTTCAGAACTCGGTGTGAACATGTCTGACGAATCATGACTGTGCAAGCAAGAGCGCAGACGTGATTACGTGAATATGTAGAGATCCTAGCTAAACATGACCATTTTAGTTGAGTTGAATAAAAAACAATGGATTTGAGCAGGTTCAGTTTCAGAACTGGGTGTGAACTCGTCTGATAGAACCATGACGCTGCGAGCAAGAGCACACGTGTGTTCTCCCTGTGTCTGAATCAGGACAATAAAGACGAAGCGAATTCCAGCTTAGCGTCCTCTGTTCAGTGTCTACCATGTTTTTTTTTTGAACATAAAGAACTTTATTGATTTAGCAGCATTTTACAAGGACGAGCGTGTACTGGGACACGCAAGACAGTGCAGTTACACCTTCATTTAGACAAGATCTGTTGCCTGTATCTAAGCACCTGAAAGACAAAGGTCTACCCTGAAGCTTAAGGGCAAGTCTAGCTTGATGATCAGCTCTGAAATTGAGACTCCTACATATATGAAAAACCTTCGAATCATGAAAGGAAGAACATACTATCATATCGGCAAGTTGTGGTCTTATTGCCCAGTGTCCTGGAGCATGGAGAAGATGACATTGTCCGTCAGAAAACTTGCCTGCTGAATATGTAGCATTTCCGCAAGTTTGACGGCAAGCAGCAGCCCACACGCTTCGGCTTGGATTGCTGATGAAGCTGGCGGCGAGATGGCCGAGATGCTAACCTGGGAGCAAGGCCTGTCACCATGAATTTGCATGTAGATACCTATGCCAGCAGGCTGTTACATACAAACGAATAAGAATGACAGATGAACAGGAAGAAATTATGTGTTGGTTAGGGCCAACACGTACCCCATGCTCTCTTGTTAACTGCAATGATCCGAATATTAGTTGCCGAACTTGTGTATCGTCAAACCACGACGTGGTGTTGCTGTTAGAAATCAACAACAACCAAGCGCAGGGTCTCAGATGCTGCATACTATATAAACAATGGAGTTGCACTGTCATGTGGCAAAGTGAACGCTGCAACGGCTGGATTTCATGATGATACCAAACTTGCAAAAACACAGCAAGGAACAAGGGAGTAATGTTGCTGATGACAGGGTTCAGAATGTTGAGCCCAGTACTAACCAGTTCAATGATTTTTCTAGCCGATCCAAATACAAACAGTCTTTTCTTGAAACGACCAAGGAGAGGAGGAAATTTTGTACTGGTCTGGACCGCCAAAGACTCGCCGCTGACCTATAAGTTTGGATCAGCCAATCCATGTTACGGAACCATTGCTCTGCCTTCCACGAGCTGCTTTGTGTTCTGTAAACCGAGCAGAGTGTTAGAAACGTCCAGTGATTCTACTGATCAGATTCATAACTCCGAGCAGCTACAGATACCAGACACTAGCAAGTCCACTCCTGTTTCAGACAAAGTTCAGAAGAGTAAATCAGGCAGGAAGCGTACATCAAATGGACACGGAAGCTGCATCAGGACATACTTGTCGCACTAAGAACTTGTCGACAAACAGACCTGCACCAACTTATATGCACCCAAGGGATCCGTTACTTCATACTGCACCATGCCCCATCAACCCTGTTCAAAGAGAGACGCCTACGCCTATCCAATCGTACATTTATGTGAGTATAATTATGTTTGAAAACAGAAAAAATGTACTTTTCTATGTTAAAATTACTTTAATATAAAAAATACTAATGATGCTGAGGTACAAAACATGTTACATGGAGGCACCGGAGCTCCCTTGCCATCTGATACCCAACATTGGTCAGCATTTAAAATCACTTGATGAAGAGTACAATTTTTTACAAAATGTATGCAAGGCACAAAGGGTTTGGCGTGAGAAAAAGGCAACACAACCTCACGGGAACGACATTACAACTTTTGTCAAACCTAACTAGTTTAAGCATGTTTGATGTCAGTGGCAACCAGTTGAGCGGGTCCAGTGCTTGTGAAAATTGGCATGCTGACAAATTTGACTTACTTAGACCTTGGATACAACTTGAGTGGTGTGATATCGGAAGATCATTTTGTTGGTTTGATGAATTTAATGTCCATTGACATGTCTTATAGTAATTTGGAACTCATTATTTTACTAACGTTGGGTACCTCCATTTAACTTGGATTTGGTATGCTCTTCATCTTGTCATTTGGGTCCCCCGATTCCAAGAACAAGATAACTAGGGGAGAACATATTGTGCTGGCACGGTATGGCAAAAAAATTGCAAAATTATTGACTTATCAAATCCTCCACACCAAATGCTGTCGCTTCGCTTTGAATTGATGACCAAGATTTGCATGTTCATGTTGATGACGCAGAGATAATACATTACAGCCAACAAAGTATACAAAAAGTCACAGAGATGCCCAGTGATGAACTGGGTTATACAACAAGATTTATTACGAACCCGTAAAAATAAAAAGTTACAATGGAATACCCACAAGGTGCTCTCAAGGTTCAGTAATACAATAAAGCTGACAGTTGAAGCACTGCAAGAAAAAAACGTCCATCGTGTGCTAAGAAATGTTTTATCTTATTCAGAAAGCTCATTATTGATTGGCTTGGAACAGCACAAACCGATATACAAATTAAAAAATTGGCGTAACACAAATAATATACACCGACATTGGTTTTACGATTATATTCGAAAAGTACTATGATTGTTCAAAACCCATTGCAGAGAAGATTATATGCTCAGATTAAATTTACGGTGAAGGAGACATAAGGGTGGGACTCCGTTTCGCCTCCCAGACCAGCAGCAACGCCCACATCATCTTCGGATCTCCAGTAGCTACTGTAATTCAAAGGTTCGGTTAGCGAACAACGTTGAGCACGCTGCGACTAACAACGGCACAAACTGAAGTCTAAACATGGAATTTACTTGTTAGCATTGCCACAGAGCCCTTCCAAGATGTTCCTTACTTTCTTCTCGCTCTTTGTAGATGGTGCCAGAACAACAGACTGATGCAAGCACAATGGGCATATTGACACATCAGTCATGGAAGTATAAAACTTAATAAGGAAAACTACCAGAAACTGTGCAGTTGCCTGCTGTAAATGCAACATGTGTATTTAAAGTGGCTATCAAATGACAGTATGAAGAATTACCAGGAACCGTGCAGGCAGACCATATCTCAGAATACTCTCTACGAAGACACGGACAGCAGAGAAATGCATCCAGGAACTGAATACCTAGAAAAATAGTATAGCACAAGCAATTATAAATCAGGAACCCTGTGAATAGATGGTTACAACAAAGAAGCAAATACACCTAGCAAAGCACGATGAAGAAATAAACAGAGCAACTAAACAATCATATGATATACTATATGTGTTCCATAATGTAAGACATTTTGGTAGGCCATTTTAGCCTACAAAATGTCTTACATTATGGAACAGAGGTAGTAGCATTTATCTACTATAGCTGTAGGCTCTAATGAGTTAACTTCTGCCATGATAACAATGAGGCGTAGCAGTGCCATACGCAGAAAAAATTACAGCACAGTAGTTTTCCGCCAATAGAGAAGCACGTCAGTTTTAGATTACGACAACTTTATGACAATGGGCAGTTGTTCATGTTCTGCATATCTTAATCAAAGTAATGACAGCCATCAGGTGTAGCTTTAAATTAACAACATGCATCAGAAAACAAAGGGTATGCATCTCAGTCTGCTTAATGAGTTACCACCATATGGATTTCGTACTAACACTAATAAAATAACGGCCAGTAATACCATAAAGTTGATTTTCTTGCAGAGCAAGGAGACGATGAAGTCACAACTTAAATAAGAGAACACTACCAGAGCGACAATTATGTGAGGTTCGCAGATGTTAGCAAGCAGTATCAAAATATGTATTCAGATTCAGCATGATTTGATCAAACAACGATCTGACCTTCAGACCACCACTGAAGGAGATGAAATAACCGGTGAAGAAATTCAAAACCTTACTGTTCAGGCTTGATATTTAACTCGAGAAGAACTCAAAAGGTTGTGGAGGATAATGTAAAAATTGAGAACACCCGCACAATCAAATGCAAATGTTTGAACAGGTTGTTCCTACAGTATATTTTGCAAACATGGATGAACTCAGCGCCTGTGCTTTGTTCACCTTGTGGCTTCAGTGGCAATATTAGGGCATATAAACCACAAAATAAATCTACCTCACTGTAGCTGGCCATGCACCATTGCGAAAGGGATGTCCTCATTAGTTCCTGGTCTTCCAACAGCTTTTCCAGCTCTTGCTTACGATTCTCCTGTGCTTCAGGACTGTACTCAAAATCACGGATCTGGAATCCAGTATATAATAGAAGTTAGTGGATGAGAAAATTACAAGGGAATGATAGACCGCGACTAACAAGATATCGATGGCTACATGGAGTACAACCACTTTGCCAAATTAAGCCTATGTGTAAGCAAGGGTTCAACAAAATGGTCAGGGCAACAAACTTACTTGGAAACCTTTCTCGCGAGCATGGACCTTAAAGTTGTCAACAACCTTAGCAAATAATGTTACAGTGTAGAGAGCATACTCGTTGTCCTCATAAATCTTTTTTGATGATCTCGGAACCTGTATAAACCAAATAATTAACTCATAAGGTCAGAGTAAAATAGCATCCCAGTAAAAGAGTTGCAAGTCAAATGTATCTGGAATTTAACAACATTCTTGGATTTAGTTAAAAAGGCACAAGTAGAATAAGCAATTAGTGAAATGAAGTACAAGATTAAAACAGTGCAAATGATGGTTTATCACTATTCAAAGGCATACACGGAATTTCAGAACTCACCACAAATGTATCGAGTGACTCATAGCTTGCTAACCAGTCCTTCTGGGAATATTTAGGAACAATAGAAAGGAGCGTCACTAGATGTTCCGTAGTGACCATGTCCTCTGGCTTTATCAGGTTGGAAAGATCCCGAACTGCTAAACTGCCATACAAGAAATACAAGTCGATTAGCATAGGAGCCAAGAGGAAGCGACAGTGCAGCAAACATAATAATAATACTAGTTTGAAGCATGTCCATCTAGAGCTAGTCACAGAGAATGGTGAGATAATAATAATTCACCTTCCAGTTTGCTTTCTGTTGATTGCGCCGAGCTGGCTCTTAACATTGCTGTATTCCGCAACTCTGACCTGGAGAAGAGCATATTCAGTCTATTTGTAAATACAACACCCAACCAAAACAGTTACTTCCACCAATTACAAAATGAAATGGAGATCTATAAAACGAAGACTGGGCGACACAGGTTAACACTTGTGAAGAATAAGATGGGTAGGGACACAGGCAGATGGGCGTGTCATTTTAGTTATAATTACTTCAAGTAATGCCTTACAGTTACACGTCTGGTAGCTGGGGACAAATCACAGGCATATGTGGACGTGGTGTTTAGTAACATAATACTGCAAGTTTGCTTTTCTCTAACAAAATTAGACACCAATGATTCCCCAGCAGTTTGCATCATGAACATTATACGACTACTCAATGCTAGAAAAGGAAGCAGCAGATGGAATAACCATGAAACTAGCTGTTCAAATAGGTAGCTAGAAGGAACTAAACAGGCCAAGACAAAACAACAAGGTAAGCTGCACCCAAAATGTACCAATCCAGCGCTGCCAGACGAGCAAAGTAACAAGAGCAATTTCAATTGTTAACCAAGACTGTTCCTCTAAACTACCGTACCCACCGAAGCCTAGCCAACGTAGTGACAACATGTATGTAGTGTTAGCTGCTGTTGTTGTCGATGTTTCAGAATCGTACTAGGTAGCAGCAAGGAAGCAATGTGGGATTCCGCGGCTGACCTTCATGTCGTCCTCGATCTTGGCGACCTGCGACTGGATGCTGGCGACGGTCTCCTTGAGCGGTGCGTTGACGGGGTACTTGCCCTCGTCCCAGACGAAGCGGGTGAGGTAGGAGTCGACGGGGACGCCGTCGACGGTGAGGCCGGTGCTCTCGTTCGCTCCGGCGCGGTCCAGGTCCTCGATCTGCCTCCGGATCTTGTGCGACACCCCCTCGATGAAGATGTTGGACTGCAGGCACCGACGACAGAGATGAGGGAGGGAGAGCGTAGGAGGAAGGGGATAAGATCGGGAGCAGCGAGCGAGCGCACCTTGACGAGGTCGTCGCTGAGGGCGAGGAGGGAGTCGAGCGTGCCGGGGCGGAGATCCGGGACGGTGAACTGCGTCCATCGTAAGCGGGCGGGCGATCAGCGGTTGCGATCGAGGAGGCGATCGAGGAACATTGAGGGGAAGGGGAAAGGGGCTTACGCGGTAGAGCGGGGTGTCGAAGGAGTGGCGGGAGATGGAGTCCTGGAGGCGGGCCCAGAGCGCGGCCTGGGCCCCGGCGACGGCCTCGTCGGCGGTCTGCAAGGGCAGGGAGACCATCCAGTAGCGCGTCGCCATGGTCGCCGGCGAGGTCTGAGCAGATTTCGATCTCTTCCTTGGCTTGTCGTCTCGAGGAGGGAGAAGAATGGGTGGTGGATCGGACGGGGAAGGAAGACAACGAGGACGACGACGACGTGGCCACGTGGACACGCCCAGGACGTGGGTGGGGCCCACATGTCTGTCACATTTATATTTCTCGTCCAAAATCAATTATTATTAGCAAGAAAAGGTTCAAAACGTCTACGATCCCTCACACGTTGCAAGATTTTCCTTTTGGCTCGTCTAATCTTTTTTTGAAAAAGTATATGGGACCATTTACCACATCGTAAGCATATACTCCTCCGTTACTAAATCTAAATCTAAATGTAAGATGTTTTAGGCTTAGTTTGGCAGTGAAGTATTTATAAAATCAAAGTATTCGAAAACCACAGTATTCGTATGCCTAGTGAACCAATACTTCAGTATGGGAAAAAGAGGTATAACCCTCTTTTTCATATACTTCAAAAATAGTGTGGTTTTCTAGATATTAAAATATATAAAACTACAGTTTTAACTAAAGCCAAACACCTCAAAGTATTTGATACTTCAATATTTCTGGAAACCAAAGTATTCTTGAAATATTTCAAAAATACAGAGCTCCCAAACGGGGCTTTAGCTTTTTTTACCACATGTATCTAGACATGTTCTACATACTAAAACATCTTATATTTAGTAACGGAGGGAGTAGACAAACAACACAATGTATATTGCAAAAGCACACCACCTTAAGATGAGTCCCACCTTAAGCACAGAATAAAAGAAATTCATGGGTGGCAAACTGATAGATAATCTTGTTGGTCTATTTGGAATTGTCGAAATAATCTTGTTTTTTATAAGATTTCGAACTTCCACATTATGCAGGTTATCCACATGACAACTCACTGGATTCAGCTTTGGGCATACCTTCTGCCCCCGGAACTAGAGAGATCTTATGGCTAGTGGTTCTACCCGACTCCTCACGGTTGCACGGGATATCTTCTCCCGGGCTACTTGGCCGCATGCTAAACGACTTCGTAATTTTTAGTGGTCTTATGTTGTCCTTTTTTTCGTTGGTTGATTCATGTCTCAGCCTTAGGTGATCCATGATTAGTAAACTTTAAGATACTTCCGACTATGCAATAAAAAGTTATGTGCATCAATCGATGCAGAGACTGGGGCTTTACCCCATTTCGAAAGAAAAATGATGTTTTTCTTAACGTTCATCTGGTGTTCTTCGTCATAAAAAGTTTGAGAGTAAGCATTACATAATCTCCAAGATTTTTTTTGAAAGAGATTACCGGTTTCCTTACTAAACAGATCCACTAGGATGGATTTTTTATTTTGATAGTTAAAAATGCAAAAATGAATTCTTGAAAAAATGGGAATAATTCATTATAATAAGCCCTCTTATCAATATAAGAAATAGGGTTAGGTATTGTGTAGGTATCTAAGTACCTGCTCAATGTAGGTGCAGAAGGGTAGAAAGGTCGATGATATCCATTAAATGTAGAAGAATTAAAAATTTAGAGTCAAAGGTTCATAGCATAATAATATAAAGATCTCGTCGTTTGCCCATCTTTACATTTTTTTTGAATGAATACATCATTCAATTTGGCAGGTAGAGTACTAAACATTTCATTGAAAACTTACAGTTGTAAAGAAAGGCTAATAAAAAAACAATCGCGGTATGACAGGCATAACACCACGATTGGGTTCAAATAGCATAAGCTTCGGGCAATTTGGCAAAGAAAAAACTCGTCAGAAAAAGAGCAGAATAAAAAAGATACATGTTAACAAAGTATATTAGGCATAATAAGCATTTCATCCTTGTAGAGTAAACAATTGGATTTTGATTGAGTTTTTTTTCTAAGGGAAAAAAGGAAAAGTCAAATTCAAAATCTTTTTCTTTAGACTTTCCCAAACACAAAATACCTCCTTGTATCGCACTCTCAAATGAATAATTCGACTTTCATATAATATCTTAATAGAATTATTCCATGTAATGATCAACATTTTTTTTTGATTCCCTATAATCTGTATGTCTAGTATACTAGCAAGAGAATATTCCCCATTTTTTATGTAATTGAAATGGGATCGATGAATAACAAATAAACATAATAGTGTTTATTAGTGTCGCATAAAATGAAATTGCGCGTGGCCAAGTGGTAAGGCAGTGAGTTTTGGTCCAGTTACCCGGAGGTTCTAATCCTTCCGTCCATTGTTTCCGATAGTACTCCTAACGAGACAAAAAATTATCAATATTAATTTATTAAAGAGAATAATGGTATCTTCTGAACTCTTAAATTAGATGCATTTCTAGACATTTACTTACTTTCTCACAAAACTTAATATAGTCTTAAGTCCGGTCAAATTTAATATCTTTATTTTCATGAAAAAATTGTGTCTATCAGGCACATTCAGGATATGCCTCTACTATTTTTTTTACCTTTTATTTTCAAGTCGAAGAAGAATGCAGTTGGGTGGCCACAGAACGGGCGTCCTGGCGGCGGTTGCGGTCTTCCTGCAAGTTGGAGCTAGACGTGATTGTCACCAAGCCAGGAGAGTATGACGACGTCACCACCAGAGCCTGATGCTCGTAAGGTTTCCAATGGGACAAGAATTAAATAGGCTATTTCGGGATCCATGTCGAGGAAGGCATCTATAACGAACATGTCATCATTACTGCCAAAAGTATATTATATGAAAAATCTAGGGGTAGGGGGCCGATGCCCCCCACCCCCCAATCGTTGTTATTTCAGGATTGACCAGTGTTATAGCATGGTAATCTTCTATATCTAAATAGGAGCACCCCACTATAAGGAATTCTCTCAACATGCAAGGTACACACATCAGCGATCATGTAATTGGTCCACATCATCAGCTTGATTCTGTTTTCACTGAAGTTATCAGGCAGTCTTGGTACACGTCTTTCCGTTCATGCAAAACTGCCCGTTCCTTCCGTCCAGCGCAACAGCCGTGATGTTTTGTTTGTACGCTCACATATCGCACCAACCAAACTTGGCAAACCCTTTCACAAATTTGTTTGAGACCTACACGAGTCTCTTAATAACAGTAACCTTACTATGGTGGTCAGATATCCGGTGAAGAGAGTACAAGAATAACGAAGTATTGATATCCAGTGAAGAGAGTACAATTTTTACTTCACATTTTCCTATTATAAGATGAGTACTCTATGTTGGAAACCTTTGCCCAAGGGAGGGTCTCCCTCGGCGACTTTCGTGTTGTTCATGCGCCTTCCTCCTCATAGTATGTTGATGTCTTCGGCTGCTGTCTTTAGTGTTCCTGAATTTCGCTCCAATCGCAACGTTGTGATGACCACGATGTGATTGCGGGGGAAGGGGGTGTTGGAAACCTTCCTCAGTATGGTATCTAGGTCATCAACGGCATGATCGGTTCTTTAATAGCGCACATGCCCGACGCCCTTGGCTCACAGATCGTGCCCTGATCTTCGCATAAGTTATAGCTTATCTCTTCTTTTGTTACCGTTGTAATCATTACCCCGTGATGTGTATAAATACCCCCACTAGTCAATCAATAAAGGTACGGAGATACGGTGAGTTACACAAATCTTCTCTCTAAAATATTCCTTGGAAGGCTGACATTGTGTCTTAATATGTCCTAAAGACCTATTTAATTGGTGAGATACTGAAAGGACACGGATGCCGCTTAGAGGGGGGGGGGGGTGAATAGGCGATTTAAAATTCTTTACGATTTAGGCTTGAATAAAAAGGAATAAAACTAGCGTTTAATTTATCAAGCACAAAACCTAAACAAGCTAGGTTTACCTATGTGCACCAACAACTTATGCTAAACAAGATATACAACTATGTGATAGCAAGATATATTACTTCAAGCTCGATGGCTATCACAAAGTAAATTGCATAAGTAAGAAGCTCGGGTATAGAAATACCGAGGCACTTGGAGACGATGATTTATCCTGAAGTTCACTTCCCAATGGAAGCTAGTCTCCGTTGGAGCGGTGCGGAGTCACAAAGTGATCCCGAATAGCCGTCAAATGGCACACCGTAATCTCCTTCGTGCCTCCACCAATGCGGAGTGCCACGAACCACTATGGGACACTTGAGGGTGGTCACCGAACCCGTACAAGGATGAGGCACACTTCACAACTTAATTGGAAGCTCTCACCGAATTCCCGCGGCTCTCAAAGCCACAATAATCACAAGGTTGGGGCACGACTCCACAACTTAATTGGAGGCTCCCAACTATCCCGCGAGCCACCAAAACTCCGAGATCAACAAGGACCGTCTAGGGCACTCCAAGTACCCAAGAGGACAAGCTCTAGGGCACCCCAAGTACCCAAGAGTAACAAGCTTCTCAACTTCGATTTCCACGTATCACCGTGGAGAACTCAAACCGATGCAACCGATGCAATGGGCAAGAACACAAGAAGTGCTCAAAATCCTTCACTCTCAAATCCCACCAAAGCAACTAATGCTATTGGGGGGAGAAGAGAGGAAGAACAAAGAGGAACACCAAATCACTCCAAGATCTAGATCCAAAAAGCTTTCCCTCACTTAGAGGAGAGATTGATTGGTGGAATAGTAGATCTAGATCCCCTCTCTCTTTTCCCACTAATTAGAAGCAAGAATCATGGAGGAATAGAGAGATAGCAAAGCTCAAGAAGGTCAACAATGGGGGAAAACACGAGCTGCAAGAGTTAGTCACTTTGGGGAAGAAGGGGGGCCTTTTATAGGTCCCCACGAAAAAGAGTCGTTGCAGCCAGAAAACATAGGATTATCCGATTCAAGTTAGACAGGATAATCCGACTCTATAGGATTATCCGATTCAAGTTAGATAGGATAATCCGACTGTATAGGATTATCCGATCCAGTTAGGATAGGATAATCCGATAAACTCCAGTGCACAACCAAACAAGTCCTTAGCCGTTTTCGCGCCCAGCAAATATCCGAGTCGGATATTCCGATCCAAGTTTGGGTCGGAATATCCGATTGTCTGAAAACTGACAGAAACAGCAAAACGAAAACCGCAATATCTTTTTCATCCGGACTCCGATTTCGATGATCTTGGGCTCGTTGGAATCGCAACGAAGAGCTCTCCAAGATTATGCAGAGAAACATCATAGTCCATCATGTGAGGAGGAAACCACAAGAAGAGAGTTTGACCTCTCTTATAAAAGACGAACCGGTAAAACCTCCAACATCAAAAACACAACAAGATATTCATATGAAATCCGTTTTTGATGAACTAGAGCTTGGTATAGGAATGAACACAAGCTCTAAGTTCTTACATAGATAAAAGCCAAATAAGAACCAAGAAAGATGATGAAGGCAAGTATGCAAAGGTTTGAGCTCTCTCCAACTGATACGCTAAAGCTCAATCGAGAGCCCCTCTTGATAGTACGGTGTCTATCCAATAACCCGGTCTCCCGACTAACAACATGAGACCGGTAAAATAGAAACCCTATCAAGATCATACATTTGCCTTGCGCATTCCACTTAACTAGATGATGGCGATCTTGATCTTCTCAAGTGGACCACCTTTCTTGATTGCGCTTCGCTTGGTGAAGATCCACATATTTCTCCCCATACACCACTATGGGAGAGCCTCTTATCGGCATATCTTCACATGACCATTATCTCCAAATGGGTGGCAAGCTTCAAGCATATGATATCTTCGAGATACTTCTTTTGAACTTGCACAACACAAGCTTGATGACGAACACCACTTGACGTTGATCAACCTTGTATCTTTTCTTCTCATTTCAATAGATGATGTCTTGAAGATAACCATGAATGATCACATAATCCTTTTCTTCAAGACATACTTGCGATATGCTCAACTCACATATGACCAATCATCGGATAACTCCTCGAATACCAACTTGGTCATCACATACTCTTCTTCTTGATCATATCAATTATATATCCATACACCTCGATGATCTTGATGCCAAATACTTCATTATATCAATATATTCATGGCATCAACCTTGAATCCAACAAATTGAGTTTAAGCATGGTCTATGGACAAACACTACAAGTATAACTCAATGCAACCATTAGTCCATAAGGATTGTCATTAATTACTAATACCACACATGGGGGCGCCATGCCCTTTCAGATACCATCTAGCAGGGTGTTCTTGGAAAGGATATACCCATATTAACTTGATTATGGTCTAAATTGGTGAAGTTTGGGTAAACTTCAATAAGATAATGAAAAGACTAAAGCAAGACCGTAATGCTTACCGAAGGCCTCGTTTCAGGTGGCTTAGTATCAGCAATGCATTAAGAAGAAACAAAATTACACAACACTGAGAATTCAAGGATATGTCCACTCTTCAGTTGTAGTGAAGTGGATTCTATTTTGCAATATATAGCTTAACCCTTCAGGTCTCGTTTGGCCGGCCGGATTTGATAGATTTTTCAGTGTAATTTCCCAGCCCAATTTAATACACGCTGAAACACTCCGTGGTCGTTTGGTAACGTGGTTTTGGACGGGCCAAGCCCTGTCAACCACCTGAAAACACGTCGGGTCGAACGGGATCGAAAACGGCCCACCCGCCTCGCGGTTTTGGTCGCTCCATGTCTCGCTAATACAGCAGAGCAGCCAGCTCGCTGCCACCTTTGTTCTGCCGCTCTGACCTACCAAACGAACAGTTGTAAGGCCTTGTTTACTCTAAGGGTTTTCTAGGTGATGGGAGGTGTGGGGGTGGGAGGGGATTTGGTGAACACCCAATCCCCACAAATCACCACGAATAATCTTCCCTTACAATACACTAGCATGGACTAGAGTTTTTGTTTTAGACGAAAATGAGATGGTTGATGGGGGAACCCAGACTAGTGGGGATTTTTTGGGATCCGGGATAATCCCCTCCAATCCTCTAAAATAAACTAGAAGTAAACAAGGCCTAAGAGGGATTACAGGGGATTTGGATAGAAGAGAATTTGAGGGGATTGGGTGATGGAAGTGTTTTCACCCAAAACACTCTGGATAATACTCTGAAATACACTCTAATCCATGCCTGCCAAACGAGGCCTCAGGGGTCTATATCACGCAATTGGTATACTAAAAGCCAAATAAAGAGCTCAAGACAGTGACATTTGGTGGGGATTGTTAGGAAAATGATTATTAACTTGAGCTGTATCTCCTATGTAGAAATATCACGGTGGTAGGTTTGTATATTTGCGTGAGTCATAGGACAGACCAGTTCTGGTCTGAAGTTTTGTCAGATTACATTGCAGCTACAGTGCCGGTTCAGTTAAGTTCTGATTATGAACTTGTGCGCTCTGCAACAAATCCAACTCGGTTTTGTTTGCATCGTTCATGTGTCTCTTAACCTTCAATCCGTGTTCTTCGTCGCCACCATTCTTCTTTTCCAGGTCATCAGGCACGGGACGGCAGCAGGTGATTAATACAGACGACACTCCCATCTTGTTGCAGCTTCTGATATTAGATTACTGCAATTCCGCTTCTTCTTCACCTTTTGTTGAGGAACACGGCTCCACAGGCAATGATCACGATCACGGCACGCACCCCCTGCAAGTGCATCCATTGATCGCCAAATTTAATTAATGGCAGGCACACTTCCGAAGAACAGAGCAGAGAAGAGGCAAAATGTGGCTTGCCTGGTTAATCAGCCACCCGTTCACCACCGGGAACTGTCGTGCCGAAAACGCCGCGTTCCTCATGTCATCCCCGCTCCTGCTCTGCTCCACAAGTTTCTGAAAAAATATGTCAACAACAGTAAAGCAAGCACAATGAGTTAATACCGTCATCGACATAAGTTTAGTTTCCGCACCTTATCGACATATTCCCTCACGTTCTGTTCTACATTCTTTGTTGCATTCAGATGCTCGAGATCGACGAGGTCTTTGAGCTGCCTGCTCGCTGTGGTGATGCAGAGGTGCGGGTGGATCCAGGTGATGCTGGATGTCGCAGCCGATGGTTTCGTCTGTTGCTGTTCCGGCGAGTAGGCGCTGACGGAGCGGCGGTGATGCTTTTCTGCAGAACGCTTCTCGGCGCGGGTCGACTCATTCTCTCCTGCACTCGTCTTTGCCTCTCTGTCCCGCCTGCTGGAGCTTCGTCTTCGGCTTTCAGATGTATTTGACACCCTGGTCTGCCTAGACGCGTTTGGTTTCTTGCTGACAAGCATAACTTGCTTTACTGTCCTCGAACTGGAAGCTGTATCAGCAGATGGCATGGTCACGGCCACTTTTCCTGACGTCCCGGCCAGAGACTCTGTCGGCGTATGGCCTGGAGGGTTCAGTGATGCGCCAGGAGTAGGAGGCTTGATTGAAGAATTGGTGGAAACCTCTGAAGAAACTGGCATCCCTTCCAACGAGCTTTCTGATTTGATCCTTGGAATCGAGGGCGCGCCCTGCAAGCCGAGGAAATACGGTGTGACTATACGTGCAAATGTGTTAGGATTAGGTAACCATCCATTTTTCCTATCTCTATGCAGTTTCTATATGCATTGTAAATCCTTTTTGGTGCAGGAGTAAAATAACCATTTTGTAAAAAAATGTGAGAACAGATAACAGAAATTACTTAACCAAGGAGCGATTTGTACATCATATCTGGATGAGCATAAATATAACCTGTGGAGAGCTGCTTTCGAAGGCACTTATCATCTTCTTCACTGCACTACTTAATCTACTCTCTGGTTTACCGTGCCCTTTCTTGGAGTCAATGCCAACGGGATTTTCAAGCTTGGAAGTGTTTACACTACTTTGCAGCGGCAGTTGCTTTGAAGCTGTCAAGTCGGAATCTACACTCTCTTTCAAATCATCCAGCGACAGACTCTTCCGAAGCGTAAGTTGATCTGCTTTGCTTGCGATGTCGGGGATCTCTTCTGTCTGCACTTCAGGCAATGTCACACTTACTACAGGGAAGGCATCCTTCTCTTTCAAATCATCCACTGGCATGCTCTTCCGAAGAGTAAGTTGATCTCCTTTACTTCCGATGTCGGAGATCTCTTCTGTCTGCTCTTTAGGCAATGGGAGGTCTGATAAAATTTGAAAGCGGTATGTAAGAAACAGAACTCCTACAAGTTGTTCATATAAGCTGCATATTCGTTCAGTAACTAATTTTTCAAACCAACATTCCAAATAAATACAAGACCTAAGAAGACTAAGCAATATACTAAGACTGTGACGAGGCATAAGTTCAATGAACTAAGACTGTGACGAGGCATAAGTTCAATGAACCAACACACCTCAGTTGTGGGCCTATGTAACATCCCAAGACAGAATTTTAAGTGATGATAATATATGAATGATATGTTCTGAACCTTCTACGGGATAAATTGATGCACACACCTAATGCTTACAGACTGTTCCATGGAACTCCCAATGTGTGCTTGCAAAACGACATAAAACTGAAGAAATCATTTGGCACAAGTTACCTTGGAAAAAGAGTCCATGGCCATTCTCACGCAGCTCTTGCTGCTTTCTTTTCATCGCAGCGCTCCTCTGAATAAAAGGAAACAGTATAGACACAGGTAATACACTTGAACTTAAGCTGAAAATTTTAAGAAAAAAATTGTTTGAGTTTTCATGAAAACAGCATAAACCGTCAAGAGAGGCACCTCACCATTTCTTGGACGCGCTTGCGATCTTCATCACTGAGCAGGAACTGCAGCTCGAGAATGATTGTCCCTCCACTGTCAAGAGTAAAAATAACCTCCATGGTTCCCAACTCAACAATCGCCTTGGTATTCACATCTGAAATGTTTTTTTCCGGAAACCATAATGCACATATACTGCAGGTGTGCTGATACAGAGAAGAAAATAACAGAGACAATGAATGAACCTGCTTTAGATACCAACTCCTTGTCAGCGTCGTACAGCGTCATTACCATGCAATCACGAAGTGATGTAACTGGACTGCACATATATTCCAAGTGTGAGATAGCCTCAAACTTCCATTCAGGCGCAATAGGGCAGCCTCGATGCACATTTTGTGGAAGTACAAAGGTAAACAGTAAGTAAGCATCATTCAAGGCAATATGAGCATGGGCTTACAAAGAGAAACCATCTTGTCCTATGTTTCCACTGTACTCTCTCTTGCCCACAACAACTGCGTCGAAAATATACAAAAGCGTGGTATCAGCAAACAGGAAGTGAAGAAAGAGGAAACTAAAACAGAGTAGAAACTCAGAGCCCTTTTCGAGAAAAGAGTAGGATCAGAGACACACCAACCTTCCAAGAACAGCGGAGTGGTGACAGGTGGCTGGATGTCTGCGCAGTAATAAACAGAAACGAACGCCGTCAGTTCTCGCTTTTTCCGGTAGAAACAGCATGACCTTCTGAGCTTTGTCAGCATGTTTTTACGACGGGACGGCAAGACAAATCGTAGCTCATAAGATGAGAGGGGTATAATAAGACTTGCCTGAGATCCTGATGCTGCCTGGCATCTTTGCTGAGCTCCTGCAGGCCTGGTGGTGCTGCACAGCCCCTCCAATTCTGATCTTGAAGCATGGAGGAGGAGAGCAGCTAACCAGTGGATGCTGTTCAGGCAGTTTTGGGTGTGTGGCTGTCAGTATGTATGTTAGCAGCCACTTGGCCTCCGGGGGCCACCGGAAGAGCTTAGTTTTGGCTCATCCTATTGCCATCACAAACCTACAACACTCATCATCTGACAGTTACACAGACACCGACAAGCAGCCGCGGCGAAGATTTATCTCAGTTGCTAAGTTCTGCTGATATGGAAACAGAACTGTTGAACTGACACATCACCGGCGGAGGAAATCGTGCCAAGAACTCACCGCCTTGAATAAAATCACAAGATCGACATTAACCAACAGCAGTTTTGCATCCACTGTAACAAACAACCAGAGATTGAACTCCGGACATCGAGGCCGTCGAATCCAGACGCCGGCTTGGATGATAACACACGTACACACACATCTAGCTAATCCAATCAGGCCCAAACAATTCATCCACAGGAGATCACACATCAGACCACTACTGCATCAGACACAAATGGCAACTCATGCAATCTGACAAAGACGGGCACAAACTAAAACGAGCTTGGCTTTCACAACTTTGGGAGGGAGTCGGCGCGGATGATCTCCTTGAGCAGCGCCTTGTCGTCGTCGAGCCTCCTCCTCTCCGCCGCGTCACGCGGCTTCACCTTGCGCTTCTCGTCCAACATCCACCGGTAGAGCCGGCGCTGCTCGTCGTCGGGGATCGGTGGGAACACCTTGGTCGGAGCGGCGAGGACGGGCTCCGGCGGCAACTTGTCAGCGGTCACAGCAGACGAGGCGGCAGCGGTCTCGGTGGCGCCTTTGTCCTTGTAGTAGGTCCTGACGACCACGTAGGCTGCAATGGATGCGAGATTGTGAATCGTCAGTTGTGACCATGAACGAACGAACGAATCTACTGAAAAAGCAGAAGCTAGCAGTTGCGGATGGATCAGTGAGATGCAGCAGCTGAAGCGCTAGGAGGCCGCCATGGTGTGGAAGTTTCGGAATTCTGGCGTCGCCGGATCAGGGAGCAGAGAAAGAAAGGGGGTAAGGGGAGGGAGAGAGAGGTGGTGCTGACCGCCGACGAAGACGTTGACGGCGAGGAGGAAAGGGAACATCCGGCGCATGAAGCCCTTCTTCGCCTCCGCCACCGACGGCGGGGAGGCGGCGGCGGCGCGGGGGCGCCCGGGGGCTTGGGCTTGGGCTTGCCGTGGGCGGCCATGTCCGTCGTCGTCAGCAACAGACAGAAAAGGGTCTCTGATTGTGGTTGTGGATTTGGGGGAGACGACTCACCGTGTATTTCCCTTGTCACATCTCTTCTCTATTTTCCTCAATTTCGTTTAATTTTGATATCTTTTTCGATCCAAATGAGTGTTTTTATTGATGGGCCCACCCAACCCTTAGTCGACGTCGCTGTGCCCCCCCCCCCCCCCCCCCCTCCCCATAGCTTTCTCCTCCTCGAATCGCCGCCCCCTATAGCGAGCAGTAATGGCCCCGTAGCCAGAACGGTCGTCTTCCCCGCCCACGACCGACGCGCTGCCACGACGCCTTGCCGTCTCACCTTTTCCAAGCCTCTCGTGTTTTCTTACGAAAAGGGGCCAACGATGAACGCATCAATAGTTTCTTACGAAATTTTAATCTCATTGGTCACATACATAACGTGGCTACATGAATTAGCCAACAAAAAATAGAAATCCTATTCATTTTGAATTCGATTAGAATGCCACCAACCACGTTGGTCGAATATAGCCATACGATGGTCATCGATCAAGGTGGTAACTCAAGGCACGATATTGCATCCTCTACATCCTTTTTAGCTAACTGGGTTTTTTGGTGGAGAGTGCCATTATCCAAAGCGGTGAGTACAAAATTACACTGAGGGACCATAGAAACACAAAATTGTAACTTAGCCCTCACATTATACAAAATGGACCCTAACCAAAGATAGAGAAACACGATATCATCCTTCTTCTTCACCGGTGATACATCTCTTCTCTGTTTTTCATCAATTTCATTTAATTTTCTTTCTTTTTCGATTCAAGGAGTGTTTTGTTTGATGGGCCCACCTAATCCTTAGTAGACCGTCCCCCTTCCCATAGCCTTCTCCTCCTCAAACGGGTTGTGTCCCTCTCCCCCATCCTATTATAGCGAGCAGTAATTGCCCCGCAGCCAGAACGGTCGTCTTCCGCGCCCATGATCGCGCACTGCCACGACACCTTGTCGTCTCGCTTTCTCCAAGATTCTCATGTTTTTTTTTACGAAAAGGGGGGCAGCGATGAACACATCAACATTTTTATTCTTAAGTTTTAATCTCACGGGTCACATAACATGCCTACATGAATCAGACAACAAAAACTAAAATGTGTATTAAGCTAACCATGTTGGTTGAATATAGCACAAGCGATCGTAATCGATAGAGGAAACTCAATGCTCAGACTGCATCATCTAGACCCTTTTAAGCTAACCGAGTTTCCTTTCTTTCTTTTGGAACGGGCAATGGCCCCTGCCGCCATGGAGACTTCCATTATCCAACCGGTGAGCAAATTGCACAGAGGGCCTAGAGAAAGACAAAATTATAACTCGGCCCTCATAGTACGCAAAAAGAAACCTAACAAGATAGAGAACGCGATCACGTCCTTGTTCGATGAACGACACAAGTCAACGAGACATCGCCCATAACGACATAACGTCGGCCTAGGGTTTAGGGCTACGTGGAGCCTGTTTTGAAGTTTTTCTAAAACGTTTCAAACTTTTTGGGAAAAAGTACTTGGATGTAGCCAACTCTATGCACTATGAGCCTGCAATTTTTAATGTCAAATACCTCATATTTTGGTCACCGAAAAAAAGAAAATTCCAACATTTTTTTTGTGATTTTTGCTGAGTGTAGAATACAAGGTATTTTGTATCGATTTTTTTACACGCTGATAGTGCATAATAGTGACTACATTATGATATTATTTCGAAATAACTTTAAGCTTTAAATTTGAAATGTTAAAATAAATAAAAATAAAAGGGCTGCCTAGAGTCCGGGAGCCATAACGCCGCACTCATCTCCACCCAGTCTGTACTCCCTCTGACCAAAATAGACCATATCATGAATCCTTCAGATTCACTAATTTGTAATTCGATGAACTCTCCTAGCATCAAATCCACCAACCGACAACTTGAAATACCCATGGCGCAGCACATGACTTAATAATTAATACTCTGATATTCTGACATGTACTTATTTTGTTAGCCGCTGCTGACATGTACGTACTTCTCACACCGGTTACTTAGCAGCTTGTTCAACTTATCTTTGGTATTTCTCCTATCAAAATTCAAAAAACAAATATTTCTTCCTCAAAACTATATATGTGGCCATGGAAACCAACCGGGGTCTATCTCATATCCTTCATCAGATTCTACCACCTCTTTCATAGGAGTAATTACTCTCTGAAGCTCTATGTGCCCTCATCTCCGTCTTGTTTCTGACGGGCCAAAAATTCACACGATCCAACATACACTTTCAGGTTCTTGCTTACTGCAGGTGCATTTGACCATGGCAGCATCTTTCATTCGGAGCATTGACCAAGTTTCACACACATACTTGTCAAACCAGTCCACAACAACATCGATGTAGGTCTTGTTCTTGCCAAAAGAAACGCTATGAACAAATCATCTCTTCAACCTACAATCACAACATTGCAACGATACATACATATTCAGTAAAAGTTGCTACTGACAACAACATTCATTATTTTCAAACTTCCAAGCCATCGCATCGACCTGTGTAGATAACAATGTGTACATAAGAGTTTGCAATTTAAGATGCCAGACTCTGAATTTAAGAGGCACTTTCACTTTCGCATTCACCAGCTTTCAAGTTTAGACCTGTACATGCAAAAATTCGACTCTTTTTTTCCCTGGCATTGCATGAACCATCGTGTTTCTGACGTTATTTTGCTCCAAACAGGCATTTTACAACAGCTATGCACACCAGTGCTTGCTGCATACAGTTCCCCATACGTGTTTACAAATGCTACCGTTACACACGCACGGCTATGAACTACCATCATCGCTTCTCCGGCGTCGTCCTCACGGGCACGCCCTTGTACATGCCAGCGCGCGACAGGAGGTCGTCCCGGCGCGGCCTGGCCACTTTGTTGTTCGGGTCGAAGAGCAGCGCCTCCTCGAACGCCCGCAGCGCTGACTTGAGGTCCTTCTGCTGCTCGTACGCGTCCCCGAGGTTGTTCCACGCCGTCACGTAACCCGGCTGCAGCTCCACCGCCTTCTCAAACTGCTTGATCGCCTTCTCCAGCTTGTTCTCACGCTTGTAGCTCACACCCAGCGCGTTGTACACCTACCAAGGGTGGCCATGGCCAACAACGCATCATAAGTAAGATTGATTGTTTCAGAAATAACTTTGCTACCGGATGCATAGATTTCAGAACATCTATTTTACCTGCGCGAGATCCTGCTCGTCTCTGTCCCATCTTTGGATCGCTTGTTGTAGATACTTGATGGCTGCTGGGTAGAACTTCCTCCGTAGCATCACGGCTCCGAGCTCGAAAAGCTCAGTAGCGCTTCCCTCACCACTTCTCACTTGTTCCTACAGGCAAGTTTGTTTGATCACTTTACAAATCAGAGGACATCATCATACAAGACATGGTAGGGTGCCTACAAATGTGGGGTCGAAGGGAAGGGTGGGAGGTTACCTGCAAGTCTTTAGCAGAAAGATCGAGCTCCCTGCGGACGAGGACCTGACGGATGACAAAGAATGTACCGGTCCCAAGTAGTCCGAGTAGTATGAGCAGATACGAAAGCTGAATCCCCAGCTCAAACAGCTCCCCGACCTCATAAACCATATTCAACTTTGCTCCTTCACTAGACTGAGCTGATTGTGCAAAACTCAACCATGCCATAGCGCCACAAGGAATCATGCTAAGTTGCTGCAGCAGGTTCCTGTTTCGCTTTACATCCTCGTCAGAAGGGGGACCGGAAGTTCCTACTGTGAAGACGGCACATGATACGCACATACATCAGTAAAAGCAACATGACATATACAGCTTAAGATACATAAGAAGCCGAAAGAGAAGTGTGTTAATACTTAAGAAATTCCATGCACGCATGCCTGGGCATGTTATTGAAGGGACTTACCTTTTACTCGTGCCGAAACAAAAACCTCCTCCACTCTGGTGATGACCTGCCTTCCTTAGAAATAAGGAAACAAAACCCAAATAAGATTGGTATATTGAAACAGAAACAAGCTCAGAAATTTATATCTTAATAACGAAGTGTGAGAATAAAAGAAGGATGGTTACATGTTTGAACAAGCAACTATACGACCTCAAGCGCATGTCTAAGTCGAGTCTATGTAAAGTGATGAAAACCCTCCATCTTAGAGCTTGGGGGATTATTACATTAACAGGGTGAAAAGCGAAAACTATGGTTTTCTCTGGAACCGCAAGGAAAATTATAGGCTTGCAATCTCATTATACTGTTAACAAGAGTAGCCGGCATCGTAGCGGTTAAAGCACCCCAACTGGAAATTCGTAGGCAAGGAAGACTGTAGTAACAAGCTAGCTACCTCTGAAGAAGGAAAACTGAAGATAAACGATCGGGCATGAGTTCCTAGTTTTCTTCATAGAGATCAGAAGGTCACAAGATGATAACGTGAAGCGAGGGGTAATTTTTTGTTTAACATAAATACAGACTATAAAATGTACAAATTTTGACCATGGTCCTTGAGATTTGCGGAGTACGAGACGACCGTGGTCTTTCAGCATGAAGAAACTATTTGTCTCGGGCAGCCCTTCAGGAGCGGTCAGGAACTGAAAATTTCAAGCCTACATCTCGGATGCATACACTCAAATACGTGCGGTAACGAAGGAACAAGATTCCAAAGTATATGAATCCTACCGCATAAGCAGAAGCTTGCGAAGCATGAGGGCTACGGGCCCAACCCAGCTTGGGAAAAACCCTGAAAACTATCTGACGAACTAACTGAACCTGACACTTCAACTGAAACTAGATTAAGTAACAGAGAGCATTCACATCCCAATTGAGTCTGCGCTTGCAAGTAGTAATACCAGATTAAAATTTTACACTGGAACGAGATTATCTAGCTGACTACCAGCTCGGCAAACCAAGAAAGATTCCTCTCGCCGGACAGACTGATAGACACGCAGCCGAAGGAAGCGGCTTTACCTGCCTGAGAAGGACGTCGCGGTGGCGCGGGGGAGAGAGAGGGAACAAGACGCGGCGGAGGGCTTGGCGGGGAAGGCGAAGGGATTGGCCCTGGCCGCGGTCGGGAGGGAAGCCATCGGAGCGAGCGTTGTGCCTAGTGCGTCTGTGCGCGAGGTGGGGATAAGGCGAGCTACGAGGAGAAGAAGGCTCGTCTTCATGGGCTGCTATTTGTTTACCGGCCCGGCCCGGCCTTATTTCCATCTCTCTCTTTTTTTAAGCCCGGGGGTTTACTCTTCGCAGCAGAGTTTTTAATAAAAAAGGCTATAAACCGCACTAAATTTTTTAAAAAGCATCGTGATTATTGCTAGACTTTTAGAAGATTTCAAGCTATATTTTTTTGCGACTAAGCTATATTATGAAGGTTCTTTATGTAGCTTTTGGTTTTAACAATAATCTTTGTCGTTCGTGCGTCCTTGCTCTAGTTACTCTAATCTTATTGTCTAAATTCCGACGGCTGGTTAACTGATAGAAAGCACGATCAGAAACTCATTATACTAACTTATCTTACATAATTGGATCAGATCCAAGAAAAAGGCACTACTACTGTAGACTTCATCAACATATGTTTCCGTTCATTGTGGCTTTGCTAAAAAAAGCACCATCTTTGCTACCCTAGAAGGGTGCATTTTACGGTCATTTGCCCTGCCTTGAGACCCTTTTATAAAAGACATATCATAATCTGTTTAGTTAAAACGTGAATTAGCTAAAAAATAGTACCTTTTCTCTCCCCTAATACGGATTAGCTAACAATATAGTCCTTTTGTACTCCCCCAATAGGGATTAACTAAAATTATGTCTGTTTGCCCTCCCTTATGGTAGGCTCACCCGTCTCCATATATGATATAACTAGTTTTTTGTTGCAAAAGTCCAAAAAGTTTGGAAAAAACTGTAGATGTAGATCGTAATATGATATAAAGGTTTAGAAATTTTCAATTCGAAATTCGTCATATTTTAGGCTGGTCAAAACTGACAAATGGGTGGATCTGGGTCGGTGAACAGTACACTGTACATAGTTTAAAAAACACTAAATTTTGCCAAATTTGTAGTAGCCTAGAATAAGACGAATTTTGGATTGAAAGTTTCACATGGTATATCTCAATTATCTGCATGTAGGGTTTTGTTTCAACTTTTTGAAACCGAAAATATTCTGATTTTGATTTATTTTTTTGAAAACGGGCGACATGGAGGTAGGCCTCCATTTACACTCTCCGGTTTGAACCAATGTTTTTTTCATCTCTGCTTTATTCGCTCGGTCCTGTGGCAGAGGATGGAGAACAAGAGGAAGTTGAATAAATCAGATAACATGCATGTTATCCGAATATTCAGCAATCGGGTGTTTCAATGAATCAGATAACATGTTAATGGAATAAGCGGCGTCCAGTGGCATGTCTTATGTTAATTTTTTTACTTCTTTATATCTCATTTACAGGGCATATTAAATTTTTTTATTTTCGACCATTTTAATGACACAAAGTCTGTCATTACAAAACTCAAATGTGTATCAGTGAAATTTATACAATGGTAGCACTAGAACTCTATTTTTTTTGTGGAGAAAAGTTGTATTTAGTTTGGAAAATTATGTTGAATTAAATAATGTCATAATCCAACAAAATATAAAATGTGATTAAATCATACCCATATACAAAATAATTTCGAGTAAGTTGCTCCTTTATATTGTGTTTATAAGTTTATGTCGATTTTAGTGTATGTAAATATCTTTATAATGGATTGTATAATGCATGATTCTAAACAAAGATTCTAAAAGAGGTTCATCCAATAATATTGTGTAGCTTAGTTTTGACCAATAGAAATTTCCAGTGTGTGAGGTGCCAATGAGTTGTTTGTCCTCGAATCCCTCTCACAATGCTAGTTGGCATTGATTTTTTTCTTTATTCATTGATGGCCATCTTTTGTTTTTCTTTGACAGTTCTGGACTATAATCTACTGGATGCAAGGAAGCTAGAAAAAAATTATGCCTTGTTCTCTACCACTCGATACCAACCGAACCTATCTAACTTTTATGCATTTCAGTTCCTGAAAACTATTGTGCATTTCATGAGCTGACTGGAAACTAAATATTGTATAGAATCAAGTGGACGGAAAACAGTGCTATGTTTCTTGGAATGATGCGTTGTCTCTGCATACATTTCCTATGTGTGGGCTTGGACCACACATTGATGTATTCAGCTTTAATGGTATATAGTGGGATAATGTTTTTCATAATATTGTGCGAACGTCGACTATATAATATTTATCCTATGTACATGAAGGATGTTATTCCTAGTGCAAGGAGGGTTTGTTGGTATTGTGGTGGGAGAAGCAACCCCTTTCCTTTGCAGACCACCGGTAATGGATAACGTAGATCAAAGTACATACCTCGCAACCACGGGTCCTTAATTACCATCGTACCCGTCGTCAGCCTATGTGGAGGGAGAGTGATGGTTGTGTGGCATATATGACCAAGGCAATGGGTGTATCGTCATGCGGGGCTCCCCACCCATATATATGATGGAGGAATGCCAAACCGGGAAGGCCCAATACCACTAGTCGGACCACAAAGACCGGTGCCCCAAAGCCCACCTGGAGGACATCTTCCAGATACCGGGTCAAAAGGAACCTTGTGGGACGGCTTGGAGGGATGCTGAGTTAACCTCTGATCGGATAAGAAGGTATGATCTGCGAAGATTGCGCTCCAAGCAACCGTGATTGTAGCGAGTAGGTTGCCGCCTCCTAAAACGACTCGATATCTCTTGTAACCCTAGTCGACTGGGTATATAAAGTCGACTAAGCGAAACCCTAAAGGATAGATTCATCTGGATCCACCCGCCGTCGTAGCTCTGTTATGCTCTATTGCGCACACCATTGGCATCCATTGTGCAACCCCTAACAGATCAACACAACCAAGCAGGAGTAGGTATTTAACTCACTACGAGGGGCCGAACCTTGTTCCAAAACATATGACGTTTTGGTAAGCTAAAATGCCCCGTCAAAACGTCTTATATATTGGGAAAGAGGTAGTACATTCTAGTTAGTAGTTACTTTAAATCTCTTATTAATGTTGACGATATAAAAGTAGGATAATACTTCCACAAAAGTGTGCTTCAACCGCCCTGTGCACTTGCAGGCATCAATTATCTTGGACTTACCATGTGACGTAGAGCTTCTCGTGACATGTGTCACTCCAGATGGTGCCGTCTTAGTTTCGTCCGACTTGGTCGTTAATTTTGATTTTGATGACCCATCATCGGGAGGACCTCATGTGAGTCTGATGTCGCTGCAAATGTTGGGCTACGGGCTTTAGGTGGAGCTGTGGTGAGAATAGGCGCTCGGCAGATACCTCAACCATCGGTCTGGCATGTCGTAAATATCTTGTGAGACATGGTTATTTAAGATGGAATTTGTCCCTCCAATTTATAGAACTATCTGCCAGCGCAAAAAATCTTGGAGATATATTTGTGAGCTCTGTCTTGAGTGATCAAGTTACGGATATGTGACATGGGTTAACGTAAGAGAAGTCCTGTAGTTATGTACCGGCAAGGATGAAAAGTACCCACCTTATCTCAACAAGGCAAAATGAAGAATAATTCATCATATGAAATATTGTAAAGGTTCATCAGAGTCATTTTGGGGGTACTTTGAAGTTTGCACAATGTGGTAGGAGCAGCTATGGACGTGAGTTGATCGTGGTGAGAGACAGCAAGAAAGCAAGTAGAGAGGTTATTTAACATAAGTAGAGAGGTTATTTAACATGACGAGGAGCACGCTGACTTGGCTGGTGGCATTAAGTTATCTTATTAGCACCTGTCTACTGGGATTGGGAAGCCAATTAGCCAATGAATGTTCACTTACTGCCCCATGGGTCACAACTGACGCTACTTAAAAACACAACAAAGCAAAGTCAGCACCCTTCACCTACCATCTATCTATCTAGTCTAGGCTGCAATGGACCGGCCATTCTTTTCTTTTTTCCACCTACAAAGGAATGGCGCAGAAAAAAAAAACTACCGAAGAATAGGGTTCTGGAGCAGTATCAGCAGCAGCTTCCACGGATTATCGGTTGGTTGGACGACACCTGGCAACAACAGAGCAAAGGTCAAAACATGAGTATAATATATAGTATGGTCTAGTACTAAGAAGGTACAGCACATATTGGTTAATGATCATGTAAACATGTATGTCACCATATATTGGCTAATGAACATTCAAAAAGATTGTTTTTTTCTTTTTTAAGAGAACTGCAGCAGATGACAACAACCTCCGCTTCCTTGCATATTGCAGCAACTAGATACAACTTCCAAAGATTTATATAACTCCATGGGGTAAAACGATTGCACTTTAAACATCCCTGGATGCACATACTAGAACTACATTTTTTCAGATACCACACATGTGCCAGTAAGCCATAAACAAGCTAGGGGAGCGAGTGCATACCTGTACAATAACTTTATATAAGAGGGAAGAGTCGTTGCTCCATGCAAACGACCAGTCAGTCCCACGCGGATTCATCAGCCTGACCCTGAATTCGAGGGAGGGTGCAGACCGCCTGGAGCAACTGGTCTCTGCTGGTGCTGAGGCTGTTGATGATGTGGAGTCTGCCTAAATTGCTGCTGGTGCCACGACAAGCCACCGGCGTCTTGGCCATGCTGCATAGGCGGCGGTCCGCCTGACAGTTGCTGCTGGTGCCACGACAAGCCACCGGCGTCTTGGCCATGCTGCATAGGTGGCGGTCCACCTGACAGTTGCCTCTGCAACATGCCTTGGCTAGATGACAGAGATGGTGACTCGTTCCCAGCAAAATTACCCTTAGGAGAGATAAGCGGCTCAGATGTTGATGTAACTGCAGCTGGACCTGATGCCTGGTGCTTATGCTGGTTCATAGATGGAACTCCAGGACTGCCAGGCTCTGTACCATGAGAAATAGGTGCAGTAGTTGGAGTCACCTGAGTATGTTGGGCTTGGTCGATCTGTCCATCCATCCTACTATGGTCAGGCTTCATCTGGAGGTTTTGTTGCATCATCAACCTCTGGGCGCTGTTCTGTGATGGATTGATCTGCCGTTGCTGCTGCGTAGCCACTGGGAACTTGGAATGAACCGGGGGCGCCTGTGAAGCTAATATGGTGTGGCCAGGAGGACCCTGCATCAAGCCTTGGTTACCAATGTCTGGCGACGGCGATCGATGCACCGCAGTATATAGCTTATGCTGATTCCCAGCGTGAGGTGTTACTGAGATTGGCGCTTTGTTGACAGCGGAAGGTCCTTGGGCATGTTGCACCAGATTTTTTTTGTCAGAAGAAGCTTGTTTCTTGGAAGCCGTGGAAAGAGCGCTGGCTGGAGTGGCGTCTACTGCTGCAGAAGTCTGGGCTATCTGCACGTTTCCTCGTCCTAAGCTCTTCATCAGCTTAGCTTGTTGGCTAGCTTGGTTCCTTTGCTGTTGATTTTGCCTAGGCTGCTGCTGACCCGGTTGCTTCTTCTGCTTAGGTTCTGTAGCATTGGCAGGCTGGTTGTGAAGCGCAGAGCTATCTGGTGGATTTTGTGCAGCAGATTGCTGCTTCGGATGCGGTGGTTGCAAACTGGCAGCTGAACCGATTGGGGATGCAAGGTTCTGCTGCTGAATCTGCGGTCCTCTCTGCACACCGGGCACCACACTTGGTACAGAAAGATCGTTGTGCTGCTGAGACACCATACGGTTCTGAAATTGTCTCTCTTTAGCCAAGTGCATAGGATATGGCTGCTGATGTGGGCTTGAATGGCTAGCTCCTTGGGTCTGAGAAAGATGCGGGTTGCCCAACATGTTCGATGGTTGCGACATCGGATGTGGCCTTTGGGTTTGCTGAAGAGGTGGAGAAACTGCAGCCTTTGAGAACGATGGATTCATGCTGCTGAAATGGGCAGCTTGACTACTACCCTGCAAGTGGAGCTCTGGCTTCACCATCCGTCTATGCTCCTCCATATGCTGACCAGGCTACAAGAAAGAAAGTATCCCGTCAGCAATCTGTGAATCCCTTTAATTTTCCCCAAGAACTTAGTTTAAGCATAATAGTTCGTTTAGTGAAGATTGGACAAGAGTGATCCTATGTCAAAGGTACATAACTACTGAATAAACCTTGTTTTCGTTGTCCTGCCGTCGACCTTTTGGATAATTGTTTAGATTAATGTATGATTTTAGAAAACAAAATTAATTTGCACAATGTTAAGGAGTATGAAGACACAAGGGTTTAAATAACTCAAGCAATGCACAACACAAATCCATAGCAGCATGCGAGCATTTGACTAGTATAACTTGATAATCTTGGTTACCACGAGATGCTACTTTGTTCCTCATGAAACTTTTAAAATGGTAGGAGTGCCCTTTGTTTATATAAGTTCAGTAAAAGAAAGTTTCTGCATAACATGAGCAACACGTCCAACCTGAACATAAAATACATACAAAGCTTGAAGGATGGAAATTTATTCGAGAAATTTCAAAAGCTCTGAATCTCGACGAATTGATACAATGGAAAAAGTTGTGCATATGCATCAGGCAGCAGCAACTGGAAATGACTGTGAAGACACTAGTTAAATCTAACAATTTACTGCCAGTTTTCAGGTATTCCTATTTCTTCTCCTTGTGAGTAAGTGTTGACCATACATAAAAAAACATGTGCTTTAGGATTTTTTTCATGAAACTAAAACAATAGATGTTTCAATAATATGAAAGAGAAGGGGCCACTCACATGAAGCATCTGCACAGGATCACGCGGCCTCAATACTGAATTTCCAGGGCCAGACATGGCTGCCGGATGAACATTTACAGCGTTTGGCACTCCTTGCACACTTCTGAGTGGCACGTTCCCAGTCGATACCATATTCAGCATTCCTGGGGAACTGGCTCTGGGAAAGCCTGGCCTGGCTGCAGGCATACCTCGATGTACCCCTGTTGTCATTCCAGCACCCTGAGCACCAGGAATCATGCGAGGTCCATGATCAACTCCAGGGGGACATGTTCCAGGAACAGAACCTCCAGGTTGCTGAAGATTTCTACCACTGAGCATTGTAGTATACTGAACCTTCTGTTGCTCATCACCCTGTAAAGAGGCCGGTCTAGGACCACCATATTTTTGAGGGTCCCTGTAGCAGAAATTACATGAAACAAAAAGTATTGTGAATTAAATTTGGTCGTGCACTCTATATAGTATCCGCAACAACTTGGAAGGATATTTGGAAAATTTACCTAGAAGGAGCACTCAATGCTGAAGGTGGTGACAAGTTGCTGCCCAGAACCATACCAGGAGACCCTGGTAACCTGGAATTTAGATTTGGACTAGGAGTAGAAGTAGCAGGAACAGCGGAAACATGTTGATTTGACAATGTCATCCCGTTTGCATGACAACCTTGGTATCCACTACCTGGTGTGACTGCATCGAGGCTCAAAGGTGTTGCATCACAAAGATCAAGTGGCCTGTTACAGATAGACATCATCAGAGAGATAAAACAGCAGAAATTTAATAGCATACAAGATAAAAAGTATATCTTGGATATTTCGTGGAAGCGAGATTCAGAGAAAGAGTTCGAAGTAACAATCACATACGTCAAAATGCCCCCAGATAAGTTGTTCGGGGATGCTTGCGAAAGTGCAACAACATGAGAACTATGTGGTTGTACGATCGGCTTGGGCTCCCGGCTATTTACCTAAGACAAGAAAAGCTTAAACATAAGCAACACTGACATAACATTTTAGGAAGAGCAGCAAAACAAAATAAAAGTATGAGAATAATATTTCACACTTCCTGCAGCTGATTCCAACTAATGTAAAAATAAAACTAGTTCAGTGAAAGAGTCCACTAACATATCATATTAGACCATATGAATTGGATGTGCATATAGGCGGTTATGTACGTAAATGGACCAAAACAACAAAGACAAGCACGATTATAAAACTAATACAATGTGATGCAACAACTACATGACTTCACAAAGAACAGAAGTATAGCAAGATTTACTCACACTCCCTTATAAATACAACTTAAAAGTTACAAAGATAGTTTCAATTAAAGTCTAAGGCCTTGCAAAAGGAAGAAAAAGGGTGAACCTGTCTACGCCTGTATTGCACTTGTGGCATGAGGAGTATAATTTTTTCAAAATGTGATTTAAGATTCTCTTCTTCAAATGGTCCTTGAAGGCGCTGGAACAACTGCCTAGCACTACCCTGATGGGCATATGAAGAATCAATGTTAGAATCAAAATCAGTTGTGCTTATGGTAAGAGAAAATCTGTTGTGCTTGCTCAAAAAGAAGATTGAAAATGGAAGTATTAAAGAGAAAAAAAACTAGAAGGTTTAACATCATATCGTGAACCTCGCATATGTGCTAACTGCCTAACTATCAAGCAGCACATAAAAAAAATTAAGAACATGCCTGTGGAATGCCAGGTATGGTGAAATGATAGTGTTGAGATGAACCAGAGTCTTCTACACTGTCTGCACCATCACCAGCACTTTTATCCACAAGAACCTTATGGCGCTCTTTGCATTCTTTAGGTTGTCTATGTACAGTCTGCATAAATAGGATGTAATGGAACTCGTAAATCGCTGCAACTCCAATAAGCCAAGGGAGCTCGAAAACTGAATTTACAAAAGAAGAATAATAGTGACCCAGATTATAATGATAAAACTTAAGACCACAGAATAATCTGTAGAATAAAGAAAAGATAGTTATGCAGTTACTGCGATGAGTGCCAATACAACTGAAGCCTAAATTACTCTGGATGGCACCTACCAATAAAGATACACAGAAAAAGCGGACTGGAAATAAAGCAAAGTTATTTGAACAATATGATCAAAATATACAACATAGAAAAGATTGTATCCTAGTCGTGAATTTACCTTGAACTGCACAATGTGATTGATTGCATCGCTTACTAACTCCCAATTTTGACCCAGGTCATGTACGAGGACAACAAGAGCCTGAAATATTTGAAGATATTTGAGTCATTGTCATAAACCATAGTGGAGAGAGAAAAGGTTACTACTTCAAACAAATAAGAACCTGATCCTCGAAGTTTGACCATCCTCCACCGGAAGACATCTGCACAAAAGCATAAGTGATTTTAGTAAGCATTGCAGAATGGAAATCATGCTCAGCAGCAAGTGCTGCCCATACACTATGATGCTTGCAAGTTCACAGTTATGGCAGCTCAACTTTCAAAAGAGATAACTTCAACTACTCTCATCATCTCGTACTATAATCCAGTTGCATAACAGAAAAAGACCAAAAGCAAAAAAATATGGACGACAAGGATGTCCAACAAACTAAGTGATTCATCTACCAATCAATATCCAAGTGATTTTTTCTAATTTATTCATTGTGTTTCTAGGATACAACTGAAGCAACTACAAGATTAAAATATGTCGGCTGCTTGTTTGACCTGGGCTGAACCTATGCGCCAGCAATGTATGTACGAAAAGCATGTTCGTCTACTGCTGGTAGCAATAGGACTGCAGAGCATATGAAATGAAACCTAGTTCTAGCACAACTCTAGTAGTGTAGGCATATATAGCGAATAAAGGAAGCAAAACCAATCAAACGTCCCTTCCAGCCTAAATTACATGGTTTCATCAGTGGTAACCATACAGTGTCTACGCAAACAAAGAGAAAGGAATGTGACTGGAATGTGGCGAAATGGTAATACCTTTAGCGCTTTCACTTTTCTCACACGATCCTTATTATTAGTGATGATCTTTATAACTTTAGCAGGATTTGCCATATTGCTCATATGTGATGCAACGTGAGATGCTTCTTGTGAAATGTCCATCCCTTGCTTCATCATTTTAAGCTTCTTAGAAGCATGTTGACCACCATTTGCAACTATGGTGACATAAAAACATGACATCGTACACATGTTAGGACCTACTTAAGCTTTCTCTCAAATACATGAAGAGCAGACAGTTGATTCTTGTAAGACTACAAGTGCACCATGCATAGAAAGAGGGAATGGAAGTACCAATTGTTCCATTGGAATAAAATTGTTGGGTCTCTGATCTCTTCTGCAGATAATCCTTCTGTACATGGGAGTTTTAAAAATGTCAGCCTAACAAAACTTAACTAAAACTACAACATAATCAATTATACATCAATAACTGGTATCAACAGCAGATGGAAGAAAAAACAGACCTGCTCGTATTGAGTGGCCATATTAACTTGCGATCTCTGATCATAGATACGACCCTGAAACATTAGGAAACAAATTACTCTGATAAACATCCCAAGCAACAATAAATTGGGAGCATGCTTAAGGAATTAACCTTTACGGCAACGCCACGTAAATTGGCTGTATTATGAGCAGTCTTGTATCCAGGGTTCTTATGTTTCTTCTTCTTGTTAGATTTAGTCCACTCTTCGCTACCATCATATGGCAATTTTCTGTCAAAATCAACTGTTGATTCATAATCCATGTTTTTCCACCCCATGGACCCACCATGTGAACTTTGATCATCTTGGTAGGAGCTCGTGTCTCCACTTGAAACATCTGTTTTACTTGTGACTTGGGAAGTTCCACCAACACTAGCTGGAAATGGGCTTACAACTCGTTGTCTAGCAGCTGTGCGGATGCGCTTTGTAGGAATTCCAACAACAGATGAAGGTCTTTTGCCATTTGAATAGAATTGCTTGTTTCCTGACTTGCTTTCCAAGCATGGTTCGTACAAGACATCAGTTTCATATGGTCTTGAACTATTGATCCTCTGGTGAATTATGTGTTTCTTCTTATGAGCCATTTTTGACAGCAAACCACCATCATGTGCTCCGGACAATAAATAAGTAGAAGCCTCGCCCTCATCCTCGTCATACATATTTTCCTGAGCCCAATCTGAAACAAAATGTGCAAGGCTAAGAGCATTAGTAAAGAGTATGAGATAACATACAAATATGATAGGAAAAAAATGAGGGTACTGAGATTACCTGCAGAATCACAAGCAGATGCCTCACAATCATACTTATGTTCAGTGTTACCAATTTTCTGCAATTATTAACTCTGTTAAATATTCCCAAGAAAAAATATAAAGTTGCTAGAAAAAAATTGTAGCAGAACTCCAGCGCTGACCAAGGTAGTGTCTATAAAGTAAAGACGGCTATACAAATCCTCTGGCATCCATGCAGTACAGAACTTCAGTATGTGAACATGAATGTAATCAGATAATGAGACAGAAATTCACAGATTTTTTTTACATATAGTCATGGAAACTATTGAAGACCTCCATGGCCAGCAATTTTTGGGCCACAGAAGTGAAGCCTTAAATGCCTTGTATAGCGAATTTCCTAAATATATATCTCTGTGCATTGCGTTGTTCAATACAGTACAACAGTAAGGGGAAAACAAGACAGGAGAAGCAAAGTATGTCCATTATATTGCTTAAACATACAATGTCAGTCCAGGTATGTGGCTACGCACTTAAATAAACAAACATAGGCAGAAAACCTAAAAGAAAGAAATACAGTATGTTCATTATGTCTTAAAAAGTGTGCAGGAAGCTTGTCTTCACCTTGTGATACATGAAAAGAGATTCCATGGACTCCCTGTATGCTAGCATTGCACCAGGCGGTACTGTATAAAATAGACTTCCCTGAAATAAATGAAAGAATCAGAAAACGATGCTGCTGAGTTAAATGCAAACATGCTTGTAGTTGAGAAGAGAAGGATAACTGTGCCTATAGGTGATTTTACGGCACTAAGCATGAGATGTCTTACAAAAGAAAGTATGAAATAACCTGTGAAAGTTGATCAGACACTTTCAAGATGCCAAAGTCATTCAGCCTGTCAGGAGTAGGTGGTGCTTCAGTCAGCACAACAGAATCAGAAACCTGATTGTTATATTCAAGAAACCGGACTGCATAATCCTGAACTTGAGATCGAAGAGGGTGTACGGACTGTTCCATTTCCATGGATTCATTCCCCTATCAAATCCACAGATAATGTCAATCTTACAGATTATACAGACATCAGGTGATGGGGTGATGTAATAAAGTAAACTAAATACCAATAGAGTACTAAAACATGACTGAAGGTGGAACTGAGAAAGTATCCGGTGGAAACCCAGTTTCAATGGAAACCGGTGAAAACCACGAAAAAATCATATTTAAAAACTTCAAAAAATTCTTAGCAAAAATGTATTGCGTTGGGGATGTAAAGTTTTATAGGCATGCAAAATGGCAAGTTGAAACTCTAAGTTTTTTAGGAGATACAAAAATGACAAAATCAGCAATGAATAGTACCAGAAATTACTATTCACTGCTGAAGCACTATTCATTGCTTATTTTGTCATTTTCATAGCTCCTAAAGAAATTTGAGTTTCAAGTTGCCATTTTGCATGTCCGTAGAACGCTACCTTCCCAATGTAATGCATTTTTTGTTAGAATTTTTTTGAACTTTTAAACATGATTTTTCCGTGGTTTTCACCGGTTTCCACCGAAACTGGGTTTCCACCGGATATTCTCTCAGGTGGAACTGTAAATAAAGTCTATTTTACTTGGTTGCAAAAAAACATCCTTCAATATACTCGTACTAAGAAAATGGTAAAAAGGAACACGTGTGATGTCATGAAAACATATTTACCACAACCCGTGAGAAAATGTTGCTTGGGACTAGTTTCAACTTTCACGCACCTGTTCTTTCTCAGCTTCAATTCCAGTAGGCTTCATCTCTACTAGCATATCTGAATCACGTTTTTGCATCATTTTCGCTCTACCACTGGTAGTTAGTACAGCCTCAGCTGAACGCCAAAAACTCAGGACACCCTTTGCAAGGCTTCTAATGACAGTTTTCTGCTTTCTAATAATGCTTGCTTGGTCAAACTTGGCCAGGCCATCAGAGGCAATCCAATGGCACACTTGAGATGCAGCCGTAACTCTCCATAGACGTTCCTGTTAATCAGAGCATAAGATTGCACAAGGATAACATGACTAACTCTAAAAAGAGTAAATTAGGTCCCTAAACTAGCACGAGGTATCACTTAGATCCCTGAATCTGAATTTTTTTGTCAGGTCCCTAATTTACAATATAGACACAGAACATGCTAATTGTGTCAATTTACATCATTACAACTATACAGCTCAAAAAATTGTTACTAGTGAAATGGAGGTGCAGTAACTGATGTGATTCAACCAAATCAAAGATCCAACTGGCAGTTTGAAGGTACAAAGAAATTTTGTTAGCTAAAGGTGGTGCCAATGGACAGATGTACCAAACTAACACCAATCCTTTTAGTGGGTCTGCGCAAGTTGATGCAGTTAACTGAAGTCACGTAGTTATCAACATCATTGCCACAAATTTTATTTCTACATAACCACTGCATTTTAGCCAAGTTAAAGTTGAAATGAACCCCAAGTGACACAGCTTTTTAAGTTCACGGAGCTAACCTAAGAAGCAATTCACTATAACTTCAGAAACCCATTGTTACATAAGACAATGTACAAGTACTTCAGCAAATGATAGCGACCAGATTCGGCGTGTAACATTCCATGCAAGATGCGAGCATGAGAAAAAACAGAAAGAACCTTCCAAAAATACCTGCATGAAATCATTCGCCATCCAAGCCATCTCCTCAAGGACAAAATCCCAGTGACCCTTTCTCCTCCTCTCTAAGGCTATATTACATGGAGATCGTTCGCAAGCTCTCTTGAGACCCACCTATTGTACAAAATCATCTTCACTCTTTGTGGAACAAGATTATTACTAGTAGAGGATAACAATATATATAGACTAGAAGTACCTCTATAAGACGAGCTTTTCTAATGACAGAATCTTCGTATTCCTTGTTTGTCATCTGATTGACGTTCTCTCCACATTTTTTAATGTCCCTCTCCACATTAGACCCATCAGTTTTTAATGATGGTGCAGACTCGAGCAAAGTATTTAAAGCAGAGCCTACACCAATAGGATGGGCAGAGTTAGAATCGCCATGACAACTGTCAATCCTCTCCAAAGCTGGACTACCCTTATTGTTCATGATGTTTCTCGGATATGGGCAGCTGGCAACCTTCTCTGCAACCATTGCATCATCACAAACTTCCATTTCATCTTTCACGTGAACAATGGTACGAACTTCAGGTGGTGCAGAACTGGAATCTTCGATCACGGAAGTAGGCCTGCTAAAACCTTCCAGTTGTCCACCTTCCTTAACAGTCTTGCTAGAAATTCCACTGATGTCAAGGTCTTCATGAGATTTTCTATCAATCATCATTGGAACTAGATTATCACCGTCTGCAAGGTTGTCAACAGTGCTGGTCGTGTCTTCACAACATGGGTCCATCGCATTTTGGAGCAAGGTTTTAGATTGGAGAGCACAGACAATAATCACACTGCTGGTATCCTGTCTGCCTAAATGGATATGAGTCATATCTTCGTCCAAGTGATCATTGCCAGCCTTCTCACCAACTGCACATGTTTCTGTCTCATCATGTGTGGATGCGCTAGAATAAGATGACCTTATAACGGCTTTTGAAGTAGCATCAGGGGTTTCTAAGGACGCACCTTCTTCAGCTATCGCACCACATCCATCAGCCTGCTGACTGCCATTCACATCATTGGGTGCTGTTTCTGTAGCTTTACTATCATAATCACCTTGAATTGCTTCAATTTTTGCTATGCGGTGGCTTTCACTGATGGTTTGAATCCCACTAAACTCAATGGCCATATGTTCATCAGAAGCTGTATTCAGCTCAACCTTGCCCTTTTGTCCTGCCTGGTTTAAACTTGAACCATAAGATACACCAAGATCATCTGCTTGTTTTTCCTTCTTTACACCTTGTGCAGCTTTTGGTTCAGAAACTGTAGCAGGAATCACAGGAGATGTAACAGAAGTCACATTAGTACTCTCCCTACATGACTTTGACCTGTTGCGTCGAACATATGCCTGACTCTTGACTCCAAGGCGTGACAAGCCAGAATCTTCAGCTCTTTTTGCATTGTTGTGGCCATCAGAGGACTGCCTTAGTTGAGCTACATTAGTTCTTCTCGATCCCCTCTTTACAACTTTCTCCTTCACAGCGCCATTGTTATCTCCACAAAAAAGCATAAGATTGTCTGCTGTATTGGTTTCGCGACACAGTGAACTTCCTGGTTTGCCGCTACTCTCAACTGAATCTCCACGGTCAAATGTAAAACTCCCTTTAGCTTCACTGCAAATGAGAGAAAAGGAGACTTGTAAATTATCTTGTGGCAATGCGACGAAATGCTACACCAGGAATAGGCAGGAAGCAATTATTACCTTATCACATTTTGTTCAGCTATTTGATCTGTCAGAGAAGTGGACTGCAAACTGACTGATTCTACATGGTCAAACCTGAAGTCTAATGGGTTTCCACCCTGTAAAAAGAAAGGAGTTGATTAGACCAAAGGAACAGCAAAATCCAATCTGCAAAACAACCCGCAAACTTACTTTCTCTAAAAATTCCAGCTCCCTCCTCCGTTCTTCACGAACATCGTACTCCTGCCTGAAGATCACAATCGCAATGTAAAGCATGCAGTTCCATGGCCAATCATCTACACAAAAATGCTGGAAAATCTGATAAGTAGCATACCTGAGATCATCCTGAGCTTTTTCAATGGCCGCAGTGCGCGGTGAAGACCTGGTACTGACATTGACACCGTACTCAACCATCCCACCCATAGATTGCGGCTCAGTATTCAACATAGCACAGAAGCCACAGAAGTCATCGCTCGCACACCACTATACCCGCCGCCACAGGTACGCAGGCAGGACACGCCCGCAACGAGGCGGTATCTCCCCACAGAGTCGGCGCAGGCAATAGCTACAACAGACAAGACAAAAAAAGGCAAGGTGTAAATGTCAATAAACAAAAAATGGCAAAGCATAAGCAGCAATACCAACAACAGTTGGACACGTCGACAGCGGGCGGTACATTTTGGGTATCTCTCTACGTCCATTGTAAACTGCCCAATTCTGCCCGCAACAGTATCGCAATTAAAACTAAGTAATGCTAAAGGCGCTAGGCAGATATTTGGGCCCTGCAATGCATGCAGCAACAGTATCTCAATAAAAACTAAGTAACGCTAAGGCGCTAAGCTGATATAGGGCAACGTTATACACGTGTCTATCTATATCCAAGGAAAACATCCCAATTGTGCGTGCAGCGACAGTATCGCAATCACTGTTGAAGACATCGGCCGATAGTTCGATAAACCGGCCGATTTATCGCTTACCGATGTCTGACCGATAAGATAAATATGCCGATAACTCGGCCGATATGCCGATAAACTGGCCGATTACCGATAAGCGATATCCCCAACATTGATCGCATTTAAAACTAAGTAAACTGAAGGCACTAAGCAGACATTCGGAAAGGTCACTGGCTAACCCGATTCTGCCCGCAATGCATGCCATGACGGCGACACAATTAAACCCATGTAGCATAACACTAGAGGCGCTAAGCTGACATTCTGACGGATTCACTAGGCATATCCAATTAAACAGCAAGAGCGCAGTTCTGCCTGCAATGCATGCGCTAAGCTGACATTCGGTGTCGCAATTTAAACTAGGCAAGACGTCCATGCAGTTGTGCATTCGCTGCCAAGGCGGAAATCGTGTCTAAGGCGCTACGCGGGCATTAGGGCATTTCTAAACCAGCGCGTTCCCACGAAAGCAGAGTGAAATGTGCGTGCCATGGCTGATCACCGCCGGAGCAGAGCAGGGCCTGCCCTGGCCAGCAGCGAGCGGCAAAGCAACACACGGCCCCCACGGGAGGAATGAAGGAGGAATGAATGGGGGTGATGAGACGGTGCCGTACCTTGGGGAGCCGTGAAAGCGCGGGGCGTCGGAGCTAGGGTTAGGGTTTGGGGCGGAGGAGCGCGGGGCGGGCGCGGGCGCGGCGCGGGGTCCACGGGGCGCCGGGGGAGGGAGGGCGCCGGGGAGCGGGGGCGCGGGTTGGCGGCGGGCGAGGCGGGCGGCGGGTTGGCCGGCGGTGGGGTGGGGAAGCGGGAAGGGGAGGCGGGCCAGGAGAGAGGAGAGAGAAGGGGCAGCGTTGGTATTTTATTCGGTCACAGACGCGCGTGTGTCTCGTGGGTCGGGGCTTTGCTTCCTTGGTCCGACTCGATTTCAAAGTTTCAACTAAGTTGAGCTTGGCTCCATCCATGGTTTCTTTTCACTTTTGTGTAAGGTTTCGAGATGTAACTTGGATGTTTCTTCTTGGATGTTTTAGTTTTGTGCAAGCGAATATGGGACGTATCCTTGAGAAGCGATCCCCAAGGTTTTTTCAAAAGTTTGATCCTTCGCGCGAATGAACGTCATTTTCAGGAGGTCTAACATTCGGCTCTAACGAGGTTTCGAAGAGTTTGAATCGTGGTGCGGGTGAAGGTGAGAGATGGATTCGATGGTTTCTTCTAATGCTTTGGAAAGATTGAAAATTTGGCGCGAGAGCAGCGCGGGGCGTAACTTTGATACGATTCCATAGGTTTCAAAAGTTTTGAATTTTGGCGCCAGGTAACTCGTGACCAAAGTCGAGCATGCTTTAGTTACCTAGGGTGCATGTGTGCTCGTCTTTTAGTCCGGTCACTTTCCATTTCCGAACGGTAAAAGGAAAGAGTAAAATGCATTGGTCACAACTGAACATGCTCTTATAATTCGCTTTTCATCCAGAAACATCAATCACGGTCCCAATATACGATCACTGGCTATGGTAAACGTACCTATTCTATGACTGGCAGGATTTGACAGATCAATCTAATGATTTAAATGAGGACCCACAAGCAGGAGTGGTTTGTCATAAAGTAAAATGCTAACACTGTGAAGGATCTAGCTACAGGGGGGCCTCCTCCTCATCGGCAGCGCTCTCCATCACCACCTCTCGCGATTTGTGGCATCGGCGTCTCGAACACCCAAAACCTCAAACAATTTCCCGTTTATCTCATCAATTTCTTCCTAAATGTAATAAAAAGGCAGATTTTTGTGAGGCCTGCCAACTAGGACGATAGCCTTGGCTCCCTTTTCCTACCACAAATTATTTTACCACTGCTCTGTTTCAACTCATTCATTGTGATATGTGGACCTCTCCTATCCCTAGAAAGAAAAGAGACGAAGCCGTATGAACTGTTCGAATTATTTCTTTCTAAAAAAAGAACGCAATGTTCTAGTAAATACATGCCTGAAAGAAAATCAAACACCTTTTTTGTTCACCAAACGCTCCTTTGCGCTGACGAAATTATGTTGAACACATTAAGAGCCACTTCGATTCGCAGGATAGGGAAAACACGGGCAAGAATATTGAGAAATGGAATGTCATGTCAATTGAAATCCTATTGGAAAAAAAATGCAGGAATTAGTAGCAGATGTTGTTTGATTGCACCCCAAGAAAAGCGCAGGAAATAAAAAAATCTATGAGTGGAAATCCTATGCAATTCGTTTGAAAATTCTTTGAATCAAAGATACAAGTGTACAACACATCGGTGCACCACTGCGCGTAGGCCTCCTTATGTGGCGAAGTTGAAGCCGTTGTGTGGGGCCGGATCCCCTGAAACTGAGCTCATAGTTGTCCGCCTCGAACACCAGCAGGTTGTCCTCCTACGGTGCTTCACCTCCTTGATAACGATGCTTTACAACTATTTCCTCTTTCGAACAGGACCCAGTTCTGTTGCCGAATTCAAGTCGATTGAGTTTAAATTTGCAAGAATGGCGTGTCAGCTGAATCAGCAGAGCGATCTCCAGAAGCGGAAGGACATCGAGCAACAGACCGCTGATGAAGTACTAAGCAGGAAGAAGGAACAAGTAAAGAAGCGTGAGGAAGCTGTCAAGGAGCGTGAGGCGGCAACTAATGAGACTCTTAAGAAGAAGAAGGCTGCACTGGAAGAGCTGGAGAAGCAGTCGGATGAGAGGGCCAAGCAGTCGGATGAGAGGGCGCAGCAGGCAGAGGAGAGGGCGCAGCACGCAGAGCAGAAGCAGCAGCACGCTGAGGAGAAGCAGCAGGACGCTGAGGACAAGCGGAGGGAGGCAAGGAGGAAGCAGAGGGAAGCAGAGGCTAAGAAGGAGGAAGCAGAGCGAAAGAGCAGGTTTCAGAGGTTTGTTGAGTGGGTCAGGAAACACAACGGGGCTGTTTACTCCATGGGGCTGGGTTCAGTTGTTATTTGGATAATTGTGGAGGGTGGAAGACCAATAAGCCTGGAGTTCCTTGTTAACCTGGTTGATCTTTGTAAGAAGACATTCCTGAAAACTCCGATTGAGTTGGTCGCTGAGGCAAGGAGGAGGACCGATGGGAAGCCTGTGGAATCCAAGGTTCCTGTCAACATTGTCTTGGCTATTGAAGGACAGGCTGTAAAGGTCAGCGAGGGTGAGATCACCAAGGATGAATTAAGTCTCCTTAAAGACTCTGTCTCACCAAGGAGCACAGTTGACACTGACAGGAAGAAGTCTGTTGACACTGACAGCAAGAAGTAGCTTAGGTGCCTTTTTTATATGCAGTTTTCTGATTTTAGATGATTCAATGCATTTTGTCATCATATCATGCATCAGTTTTCTGAACATCTCTTGTTGTTTTATAGGAGGAGGCTGCGAAGGTGAAGCCTGCTGGGAAGGCATGGTACCAGACGATGATCTCTGACAGCGACTACACAGGGTTTGACGTTTTCTCCAGTGGCTTGGCGTTAGCCAGTGATCATCTTGCTGCCGAATTAGTAGCAAGTGGAGTGTTTTCATTAGGTGTTTGGTGTTTTCTCCAGTGACTCTTCAGAAGAAACTATGATTTTCTGCTATTATTGTGATATGGTGCTATTCTGGAGTTTCGTTTTGGTAGTTCTTTATCTGGAGTGTTTTACCTGTGGACACATTTGGAGACATAGTATATCGCATGCTTTTTGCAGATTTTGTTGTGGTTCGTATTGCTTACCTGTTATTATTGTAGCTATTTTGATGTCTAATGGATGCTAGATAAGGATAATCAACTGTGAAGTTTATCATGGTCAGCATAGTTCGTAGGGATAGCTTTACAAAGCTGTAGATTCGTACCCTGATTACTAAATAAATTTAAGTTGAATAGCCAAAATTATTCCAAAAGGTGCTGCTGGGAACCAAACTTAAAATAGCAAAAATTTAAGTTGAATAGCTTTACAAGTTTTTGGTCTCTTTGATGTCCATTGATGAAACCGTTCCTCTTGATGAGGTTCTAGCTGTTAACAATAGCCTCTTTTTGGGAACCCTAGTTTCATACTCTGGAGGCATAAGCTAGGTCTTTCAGCAATCTTATTCGTGGTTGGTTTCTTGTAGCCTGGACAAACAGGCTGGTATTCGGACGCACAACTAAGATTCACTTGTTGTCTTGCCTTAAAATAAACCGAGGGAGGAAAATACACTGGGAGACGGGAGGGGATACAATGTTAGCATAAAACACACGAGGAAAGAGCTGTTGCACCGTTGTCACCACAGCATAAAACCCCTCGAGAACCAGACGCATTGTTCTCGTCGCCGATTCCATCTGGTGAACGTGAAAAAACCCAGCAAATTGTAGTGTGTACACAAGCAGTTTATCTGTGTCTCTGTTCCTGGGAATTCAGCAACACGTTTCGGGATAAGCAACTGAATGCTATTTGTGACTGCAGCACGAGCTACTCGTATCTTTTAGCATTGCAAGCATAATAATTAATGCTAAAAGATAAGCTATTCCGTATACTGTTTGTGTATTATCACATTTTCAGAACGATGAGAATGTTTCCGGCACACAAGACAGTTGCATTGGCGGCTCAGATTAAAAACTTATAATTACCACTTGTCGCCGAGTCATAAAATAAACTACTCCAACTACTCCTAATCCAAGGTTGCAATGTAAAAAAAAAAAAAACAAGAGCCAAGAAGAACAACTGAAGGAAAGAACATCCCTGTATCCGCACTAGTAGTGGTGCACCTGCAATGCACGTGTCAACTAATGCACATAATTTAACTGAATATTTTGCCATTAAAGTTTCATAATGTTTACAAATAACTTGAACTATGTTACCAAACAGTAAACAATATTTTCTTAATTAAATTTCATAATGTTCACAAGCAATATGGTATCTCATTAAAACATTTTCAGCCGCATGACAAAGAATAATAATCAACTATCTTGCAATAAGGAACACAAGAATAATATAGTAGAACACAAGGATATAATTTTGAATTGTCTTACAAGCAGTCCTACATGATTTTACTTACCTTGTCAACTGCCATACACCCATGACCCAGAAATTTTACTATGTGACAACAAAAATTATGTGTTGTCTTGAACCATCAAACACAACAAGTACATAACTAAACTTCTTAAGCAAACGCTTATGTGCTAGTAAAAACAGGAACGGGTTTACATATTCGTGCCGAACAAAAGAACTCACAAAAACTGAGAGATATGAATCTCTTATACAAACTGTTTATACTGTTGAAACCATGCACAGGAGGAATAGCCGGCTTTCCACATAGGGTAACTGTGGACATCTTCATCGAACCGAACAACAAGATGAGATGCAGTGTGACTTGACAAAGAGCACTGTAAGTCCAATGTTGTATTTCGATGTGCTTGGTTATATGTCTCATGATGGTCGAATTGCTTATTTTCTCTGGCACTATCTAATTGTATAAATAACTGAATACTATACATCGTTGAAATGATCCATAAATAACCAAATACTACATCAGTTGAAATGATCAGGCTAGTTTATATAAATGATCCAGAAATAACTAAATACTACATCAGTTGAAATGGTCAGGGTAGTTTATATACGAGGGACAGACTTTTTAATAGCTCATTTCATTATGTAGGTTGTCTGTATTATGCAAAGAATGGTTCAATTAATTTCCACAAATAATCTTTGCTTTTTTTGAGTTGCCCGCTAATTAAAACGTTCATAACATCTTGCTGTTGATATGAAACACATTTTGTTTGATTATGTGTTTGATGATATGATCTTGCTAGTCTATAGAAGGTACACAATGATTGATTGCTCATTACACTGTATACTTGGTCTATCTTAGGCATGCACTAATTTAATCGCATGTCGGTCCTATGTTTTTTACGAGTAGGTGGAGGATCAAACCGTGCCACATGCTACTGTGTTAATATGATTATAAGGATCTGGTGGATTGCTTGGTAATGTGTATGCCTTGTTGTTGTTGTAACTTCTTATGTTTTTGTTTCAAACCCCAAGATCATGTCGGACCCTCACACTTTTGCTTTGCTTCCGTCCACAACGCCTATCAAGACGCCCATTGTGCAAGTTCTCGCAAACCTGGATCGATACCTGAATGAATTGACAACTCTTTTCACCTGCTGAGTGAAGCTGGACGTTACGAGTAGAATCCTTGATTTAGTTACTATTCAATTTGTTGAGGGCTATGTAATATTTTTTGAAGATTTTCCAGCTGATGTAGTTTTTACTTATTTATGGATTATCTTTTTTTTTGCGAGTCTTATTTATGGATTATCGTCAAGTTCCATGTTGATTCACTCTAGCCGTGACGTATGAGTCTAGTAGTATCATGCATTTACGCTCGGACGTTATTATTCTTAATTATTAATCCGTGAAATGGTAATCAGGGGTTTAAATCAAGATAAAAATAGCGTGCTACAAAATATAGCGCGGGCCTTCTCCAGATGCTATAAACGCTATAGCGTGCTATAGCGTGCTATTTTTCAATATAGCGTTCTTGAAAAATACCGTATATAACTAAAAATAAAGAATTTTAACAAGAATAAACAATATAGTCCATAAATAGCAGAACAATATATGCATAACCACGTACAAAAAACATTCTACAATTGTCTAAAAGCTTAGAATCAACATCCAATGGAGCAACAACATAATATAAATTATTTTTTCAGATCATCGGCATTAGCGATTGATGACTCCCAAGTGCAGGAGATCAATTGTAGTACCTTTCAATTAGAAAAGGTTGTCGAACCCACGAGGAGCTGAAGGTATTGGTTAGCAAGATTGATAAATAAATCAATAAAAGATGCAAGTGTTTTTGGTATTTTTGGTTGTATAATTGCAATGCAGAAAATAAACAGTAGCAAGTCAAAACTCTCAGAGAGAGAAAGCCCAATCCTCTTATGTGGCAAGAGGACAAGCTCAAGTGATGTGTAACTTATATGTGGAAAACGTTCCCGAGGGCGGCATGGATATTGCTAGGCATAGAGATTTATTAAACAACACGTTGAATATCTTGTCAAGTTTTAATCTTCTTTGGACGGAGCCATTATTAGGTATAGCTAAATAAATAAACTACAACCCCTTATGATGGATCATGTGGCCAAGTAAATGACTGCACAAGAATTATTAAGACATAAAGTCCCACCATAGCATTACACTCTAAGGTCCCCGATACTAATACCCTCATAATATAACTTCATGATTCGGTCCCAGGTTTACATGTCCTCCCAAGTCTCCCTCAATTCATTATACTACGGTGTTCTCCTATGAGCCCATATAGGTGAAGTGTTGTGCAGTCGACGTTCGCACAACACCATCATAGAATCACATAAAAGATAAACTCTTGACAAAATACCAACACATGTTATATATAAATCATTGCCAATTCATCATATGCCCTCAGGAACATATGGGAACTACTCACAACGTGCAAACATGATAATATTCAGTGGCATAAGTGGTACAACACAATCTGAAAATATAACTTCACCACCAAATAATGACAAGTACTCAATCACAAACATGAATAGTAGCACAAGACAAGTATCTAGGGTATAGCAACTCTCAAACTACGAGGGGGACGGAGTGGATCACGGAGATGATGATGGAGATGGTGCTGGTCTTGGTGATGGTGATGATGTAGAGGCCTCCTCCCACGCCAAGGAGGAGAGGTGATGACGATGACGATGATTTCCCCTTCTCCGGAGCTCCGGAGCAGCAGGATCTGATCCCCCTCGGAGGGAATCAGGAGTTTCGCCGCCGCCGCGGCCTCGGATGGTTTCGGGAAAATTAGGGCGTACTTTTCGGGCGAGACGAAGGCGTCGATAAAAAGCCCCAGGCGAGGAGGTGCCCGAGGCTCCACTTAGTGGGTCCCACGCGGCCAGGTACTTGGGCCGCGTGGGCCCACCTCTTGGGCCTCGTGGCTCTCCTCTCTTCGGTCTTCTTCCCACTGCCTTTCTCCGATGAAAAACCAGCTGGTATTTTCCTTTTATTATTTGGTCCCTGTAGCTCCTGAAACATTAAAAACAAGAAAAAGGAGGTTTTCTGCCTCCCAGAAATTAAATACCAAAAATAGGGACTTTGTAAGAAAGTCCCATAAATCATCTAAAACATGTAAAAATAATGATATAACAATGCAAATAACATTCTAATATGATACTAAAAGTTGTATAAATGATGATACAAAATGCACGTATCAACTCCCCCAAGCTTAAACCTTTACTCGTCCTCGAGTAAGTAAGGACATAGATCATTACATGCATCAATGGACTTATGGTTGATAAATAAATACGAGCATTGTATCATCATCATATTCAGTTGCAATGTAAGATTAATGAACTAAAACTCATACACATGAGGGCAACATAAGTAGAAGCTCTAGCAATCACCCCTTACTTTTGAAAGCAAATAACCATTGTATGTTGGACAATTGAATCATACTATTTTTCACATGCTTTTGCTCTTTATGGAAAGCATCATAATATTTTATACTTTGCTGAAATTTAAAGACAAGATAAACTCTTATTAGATAACAAGTTCAAAGAAGACAAATGAAAAGATAGATATAAATTGTTTACACCTTGCTTCACTAGTAACTAGTGCAAACTTTAGTCATGGATATTCAATCAAGTTCCTATGCTCTACAACCTTTATCTTACACTTTCCATGGCTAACTGAATTTTCAGGTGCCTTCCTTTTCATTCACTTTCCAAGAGCATAAGTATTGAAATATCCATGATCATTAATTTGCTCAAAAGATACTAGATTCTAACAAGAGTGTTTCATATCCTTTTCATTAACCTTCCTAACTTTTTATCCTACAAGACTATATCTCAACCTTAAACTATTAATTTTCAAGTCATATTGACTCATTCTCTTTACTCATTTTATAATGGGGTGATTCTACAATTGTCCAACATACTCAAGTTAATTAAGTTCAAGGCAAGATGTGACTGAAACTTCTAAATATGCCACGCTCATTTGCATGAGTGTTACCCATAAATCTCCAAACAAGGAATCATGGATGACACCATACTTTAATATTCATTGATAAACCACAAGATAGAGATACATGATAATGCTCCATGAGCTCACACACGCCTAAGAGATATTGATAACTAAACGATAAAAGCAAAACACACCATGACTAGATAGATATGATAAACTAGTAGAGATAAAGACTAGTGGAACTCCCCCAAGCTTGACGTCTTGCTAGAACCACTTCTGCTCTTTCTTCTTGTCTTCATAATAATTATCTTCAAGTTTTCCAACAATGCTCATCATAAGGTTGTAGGCTTTTTCAAACTCCCTTGCAGCTTCTCCCAGTTTTTCCATGAGATTCTTCTCCACCGTCTCCTTGCAAGGCTTCCACTCCGGGCTTGGTACTTTAACATTAGGGATCTTACGATCCCATTCACCAGGATAGTTCTCTTGGGCGGCACGCTTGAATTCCCTGTCAATAAGAGTAGAAACCACGTTTTTGCTAGCAAGTGCGTGCCTAGGAGCTTTCCCTCCCGTGCTTATGCGCGCCGTCCGCCTCTTGTTTCCAAGAGATTGGTTCACCCTCACACCAGCAACAGTGATGGGAGAAGGTGGTGCTGTCGCGAGAGGTGCAACGTCGGCGAAGGGCTCGTAGTCTTTCTCTTCAGCTTCTTCCTTTTCCATCTCCTCCTTGTCGGGCTTGTTATCTTCATCGTCGGAGTAGTCCTTCCTCTTCCTATTCCTCCTCCATATGGACGTGGGGCTGTTGCCCTCGAGTTCATCATCATCGTCGTCCATGGAGGAGCATTGGTAGGAGTCTCCCGAAGACATAGTTAAAAACCTGACAGGCAGAAACAGCAAAAGAATCGCTCGAAAACTCTCGGTGCGAGATTAGATCGGCAGAAAGGGGTATATATTGACGGTTTTTAGGACAAGACGAAGCGTCGGAGTCGAAAACGAGACGAACGGGACTCCGAGGGGGAAAGGAGTGGTCCCACGCGGCCCAAGATTCTGGCCGCGTGGGACCCCTTGTTTCCTTCCTCGGGTCTCCGCTTCGTCCAGTTTTCTTGTCCCACACGTTAATTTCCATAAAAAATGACTTCCGTAAAATTTTACGCAATTCCGAGAAACTTTCCAACACTAAAGTTACCTTTTATTGATTTAGGGTTTCTGAAACTGCAAATTCTTCGCAATTACCTCCTCCGGTGTCTTTAAATTCAACTCCTCCACCTTTCCGATGAAGCTCTTCCTGCAATATAATGTTTAAGGCGTTGTCCATTGACTACATGAGGTTTACCTTTCATATCACCGTGAAGACGGATAGCTCCTGAACGGTACACCTCCTGTATCACTAATGGTCCCTGCCACTTTGAAGCTAACTTTCCTGCAGAAAACTTGAAACGAATTGTACAATAAAACTTGATCACCTACTTTGAATTCTTTTCTCTTAATTTTCTTGTCATGCCAAATTTTAACTTTCTCTTTAAACATTCTAGCACTTTCATAAGCTTCGTTTCTCCATTCATCAAGTAGGTTTAAATCAAGAATTCTCTTCTCTCCAGCAGTCTTAAAATCAAAGTTCAATTGTTTAATAGCCCATCTAGCATTATGTTCTAATTCAACAGGTAAATGACAAGCTTTTCCATAAACCATTCTATAAGGAGACATTCCCATAGGATTTTTAAAAGCAGTTCTATAAGCCCATAATGCATCATTAATTTTAGTTGGCCAATCAGATCTAGACTTATTCACTGTCTTCTCCAAAATGAGTTTAATTTCCCTATTACTTAATTCAACTTGTCCACTTGTTTGAGGGTGATAGGGAGATGCAATTCTATGGTTAACATCATATTTTGCCAATGTTTTTCTAAGAATACCATGCAAGAAATGAGAACCACCATCAGTAATTAAAAACCTAGGAACACCAAACCTGGGGAAAATGATGTCCTTGAGCATCGTCATTGCTGTGGCATGATCTGCACTCTTGGTTGGAATTGCTTCCACCCACTTTGTAACATAATCCACTGCAACCAAAATATGAGTATGCTTTGTCTTTGACTCTGGGAAAGGCCCCATAAAGTCAAAGCCCCAAACATCAAATGGCTCAAGTGGCAAAGAATAATTCATAGGCATTTCATTTCTCCTACCAATATTTCCTACTCTTTGACATTTATCACAAGATTTAACATATTCAGCACAATCCTTAAATAAAGTAGGCCAATAGAAACCAGATTGTAATACCTTTGCACCTGTACGATCTCCTGCATGATGCCCTCCATAAGGACTGTCATGACAATCTCTTATAATAGCCTGTTGTTCATGCTCAGGTACACAACGTCTAATAATACCATCCACACTTTTCTTATAAAGGAAAGGATCATCCCAAAAATAATGTCTAAGATCATAAAAGAATTTCTTTCTTTGTTGAAAAGTGAAGTGTGGAGGTAGAACTTACCAACAATAAAATTTGCATAGTTGGCAAACCATGGTGATGCAACTTTAGCACTAGAAACATTAACAATTGCAAGTTGTTCATTAACAAAGCTATCATTAATAGGAATAGGATCATCAGGTATATTTTCCATTCTAGAAAGATGATCAGCTACTTGATTATCTTCCCCTTTCCTATCAACAATGTGTAAATCAAATTCTTGCAATAGAAGTACCCATCTTATTAATCTAGGCTTAGCATCTTTCTTATGCATTAAGTATTTAATGGCAGAATGATCAGTATGCAATGTGACTTTCGAATCAGTAATATAAGGTCTAAACTTGTCACAAGCAAATAGCACTGCTAAAAATTCTTTTTCAGTTGTGGCATAATTCCTTTGAGCAGCATCAAGTGTTCTACTAGCATAATAAATGACATTCAGTTTCTTATCAACACGTTGGCCCAAAACAGCCCCAACTGCATAATCACTAGCATCACACATAATTTCAAAAGGCAATTTCCAATCAGGAGGTTGAATAATAGGAGCACTTATTAAAGCATTCTTCAAAATATTAAAGGACTCAATGCAATCATCATTAAAAGAGAAAGGAACATCCTTTTGCAAAAGATTGGTTAGGGTTTTGATATTTTGGAGAAATCTTTAATAAACCTACGATAAAAACCTGCATGCCCAAGAAAACTTCTTATACCTTTGATGTCCCTTGGGTATGGCAGCTTTTCAATAGCTTCTATCTTTGCTGGGTCAACTTCTATTCCTTTTCCAGAAATCTTATGCCCAAGAACAATACCTTCAGTAACCATGAAGTGACACTTCTCCCAGTTTAAAACTAAGTGTTGGTCTTCACAACGCTGCAAAACTTTGTTAAGGTTGAACAAGCAATTATCGAAGGAAGTACCATACACAGAAAAATCATCCATAAAGACTTCCATTATCTTTTCAATATAATCAGCAAATATAGCATTCATGCATCTTTGAAAAGTAGCAGGAGCATTACATAACCGAATGGCATTCTCCTATAAGCAAATGTACCATATGGGCAAGTAAAAGTGGTCTTTTCTTGATCATCCTTATGGACTGGAATTTGTGAGAAACCTGAATAACCATCTAAATAACAAAAGTGAGAGTGTTTAGATAACCTTTCTAACATTTGATCAATAAATGGCAATGGGTAATGATCTTTACGAGTTGCTTTATTTAACTTCCTGAAATCAATACACATCCTATAACCAACAACAGTACGTTGAGCCACAAGTTCATCCTCATCATTTGGAACAACAGTCATTCCACCCTTTTTAGGAACACAATGAACTGGACTAACCCACTTACTATCAGCTATGGGATAAATGATACCAGCTTCAATAAGTCTTATTACCTCTTTCCTTACCACTTCCTTCATTTTTGGATGGAGACGGCGTTGATAATCAACAACAGGTTTTGCATCCTCTTCCAAATTAATTTTATGCATACATAGAGCTGGGCTTATACCTTTAAGATCATCAAGAGAGTATCCAATGGCTGGTCGGTGAGCTTTAAGCACATCAAGTAATTTCTCTTCTTCTTCAGCTGAAAGGTTAGCACTAATAATGACAGGATATATGCTCTTCTCATCCAAATATGCATATTTCAGATTTGTAGGCAAAGGTTTAATTCAAAGCTAGGATCCCCTTTAGGTGGTGGTAGCACTCCTAAATTATCAGGTGGGATATGCAATTGTAATTGTGGTGGTTGTTGCCATAATATTTGTTCTAAAGCATCCTTTTCCTCATCATTAAATGGTTCATCTTGATTAAGCATATAACGTTCTACAACATCTGTTGAAGCTACAGCTATATGTGCAAGAGTTTCAATTATATCTTCAGAAATTGGCTCTTTCACAACATGTTTATCAGCAAATTTGGAAAAGTTGAACTCAAGTTTTTCACCAGCACATTTAATAAACACTTTCTCTTTAGGCAAATTAATTTCAGCACCAACAGTGTTTAAGAAAGGTCTACCAAAAATGATAGGACAAAAGAATCTTGAGGACAACCAAGCACAATAAAATCAGCAGGATATTTTATTTTGCCAACCAATACTTCAACATCTCTAACAATTCCAAATGGACTAATATAATCTTTATTAGCAAGTTGAATTGTCATACCTGTCTCTTCCATAATGATAGGATCAATATCAGGCTTGATTTCAAGATAAAGAGAATATGGAATGACACTAATACTTGCTCCAATATCACATAGACCATGATAACTTGAAGTCCCAATAGAGCATGATATAACAGGTTTACCAACTTTGGCCGAATTACCTTTGATGACCTTAGTAGCATCTTCACATAAATAAACATCAACAGGGTCTTCTTCATTTAATTGTTTGATAATGAAATTTGACTGTTGACTTCCACCTGTTCATAAGGCTGAGAACGTCTTCTGTTACTCTTGTTAGTAACAGCAATAAGTAAATTCTCCTTAACTTGGTTTGGATATGGAGGTGGTTCAACATACTCTCAATTGTCACAGATGACACTGGTTCTGCCTGTTTAATAACTTTAGGAACAACAATAGATTGTTTAACAGGTTCAACATAAACTTCAAAACCACTTTGAGGAACACAGATATGCTCAGCAAAACCTTTAGCTATCTCAATTATAACATAAGGATCAAGATTAAAAGTATCACTCAGATTTTTAAACAACATAGAAGTAGAGAAGTTCTCTACACATGAATATCCATAATCAAAATAGGGCTCATTACCTTTATCAAGATCCCAATGACTAGTATTTTCAGAAATAGTCTCCAATAAATTCCATGCTTCTTCTTCAGTATTATTAGTAAAACTTCCACCAGATGAATTATCCAGAATTTCCTTGTGCTTCGACGGTAGCCTCACATAAAAGTTTATCAATATAAGTTTCCTTGTAAGATCATGACAAGGATTCTTGCGAAGGAGTTCCTTTAACCTCCCCCAAGCTTGAGTAATACTCTCTCCCAGATGTGGCCAGAAATTAAATATATAGCAGCGGTTCTCATAAGCTTCTTTAGGAGTAAAATATTTAAGAAAGAAAACCTTCCTCAAGATATTCCATTCAATAGCAACCTCTTCATCAAGAGACCTGTACCAATCACGAGCATTACCAGATAAAGACAAATATAATAACTTCCTTTTTACCTGATCTTCAGAAATACCAGGAAGTCTAAATAAACCACATATGTCTTCAATTAACTCCATGTGTTCACGTGCAGACTTAGTTCCATCACCTGTAAATGGATTTTTCATAACTCTTTTAACATGACCAATGGGAATTTTAAATCCCACTTTAGGTATCTCAGACACAGTAGTTTCAACCACTTTAGGAGTAGTGGCATAAGCACTGTCATATAGAGCAAGGTGCAGCGAGGAACGATTCATAAATGCCATAGTAACAATGAGATAAAACAGCTTTCAAGTTTCCTTACCAAACTTCTTACCAATAGCGCTACGCTCCCCGGCAACGGCGCCAGAAAAGTATCTTGATGACTCCCAAGTGCAGGAGATCAATTGTAGTACCTTTCAATTAGAAAAGGTTGTCGAACCCACGAGGAGCTGAAGGTATTGGTTAGTAAGATTGATAAATAAAACAATAAAAGATGCAAGTGTTTTTGGTATTTTTGGTTGTATATTGCAATGCAGAAAATAAACAGTAGCAAGTCAAAGCTCTCAAAGAGAGAAAGCCCAATCCTCTTATGTGGCAAGAGGACAAGCTCAAGTGATGTGTAACTTATATGTGGAAAACGTTCCCGAGGGCGGCATGGATATTGCTAGGCATAGAGATTTATTAAACAACACGTTGAATATCTTGTCAAGTTTTAATCTTCTTTGGACGGAGCCATTATTAGGTATAGCTAAATAAATAAACTACAACCCCTTATGATGGATCATGTGGCCAAGTAAATGACTGCACAAGAATTATTAAGACATAAAGTCCCACCATAGCATTACACTCTAAGGTCCCCGATACTAATACCCTCATAATATAACTTCATGATTCGGTCCCAGGTTTACATGTCCTCCCAAGTCTCCCTCAATTCATTATACTACGGTGTTCTCCTATGAGCCCATATAGGTGAAGTGTTGTGCAGTCGACGTTCGCACAACACCATCATAGAATCACATAAAAGATAAACTCTTGACAAAATACCAACACATGTTATATATAAATCATTGCCAATTCATCCTATGCCCTCAGGAACATATGGGAACTACTCACAACGTGCAAACATGATAATATTCAGTGGCATAAGTGGTACAACACAATCTGAAAATATAACTTCACCACCAAATAATGACAAGTACTCAATCACAAACATGAATCTTGGGTACGACACCGAACCATTCGTCCTAGCCAGTGAAGTGGCTCAGGTTTTCTATGTGAAGGACATGTCTATCAAACCTAAGATTCTTGAAATCCACTGTACTCATTCCGTACTGCGGGTCTATCTCTACCCCACCTTTCAGGTTGAACCATTTGCACCAGAACAAAGGGACCTTAAAAAAGGTCCATAGTCAAGTTCCCATATCTCCTCTATGGAAGCATAATATGTGTCCTTTTGCCCATTGTTGTTTGTTGCATCAAAGCGGACACCACTGTTTTGGTTGCTGCTCTTTTTATCTTGGACAGCCATGTAAAATGTATTCCCATTTATCTCATACCCTTGGAAAGTAGATATAGTCGAAGATTGTAGCAATTCCATTGTGGTACCCAACTTTTTATCTTAATAATTTGAAGCAAATTTTCAAATCCCTTGTCAGAAGTACCATTCTCTGCCTTCCATTGTAGCAATTCCAGTGTGGTACCCAACTTTTTTTGACCATCTTCGCAATTTGGGTAACAACAATTTTGTGTGATCAGCTAACATGTGCTCCAGTTTCAACCTCTCGTTTTTACTTCCACAGTCCATTTGTGCATCACGAATGACCCGACGAATATCATCATCGGGCTCATCAACAATGGGATCTTCTTCAGCTTCGTCTTCCCCCATTGTAGTATCACCGTGTTCATTGAACATGGGATAGTTGTCATCGTTCTCTTCTTCTTCGTTGTCTTCCATCAAAACCCCTCTTTCTCCGTGCTTGGTCCAACAATTATAGCCGGACATGAAACCGGACTGAATCAGGTGGAAGTGAAGGATTCTTGAGTAAGTGTAATCCTTCTCATTCCGACAATCACGACATGGACAACACATAAAACCATTCCACGCGTTTGCCTCAGCCACATCGAGAAAAGAACGCACGCCATCCATGTACGCTTTAGAGCGTCGGTCAATGTACATCCATGGATGACTCATCTACATTATATAATTAAGTATATCAAATACAAGTTCATCAAATTAAAACCAAATTAGAGTAGTGACCAAATGTAATACATAGTTCTCATAAAACATACATTAATCTAAACTAACATACAAATAGCTAAAGAATTTAAATCCAACGACAAATGCGATCAAAATCGCAACTAAGGTAATTATTGAACCAACGGCATAATGATACCAAGCCTCTTGACTAATGGCATATTTTCTAATCTTTTTAAGCTTCAAGCGCATTGAATTAATCTTGATCTCGTTATCCAAGCGCATTGCATCCATCTTGATCTCGTTTTCCAAGCGCATTGCATCCATCTTGATCTCGTTTTCCAAGCGCATTGCATCCATCTTGATCTCGTTTTCATCGATGATGTCGGCTAACTTGAACCCCAAATTCATCTTCTCTTCTGAGCATTGGAGACAAAGATCTTCACTTCTTTTCAATTTTCTTTCAAATCATTGATTTTTTTTTTCAAAAACTCGACAATAGGGTCTTTTGGAATTTCCTGTTCAACTACCTCCTAGATAAATATATATCTATGTAAAGTTGGTCGGCATAATTGTAATAAACACGAAATGAAAAAAAATTATAACAAAAAATCATACCACATCCGAATAATAGAGCGGACGAGAACCGTTGTGGACAGATGTCAAAACCATGGCACTATATATAACAAACAATTATACAACTAATAAAATTATACAAATAATAATTATGCATCTAAATCATACAACTAAGATTTTTTGAAATAAAAGTTAAAAAGGGCTCACCGAGCTGGTGGCGGTGACGGGACAATGCGGGCGATCAACGGCGGTGAGCACGACACTAGAACACACAAAGCATACTTTAATTTGAGCTCAAAATACATATAAAACAAATAAACTCCCTAGCTTAGGCATTTCATCAAACACCTAGCTAGCACCTCAAAAATGAAATGAGCTAAGCTAGTATGGAAATGAGCTAAAACGAGGAACGCCGGATGAAAGGATCAAGTTGCTAACCCTTGAAAAGATGGGTGCTGTTAATCTTGACAAATCGTGGAGGAAATGGAGATGAACTCGAGCTCGGGAGAGTAAAACAATGGAGAAAATGGAGATGAACTCGAGCTGAAAAATGGAGATGCTCTCGGGGGTCGAAGATGATATAGTGAGAACATTAGTACCGGGTCGTAACACGACCCGGTACTAAAGCTCCACCTTCTAGTACCGGGCCGTGGTACGAGCCGGTACTAGAGGTGCTCGTGCGGGCCCCGCGTTGCTGCTGCCCTGCCACAGACCTCTAGTACCGGCTCGTATTACGGCCCGGTACTAGAGGTCCCCTACGACCCGGTACTAGAGCTGCGCGGCCTCGTCGCTTTTGAACCGGTACTAGAGCTACACTCTAGTACCGGTTCGTAAGCCACCCGGGACTAGAGCCAATTTTGGCTCTCGACGAAAGGCTATGTTTCCACTAGTGTCATGTCACTGTAATTTTGCTGAATTCAGCTTGGTTAGTTCTTCTAGCTCTCTATTTTCTACATGGACGATAACAGTACCATCCTTTCAGACTCACCCCAAGGACGAGTGCTTCATCAACACGCCAATTGAGAATTATACCCAGATGAAGATCATCTTCGGCAAGCCGAAAGTGCAGAATCCTCTGGCGGTGAACACACTCCATCTTGCTCTGAGCTACCTCATGGATCATGAAGAGGAGCGCGTCGCCTACCTTGCATGGAGTGATGCCGACATGAAGACTTGGTACTACTCCTACTACCGCGCTCTCTTCTGGGTGATGGTTTGATGATGTTGTTGATCATACTACCTCATGCCCTCTATGATCTCCCCTAGTATGTAAAACTTATGCCAGATTTGTATATTTTGCGAGGCGGTATACTAAACCCCTCAGATGATGAACTTGTGATAGGAGGGGTAGTATTAACCCGTCCTCATGATGAGGTGCATCACCAGCAGTTGTTGTGCTGAATTTGTGATGCACCATTTATTGTACAAACCTAGTAATGGGCATGTTCAGTTTAAGCATGGTTCACCACTTAGGCAAGAAGGTAAGCACACCATGGCTGTTGCATGTAACCAGACACCATGAAATTACCTCTGTCAAAGAACTCATGCAACCAAACATCGCGTGGGTAACATTTTGCATCCAGCCGAATGGGGCTGGACAGAACATTGTGGGCAACCAAACTGGTTGCACAACTTGGCTCAGGCCGTGTTTCAGCTCGGCCAGGCCCGCCAGGGCCACGGATGCAAAACCCCAAAAATCCTTGCGAGCATCCAAACACGCCGTGACTTTTTTCAGCAGTAATTAGAGAGAGAAAAGAAAGGCAACCAATGCATGCACACCAATTACGCTATACACCTATAGTTAGCCACCTAGATTGGAGAGATTTGCCAAATGCATCCTATAAAACGGAATGGAGGGAGTACATCTCTTCCCACACTTAATTCATTTCTTGCACCCACTTTCGCACCTACACCCACGTTCTTCTGTTGGTGAGGTGAATAAAAACAAAATAATCTAGTCACTTATTGCAAAATTGTAGCTGACACCTCTCCCCATAACATGGTTGGTATGTCATGGCCCGTAGTCGGTCTCAACATCCTATCTCGCTTTTAAGCATACTAAATACAGACCCTGAGGCGGAAAAGAGATGGTATCTCTACTATAATCACTGTTGTGGTTTTTAGTGGTGGTGCATTAGACAGATATTTCTTGTTTTCCACATCCGGTGGACTAGAACAAGAGAATAGTCCTTCTGTTTTTGCACCTTTTCAATTGATTCAGTTTCAGCTAGGCTCTATTTATTCACGATATACTATCTTGTAACCACTTCTGCGGGTCATGATTTCTATGACTGAAACTGATCAAATTATTTTTTACGTAAGGGATGTTGAATGCTTCCTACACAGATCTCAAAGAATTTATTCCATGTTCCAGAAAATTGTGAGTGAGAGGCACGCATCGACCTTCATGGTTACTGCTAGAGATGGAAAAAAGATGGTAACCCCCTATTGAATTTAAGATGAGAAGAATGGTTAGTTAAGTTCATGGTTTTCTACCGTTATCATCTGGACCTAAAGATATGTGACTTCAAGTATAGGAATAGTTCAGCAATTCTCTTCGCTTGTAATGTGACGCCTAGGAGCTGGCTAGCTTTGGTCATATACTGTAAATGTTTCAGTACACTGCTTATTTCTGAAAAAATTGTTGATATTCCATATATGTTCTGTTTAGTGGACAGAAGGTAAATCATCTGTATTTTTTCCAGGGAACTATGTTGTTCTATTCATCATATGATAATGGAAATCCACAAATGCGTGCTTCCTAAGATGTGGAGATATACACAAATGAATGGTCTCCATTTCTTGTGGGTTATCAATCAACTTCCTGACAGAAACTGAACTCTGAAACTCACTGACAGAGAAGAACACACGATGAACACTTGGGTTTTGCGTTGCGTAAAACGTTGCAACTTTTCTGGGTTTTCTCTTCTCGTTATTTATGGAGTTCTTGCGATCCTATCTTGACGCCACGATCAGGCTTACTGGCTCGTGCCATCCCACGAGCGCCATGACCCGGTCCGAGCTCCTACTTGCACGGCACGGCACGCACAACAGACGCGAGCTCGTGCCTAACTGAATAACAGCTAACAGAATTGACTGAAAACAAACGAACCTAGCTACTGTCTAATGACTAGATTAGGTAGCCAACACTTCCATGGTTAAGGATATTTTGAAATTACTAGAGAGGAATGGATCTTCAAGTTTCCTTTTTGAAGTTTTTTTTGGGTGCTTTACGAGTCAACTTTTCGACTAGAGATATGATGGATATGAGAAATTGACATTTTGACTCCAGAGTTAACCGTGATATGTGTTAAAGGAGGATCAGAGAAACAAGAAAAACATCTCTTCTGTGATTGTTCGTTTGCTACAAGATGTTGGGCACTTGGCATCACCTTTTGTTCGAACATTGATATTTATCAAATCTTCTGTATTGCCAAATCTGCCTTCATGTGACCATGTTTTCTTGAAGTAGACACTTGTGTTCTCTGGAATATTTGAAGGACATGAATGATTGGATTTTATAGAATAATAGAATAAGGCTCCATGGCTTGCTCGCATATCCTCTCCAGAAGAGATCTGGAGTTAATTGTGAATCACGTTTCTTCCTGGAAACACAACAGCTTGATTCCTGATCAAATAGCTTATGTATATCTAAGTTTCTTACATATAGGTAACTTTCTTGTTTTTTCTAATGAAAATCACACAGTAAGCCAGCTACCCTACAATTTTCTGGTTAAACTTTTTTGGCATTAAGTCGACACATGCGATTGCACGTGCATCATTACTAGTAACATAATACAGTAGCCCAACATATCTATCTTTCACATACATAATTAAACACTGACACACATAAGGTAACTTGTACTCAAAGTTCTTGCAGATAATAAGCATTTCTACAATTATGGTGATATTGTGCTGCAAAATAAGTTGATATCCCCATCCGTCATAGCCTTCACTTCACCAGTTTCAATCTCCCTCTATTCTCCGAGATAGCTTTTGACCTTGCTTCCAAAGGCGTCCAGAGCAATGCCAAACCCAGTTGCAAATGAAGAGTCGAAACTACCATTGCTACATTGGTAGCCCATTTTGATAGTATTAACCAGCTCCTACACGCAGGTGAAACAAGATTATATGAATAATCAAACTCTTGCCAAACATATGCATGATACTTTACCACTGCGTGTCCGGCCTTGGTTGGACGTGCACAGCAAGATCCTGGAGCAGCCTTCTGTTTCCCCAGCTGTCGGCCTTAGATAAGACCTCGTACAGCTCCTCTTTCTTTCGCTGGACTTCTTGTGCACTAGGACGCTGGAAAGACATGCAAGATGATCCGAGTTCAGTAAAGCAATGGACTGCTGATAATAATAACAAGCAATTCGATATAGATTCTATGACTAAGAGAATATGCTGTATCAGGCGCAAATATAAGCGGTGGCAGCAAACTGAAAGGCGCATTTGTGCAGCTGTAGGAACGGCTTCGCTTACTCTACACAGATCGAGACTGCCTAACCAAGGTTTGGTCAGGCTAGTGTTGAGCGTGCATACAAAATAATGATGTGCACTACTATCAAGCAATAAGATGTCAGAAGTGCAGCAACGACTTAAACATCTCATGTGGTGTTATTTGCACAGCTAGGAAGACAAGGTTTTTCTCAAATGATGCTACTTGGGTGGTTCTAATAACCTCACAACCTTTCCCTAGTTTTGAATAGAACAGTAACCTCAGCACTTGCTGCTGTTTTCATTATGAAGCAAAACAAATGGTTGGAAATCAACCAGGAAGACATGGTTTTTATCTAATGATGTTACTTGGGTGGTTGGTTAAGTAATCTTCCTCTAGCATGAAACAGAAGAGCAATCTCAACACTATCAAGCAACGACTTACATTTGCACAACAAGGAAGACACGGTTTTTTCTCTAATTATGCTACATGGGTGGTCTCACTGTAAAACCTGTAGGATCATCTAGTCTAGAAATACTACGGTAGAACCTTTTAGGGATTCGATGTACTTGTGATTCGAGAGACAGGGAGTGAACAGAGAGATGGAGAGGGTTAACCTTGTCCTTGGCTCGAAGAGCCCGAGCTGGTGTCATCCATGGTGGACGGCGACGGCGGCGGTGGTGAGAGGGCAGTCGCGAAGGCGGTGGAGCTTCCCGTGACAATGCGCTAACCTAGATCGGATGGGTGTGTCGGTGGGGTGTGCGGCACCGTCAACCTCGTGAGTTGTGCCGCCGGCCCCCACCATCTCTTTATAGTGCATGCCACAGGGGCCCACCAACCATGGATCGGTTGGGCACCCCCGATCAGGGCGCAGGGATCATGGGTGCGATCCGGTCGTTGGACCGGACCATTGGAGATCAATCTAACATTCTCCCCCTTGATCTCAACTTTTACTTTTAACCATGTACTTTATACTTTACTCGTTTCATCACAGATCAGTACATAGAGCATGTTTCATCGTCACAGCTCAATTGCCGATAGAATCAGACAGCTACAATATACCTCTCTGTTTTGAAACAATTCCTGTTCCTTTTGGGCCTCTTATGATCCAGGAATCATAGGCTTTCCATTAAACCCATGTCGGCTACGTGTTCCATGAACACGCTGGGTGGTAAGCCTTTCGTAAGCAGATCCGCAAGCATATCCTTTGTCCTTATATGCTCGAGACTTATAGTTTGATCCTGGATTTTATCTTTCACAACATAATACTTTATCTCTATTGGTTTGGTAGCATTACTCGACTTGTTGTTGTGAGCATAGAATACTGCGGGCTGGTTGTCACAGTACATCTTTAGTGGTTTGTTAATACAATCTACCACTTTCAAGTCGGGTATAAATTTCTTTAACCATATCACCTGCCCTGTGGCCTCATAAGCTGCTATAAATTCTGCATACATCGTGGATGATGCAACTATTGACTGTTTGGAGATTCTCCATGAAATAGCCCCTCCAGCGAGAGTGAATACATATCCTGACGTGGATTTTCAATCATCTTTGTCTCCCGCAAAGTCTGCGTCTGAATACCCTTTTATCTCTAGGGAATCAGATCTTCTGTATGTTAGCATGAGATCCTTTGTGCCTTGCACATAGCGCAATGCTTTCTTTGCCATCGTCCAGTGCTCTGTGCCTGGGTTATCTTGATATCTACCAAGTACCCCGCTGATAAAAGCTAAGTCAGGGCGAGTGCACACTTGTGCATACTGTAAGCTTCCAACAGCCGAAGCATATGGTATTCCTTTCATTTTATCGAGCTCGTACTGGTTCTTGGGACATTGGAATTTCCCAAAACTGGCGCCCTTGACTATAGGTGCAGGTGTGGCACTACACTTGTGCATATTATACTTTTTAAGAACTTTTCAAAATATGCCTTCTGCGATAGTCCTAAAACTCTATTTTTCCTATCTCGGTGAATTTCTATGCCCAAAACATATGATGCTTCACCAAGATCTTTCATCTCAAAATTTGAGGATAAGTATTTCTTTGTTTCTTGTAGTAGACTAACATCACTGCTAGCGAGCAAGATATCATCCACATACAGGATTAGGAAAATATATTTCTCATTCTTAAACTTTGTATAAATACAGTTATCCTCAACATTCTCTTTAAATCCAAAACTTTTAATTGTCTCATTAAACTTTAGATACCACTGTCTAGAGGCTTGCTTTAATCCATAAATGGATTTCTTTAGACATCATCCCATATGTTCCTTCCCCTCCATGAAAAAACCCTTGGGTTGTTTCATGTAAACATTTTTTTCTAAATCTCCATTTAGAAATGCCGTCTTTACATCCATTTGATGCAACTCTAAATCAAAATGTGCAACTAGTGCCATTATGATTCTGAAGGAATCCTTACATGAGACTGGTGAAAATGTCTCATTGTAATCTATCCCTTCTCTTTGTGTAAATGCTTTTGCCACAAGTCGTGCTTTATACTTTTCTACATTCCCTTTTGAGTCATACTTAGTTTTGTATACCCATTTGCAGCCTACTGTTTTGGCTCCTTTAGGAACATCTTCTAAGTCCCAAACATCGTTGGAACTCATCGATTTCATGTCCTCTTCCATTGCCTCCACCCACTTCGATGAGTGAGGGCTTCTCATGGCTTCTTCATATGAAGTAGGATCACCTTCCATATGAGCTTTTTCTATGTTATAAACTTTATAATCATCAGAAATAGCTGATCTTTTAGCTCTTTTAGAGCTTCTAAGGGCCTCATTTTCTAAAGGTGGCTGCTGCACCTCCCTTTCATGCTCAACAACGGGTTCAGTCGTCTCCTGATTGACAGGTTCCGAATCTTCACCCATAGTTGTCACAGGTGGAGTTACAACAGGTGCTTGCACCTCAATCTCAGAAATTGTCGGTGCAAGTACAGCAGGTAGTGCGAAAAATGGCTCCTGAATCATCGGAAAAGGTGCACACACCCTCTTCTCCTCAAGATCAATTTTCCGAGCTACCATGCCCCCCCTCATCATTTTGTCCTCTAAGAAGACTGCATGTCTCGTTTCTACGAACTTTGTGTATCTATCTGGACAGTAGAAACGAAAACCTTTTGATTTTTCAGGATAGCCAATGAAGTGGCAAGTTACTGTTTTGGGGTCTAACTTTGCAATATTTGGATTAAATACTTTTGCCTCAGCTGGACTCTCCCAGACCCTCAAGTGGCTCAGAGAGGGAACTCTCCTTGTCCACAACTCGTACGGTGTTTTGGGCACCGACTTGCTTGGTACTCTATTGAGAATGTGAAAGGCGGTTTTAAGCGCCTCCATCCATAATCCCAGTGGCAGGGTGGAATAACTCATCATGCTGCGTACCATATCCATAAGAGTACGGTTACGCCTTTCAGCTACTCCATTTTGCTGAGGGTCGCCCGGCATTGTATACTGGGCTACTATGCCAGTCTCCTGTAAGAACCTCGCAAAAGGTCCAGGGACTTGGCCATATGGAGTGTGCCGACCATAGTACTCCCCTCCACGGTCAGATCTGACTATCTTTATTCTTTTATCATGCTGATTTTCTACTTCAGTTTTGAATATCTTAAATTTATCCAACGCTTCAGACTTTTCTTTGATCGGATAAATATAACCATATCGAGAGTAATCATCTGTGAATGTTATGAACGAGTCATAGCCATCCACACTTTTCACAGGAAATGGTCCACAAATATCAGTGTGAATGATTTCTAGTGCTGCTGTATTTCGGTTTGCACCCTTTTTAATTTGCTTTACATACTTTCCTTTTATGCAATCTATGCATTGTTCGATATCTGAGAACTCTAACGGAGGAAGAATATTATTTTTAACGAGGTTTTCTATTCTTCCACTCGAAATATGGCCTAATCGACAGTGCCATAACTTCGACGAGTCATGAGTTTGCTTTCTTTTCTTTTGTTCTTTGTTCGACAAGGAAGTTTGCTCACTCACATTACACACAAAATGCACTTTTTCACGTAAGGATAACAAATAAAGCTCATCGTGAAGTAATGCAATACCCACACAAGCATCTTTAAACCATATGGCACACTTGCCATGTGCAAAACAACATTCATAACTGTCTTTATCCAAACGTGATACACTTATTAAATTTCTGTGAAGTGAAGGAACAAATAAGACATCTCTAAGCAAAATCGTGAAACCATCAGCTAACTCCAAGGATATGAACTACACTGATGGACTCCTTCGTTAATCTCTCCCCTTCATTTCTCTTGATTCCTCACCCTTTATAGTTTCATCGTCATTGTTTCCGCCAACCGTATGTAGCGCGGAGCCCGACAAAATAGTTTTTTTCTGACACCTTTTTTTGTTGCTAATGTAACTTGTATTACTCAAAAAAACAGGGATTACAATCTCTCTGGAAAATGGTAGCTAGACCTTCTGAACCAGAGGAATGCCACACTGCCCTACATGAATGAGTTCTAGCATAATTAGCCATGAAATGGCTGCTATTGTTCTGACTTCTTTTAACATGAGTAATGCAAGTTTTATGGACCTTTGGCAAGGTCTTAATTTCTTCAACCATGGAAGTGTAGACTTAACGATCTACAGCTTGATTCTTTAAGCTCTTCACTATCTCCAAACAATCAGTCTCAATGATCAACGGAGTGCTGCGCCATTGTAACGCCAAAGATAAACTATCTAAAACTGCACTCAGCTCCGCTCCAAGTGCATCTCTGCAGTACCCGACATGCTGATATTATGATTTCACCTTTGTAGTCCCGTAGTACCATACCAGCTCCTGCTTGCGCATCAACATCAAGGGAGCCATCAGTATTTAGCTTACACCAGCCAATGGAGGGTGGCGTCCAGTGAAGGATTGGAACATTCCTATGTTCACTGAATTTACGATACTTCATATCCTCCTTATCAAGAATAAATTTACCTTTAAAAATATCTGACCTTGTTGCCCTTGCTGCAGTTCGATCAATATGATGAAGCCCATATATTTTCACCTCCATTTGCCGGATTATTAAGCACACTTTGCATTTCTAGAAAGATATATCTTCTAAATCAATATCAAGCACCTAATATTGGAGAGCACAAGCAGCATAGAGACGATTTCCTGCTCGGTTGCAAAGGTGTGAAGAGTGGTAAAGAGCAGAGACGATTTTCTGCTTAGGGGCTAGATTATTTTGCTTGCTCTAAGTAATGTACACTTCCAGAGCTACTGCATTCTACTAGGGTAAGTTCAGTTGCTGCACTATCTCGCCCAACCATACTCGAGAAACATCCCACCACAATTACCAACAGCCTAGAGCTCAACCCAGCAAACCATGGTATTCATGCAGATAGATAATAACATAATACAGTAGCCCAACATATCTCAACTTTCACATACATAGTTAAACACTAACACACATAAGGTAACTTGTACTCAAAGTTCTTGCAGATAATAAGCATTTCTACAATTATGGTGATATTGTGCTGCGAAATAAGTTGATATCCCCATCCGTCATAGCCTTCACTTCACCAGTTTCAATCTCCCTCTATTCTCCGAGATAGCTTTTGACCTTGCTTCCAAAGGCGTCCAAGGCGATGCCAAACCCAGTTGCAAATGAAAGAGTCGAAACTGCCACTGCTACATTGGTAGCCCATTTTGATACTATTAACCAGCTCCTACACGCAGGTGAAACAAGATTATATGAATAATCAAACTCTTGCCAAACAGGGAAGGAGAAGGAATGCAAAAATATTTCAAATCAGCATATGTATGATACTTTACCACTGGGTGTCCGGCCTTGTTTTGACATGCACAGCAAGATCCTGGAGCAGCCTTCTGTTTCCCCAGCTGTCCGCCTTAGATAAGACCTCATACAGCTCCTCCATCTTTCGCTGGACTTCTTGTTCACCAGGACTCTGGAAAGACATGCAAGATGATCCGAGTTCAGTAAAGCAATGGACTGCTGATAATAATAACAAGCAATTCGATATAGATTCTATGACTAAGAGAATATGCTGTATCAGGCGCAGATATAAGCGGTGGCAGCAAACTGAAGGAACGGCTTCGCTTACTCTACACAGATCGAGACTGCCTAATCAAGGTTTGGTCAGGCTAGTGTTGAGCGTGCATACAAAATAATGATGTGCACTACTATCAAGCAATAAGATGTCAGAAGTGCAGCAACGACTTAAACATCTCATGTGGTGTTATTTGCACAGCCAGGAAGACAAGGTTTTTCTCAAATGATGCTACTTGGGTGGTTCTAGTAACCTCACAACCTTTCCCTAGTTTTGAATAGAACAGTAGTCTCACAAGCTTGCTCTAGTTTGGAACGGCTTCGCTTACTCTACACAGATCGAGACTGCCTAACCAAAGGTTTGGTCAGGCTAGTGTTGAGCGTGCATACAAAATAATGATGTGCACTACTATCAAGCAATAAGATGTCAGAAGTGCAGCAACGACTTAAACATCTCATGTGGTGTTATTTGCACAACCAGGAAGACAAGGTTTTTCCTCTAATGATGTTACATGGGTGGTTCTAATAATCTCAAAACCTTTCCCTAGTTTTGGATAGAACAGTAACCTCAGCACTTGCTGCTGTTTTGATTATGAAGCAAAACAAATGGTTGGAAATCAATGAGGAAGACGAGGTTTCTCTCAAATGATGCTACTTGGGTGGTTAAGTAATCTTCCTCTAGCATGAAACAGAAGAGCAATCTCAACACTATCAAGCAGTAAGATGTCAGAAGTGCAGCAACGACTTACATCTCATGTGGTGTTATTTGCACAACAAGGAAGACAAGGTTTTTTCTCTAATTATGCTACATGGGTGGTTCTAATAATCTCACAAGCTTGCTCTAGTTTGGATACAACAAAAGCCTCAACACTTGGTGCTGTTTCAATTGTGCAGCAAAATAAAAGCCTGGTAATCAAACAGGGGAAGATGAGGTTTTCCTCTAATGATGCTGCTTGGGTGGTTAAGAAGTAGTCTTGCTCTAGTCTGGAATACAAGAGCAATCTCAGCACGTGTGCTGATTCGAGGATTATAACTCGCTATATCCCCGCATTGCAGCAAAATAAATGGCGAAAAAAGAGGTCGATTTCAGCCTTCAGTTAGTGACGATACCGTATTGGTGGCCATGCGCCTTGGCATGAGACGGCGTCGCTCCTCAGCAACCGCCGGAGATGTGACCGCCGCCTGGGTCCGCTGAAGCACGGATCCGCCGATCCTCCTGGCCCCCTGTCGAAGAAGCGCCGCCATCGTCGCCGGCCAACAAAAAGGTAGGGATTAGGTGAGGTCCCCACCGCCGGACGCTCCTCCTCACCTTGCGTTCTTGCTCCTTAGGGTTAGGGTTCGTCTTTGTTCCGCTTCCGCCTCCGCCGGCCTGCAAAAAAGGCAGGGATTAGGGGAAGTCCGTCACGAATCCCCACCGCAACTGGGTTGCGGGCGGTGGATAAAAAGAAGGGAAATTTCGGTGGATTTTGGTGACTACTAGGAAAATTTGCGCGGCGACACACCGCGCCCGTGTGGTGACACAACATAAATAAATTGGAGTTAGAATTACGAAATTACTGTATAGAAGACATAACTTTTAGATTTATCACGACCGGGCAAAAGAGACGTGAGCATACAAATTGACCAGGATGTCATCTTCCATACAAAACCAATCTTTGTACGTGAGGTTTTAATAAATCAAAAATCATAAGAAAAAGCCTATTGATATCGTGATCCATGGGTGTTAATGGAAATAAGCTGGGTGTCAAAAACAGCGCTATCTATTCCAAAAAGTAATTAGATTGAAAAGAAAACTTTGTTTCCAACATGAATTAAATGATCTAAAAAACGGGACTGCAGATTCAAAGAAGAAGAAAAGGTATGGCAATTCTTGCACACTTATCTGCTCATACAAAAAATTCTTAGCTGACTCGGAGCTTTGATTAAAGATATTGTGCCAAGATGTCCTAAAGATTTTAATATGCCAAAACTATAAGTTTGTTCTTGATTCAACTCTGCATACCAAAAAATAATGTGCACTACAATAATTTTGTACCTTGCGAGATGTTTGATCTTTCCCTTTTGTCTCTCGCCTTGAGATTCTGATGACCCATTGAGCAATCCTGCTGCCAGCCTTCTTGCTGATTGATCTGACGAACAAATCCCAGACAAAATATTGATTCAAACTTAGATATAAAAAAGAGAAATCGAATGAACAAAAAAATAGCAGGCCAGAGGCACCTAACGTTGCTTTCAGGAGGTACAGAGCCCGCCGGAGAAGGAGCCGAGAAGGTTGAGGTTCGCCTGCGCTATGGGGAGGTAGTTGCCGACGTGGGCCGCCGACGCCTTGCCCGACGTGGTCGGCGCCGGCAGCATCATCTCCTGCTCATGCGGCAGCGGCGCGAAGCTGTAGAGCTGGTGGTGGTAGCTGAAATCCCTCGCCGGCAGCGCCCAGAACCTCGGCGCGGGCCCCCATCGACACGGCCGTGGAGGAGGCCTCGAGGGAGCTATCCTCGTCGCCGTCGGCGCCACAGAGCGCGGCGTGCGGGAGGTGCATGTGGTGGGGGGACGCGGCGTCGGGCTGGGATGGAGCGGAGGAGGGGCGACGGGGAGAGAGAGGAGGAGGCCCGAGGTCGGGGCGGGATGGCGGCGGGGGCGGGATGGGCAGCGGCGGCAGCGTTGGGCCGGAGGTGGCCGACTCGGGGGGAATGAGGTCGATTTCGGTTCTAGTAACATAATTCGGTTCACGAAAACTTTGTACATGAGAGGCAGGTAACAAAATGTCATTCTCTGCTAGATCTAAAAGACAAAATTTTGGATCCAAATACCCGGATTCAAAATTTTGAAATCTGTCAGAATTTTTCTGTAATTGTGAAAAATCTGACATTTGGGACACACATGTCAGGGTTTTAATAATTATAAAATTGTTTAACAAAAAAATCTGATAGTGGGCCCTCTCCGGTGCCCCTCGCCATCACCCCCTGGGCTCTGCCGCCGTCTAGCGCGTCAGCGGCGAGCCACTGCCTCCTCCTGCAGTGCCTGGCGTGGTGGGAAAGATGAAGCAGCAGACCCAATTGGGGAAGGAGGCGATTAAGAGGAGGTCGAGGAATCTTCTGGTTGCTGGTGTCCGTCGGTGTGAGAGGGAGAGAGATAGGCGCACCGGAGTCTTTCAGAAAAGCCGAAGACACGTGCAGCACACGTTACAACAGGCGGCAGCCTACCCTAACCGTTAACCGGCGACGATCGGACGTTCCCTACACCGTGTGGCACTGTAGAAGTGCGAATTTTGCACATCTACAATATTCTTTTTGCACAGCCTAAAATACAACGAATTTGAAGATTAGAGATAAATATGTATATGTCCATCAAAATAAAAAGGTTAAAACATGAAAGTTGTTTGGAAGGGTGATATCCATCCACTCGTGAAAGGAAAATTCAAATAGATGATTGAGTGCGACGAATTTGACAAAATTCGTCAAATATTTTTGCAAATTTAGATCGAAAATTAAGGAGATAGAGTCGACCAAACTTGAAACCGATCACGGGAAATGGAACCTACTCGTCGACGCGCATATATTTCATGTATATATCATCATGAAAAGGAGAACCGTCGGATCTAAATCAGACGGCACGGACCGCGCGGCCCACAGTGCTACAGTGCATGGCGTGTACTGTAGATATGTGCCGCACTGTAGATCGTCTACAGTGCGGAGGTGGCGTGGACACGTCCACAGGTCGCTGAAACGGTGGTCTTGTAATTGTGAAAAATCTGACATTTGGGATCCACATGTCAGGGTTTTAATAATTATAAAATTGTTTAATAAAAAATCTGATAGTGGGCCCTCTCCGGTGCCCCTCGCCATCACCCCCTGGGCTCTGCCGCCGTCCAGCGCGTCAGCGGCGAGCCGTTGCCTCCTCCTGCAGCGCCTGGCGTGGTGGGAAAGATGAAGCAGCAGGCCCAATTGGGGAAGGAGGCGATTAAGAGGAGGTCGAGGAATCTTCTGGTTGCTGGTGTCCGTCGGTGTGAGAGGGAGAGAGATAGGCGCACCGGAGTCTTTCAGAAAAGCCAAAGACACGTGCATCACACGTTACAACAGGCGGCAGCCTATCCTAACCGTTAACCGGCGACGATCGGACGTTCCCTACACCGTGTGGCACTGTAGAAGTGCGAATTTTACACATCTACAGTATTCTTTTTGCACAGCCTAAAATACAACGAATTTGAAGATTAGAGAGAAATATGTATATGTCCGTCAAAATAAAAAGGTTAAAACATGAAAGTTGTTTGGAAGGGTGATATCCATCCACTTGTGAAAGGAAAATTCAAACAGATGATTGAGTGCGACGAATTTGACAAAATTCGTCAAATATTTTTGCGAATTTGGATCGAAAATTAAGGAGATAGAGTCGACCAAACTCGAAACCAATCACGGGAATGGAACCTACTCGTCGACGCGCATATATTTCATGTATATATCATCATGAAAAGGAGAACCGTCGGATCTAAATCAGACGGCGCGGAGCGGCCGCGCGGCCCACAGTGCAGTGCTACAGTGCATGCGTGTACTGTAGATATGCGCCGCACTGTGCGGAGGTGGCGTGGACACCTCCACAAGTCGCTGAAACGGTGGTCTTTTATATATAGTAGTATACCTTGCGGATCTGGGAATTCTTGCTCGTTGCCCTTCTGTCTTCGCCGAGTCGCAAAGAAGAGAGGAAAGAGAATTCTTGTGCTCTCTAGAAGGCCCACTCTTGTTATATATACGCGCGAGAAAGCCCAGCCCAACTTGGGCCGATTGCGAACCACCACTATGGAGGCCCAACAAATATATTCCGGGTTTGGGCTCCAGTTTTGTGCCCCCAAAATTGTGTTATTTTTTGCATGGTAATAAGATTCTCATTGGTAAATAAAAGACAAGATACAAAGTACGTATACACCGATCTTACAGATATGTAAAGATAGGATAAACCTGTGTGACAAACCAACGTCTATCCATCTTCTTCGGCACCACCGTAGCAGCCATCAAGGAAAAAATAGACAGATCACCTTCTCCCCGAGCTCGACGCGGCTCCATCGCTGATCATTAGCTTTTCGGACCTCCAAAGTAGTTTGCCATAGGACAAACCATTTCCATTGAAAGAATCAGACCGGGGCAGCACGACCCCAGATACGTCATCGAACTCCAGCACTGGCACCCCCGCACGACGACGTCAGAGTAGGGAACCTGAACCGTCAGCCTCCATCCACAAACCCACCACAAGGTGCATCTTCTTCCAGCTGTCACCAGTCCAGACCACCGTCTGCACATACTCCTGGACGAATCCTCTCTGCTCCACCATGGCGCCGGGGACAACGCCGCAGCAACGGGGACAGAGCAGGAGGAAAAACCCATCTGATGGAGTCGCCGCCACCGCCTCGCCGACACCATCAATGAACCTTACCGCCACCGATCTGAAAGATCGGTAAGCACACAGTGCCACCAACTCTGAGACGCCGCCAAGAAGGATAACGCCGGTGTGGGAGTAGAGTAGAGTAGAGTAGAGGGGCCCAGCTCTTTCACCGGTGGCCTGCGGCGGCGACCGATCTGAAAGATCGGCAAGCACACAGTGCCACCAACTCTGAGACGCCGCAAAGAAGGATAACGCCGGTGTGGAGTAGAGTAGAGTAGAGTAGAGGGGCCCAGCTCTTTCACCGGTGGCCTGCGGCGGCGACAACGCTAGGGTAGGAAGACTTGTTCGCCTCGCGAGTCCCCCAAAATTGTGTTTTTCTAGGTGACTCGCGCGAGTGCATTACAAGTACCGTATCGTATTTGATTTTAAGGCACATGAATGAGCATCAGTAGTTAATTAAAGAGAGTACGGAATGGATTAAGAGAAGAGGCCAAACCAGCTAGCTAATCGGTGCTGTGACGAACTGACGATGCAACTAGCGAGCTAGTTAGCACGTAGCTTATGCAGCCACAGCGAACAGGCGTGTTGCTTATGCGGGCGGCCCACACGTCATCCCACTTACAGCCGCGTGACCTCAAGGACTACTGTCTCAACTCGCAAACCATGCATTGCCCCTGGCTCTGCACAAGCGCCAGTATTGCAGGTGTCCAGCTAAAATCATGAGATCCGCTTGAAACAGATCACAATTTAAGACCAACGAAAACAGCCAAGTTCGGTCAAAAATAACCGAGGGATACACGTAGGCATAATACAGTCAATCAAAAGATCCTCCACATAGCAGCAAACACACAGATAACTTGTTCAAACAGATCATACACACTTCTCGAATTACAATTTTAATATATTGATTTCAGTCATTCTTGCTTCTCCATCAGAGACTCCAACTGATTTTTCCTCTCCGTTGCAACCTACTTCTCCACCTGATTTTCCCTCCATCTTCACCGCTTGACTGCTGCAGACCCACTCTTAAGAGCAACACAAAATGAAACAAACATAGCTGCACCAGTTATCTCCCCAAAATCGCTAATCCTTCTTCCCGTCCTCAACCGGCGCCTACAAACAGGTGAAACAAGATTATATGAACAATCAAACTTTTGCCAAACAGGGAAGGAGAAGGAATGCAAAAACATTTCAAATCAGCGTATGTTTCATACTGTACCATTGTTTGTTCTCTGGCCTTGGTTCGATGTGCAAAGCAAGATCCTGGAGCAGCCTTCTGTTTCCAAAGTTCTCCACCTTAGATAAGACATCATACAACTCCTCTTTCTTCTCCTGGATTTCTTGTCTCAACATAGCCGGTCCCAAGCCCGGATAAAGGAGGAGGGTTGTGATAGGCTTGGCAAGCCAACGGAAAAAACCCAGCCACTCTTATGGAGATGAAACCCAAAAGAACCTCGTTGGGGCGTAACCCTCTTAGCGACGCGCCATATCGGAACCCGGGTGTGGTGTCAAATGGGCAAGGGCCGGGCCGCCACCCCCTTGGTGGCGCGCCGTATCTTGATCTGGATACGGTGATAAGTGAGCAAGGATCGGGTCGTCGCATCCTTAGTGGCGCGCTGCATCGACGCCCGGGTGTAGTGAAAAATGAGCAAGGGTCTTCGCATTTGACTCGACGAGTGCGGAGGGTAAGGAAGTTAGCCGAGCCTAGGAGGATCCGCTTAGGTAGCTGGAACGTAGGGTCCCTGACGGGCAAGTTACGGGAGTTAGTTGATACGGCGATAAGGAGGCGTGTTGATGTCCTATGCGTCCAAGAGACCAAATGGAAGGGACAGAAGGCGAAGGAGGTGGAGGATACCGGCTTTAAGCTGTGGTACACGGGGACAACCTCAAACAAAAATGGGGTAGGCATCTTGATCAACAAGAGCCTCAAGGATGGAGTAGTGGACGTCAAGAGGCAAGGAGACCGGATTATCCTAGTCAAGCTGGTTGTTGGGGACTTAGTTCTCAATGTTATCAGCGCGTATGCCCCGCAAGTAGGCCACAACGAGAGCACCAAGAGAGAGTTCTGGGAAGGTCTCGAGGACTTGGTTAGGAGAGTACCTACTGGTGAGAAGCTCTTCATAGGAGGAGACCTCAATGGCCATGTGGGTACATCTAACACAGGTTTTGAAGGGGTGCATGGGGGCTTTGGCTATGGCATCAGGAACCAAGAAGGGGAGGATGTCTTAAGCTTCGCCCTAGCCTACGACATGGTCGTAGCTAACACCCTCTTTAGAAAGAGAGAATCCCACCTAGTGACTTTCAGTAGTGGCCAACACTCTAGCCAGATTGATTTTGTCCTCTCTCGAAGAGAAGATAGACGCGCTTGCCTTGATTGTAAGGCGATACCTGGAGAGAGTGTTGTCCATCAACATAAGCTGGTGGTGGCTGACTTCCGTTTTTGGATTCGTGTCCAGCGGGATAAGCGCCCAAAAGTTGCTAGAACAAAGTGGTGGAAGTTAAAGGGAGAGGCAGCTCAAGCTTTTAAGGAGAGGGTTTTTAAGGAGGGCCCTTGGGAGGAAGGAGGCGATGCAAACAGTATGTGGATGAGGATGGCGACTTGCATTCGGAAGATTGCATCAGAGGAGTTTGGGGTGACCAGGGGAAGTAGAAGGGATGCTAAGGATACCTGGTGGTGGAACGTTGAGGTCCAGAAGGCTATTAAGGAGAAGAAGGACTGTTTCAGACGCCTATACCTGGACAGGAGCGCAACCAACATGGAGATATACAAGGGGGCAAAGAAGGCCGCAAAGCGAGCGGTGAGCGAGGCAAGGGGTCGGGCGTATGAGGACCTCTACCAGCGTCTAAACACGAAGGAAGGCGAAAGAGACATCTATAAGATGGCGAAGACGAGAGAAAGGAAGACGAGGGATGTCAACCAAGTCAAATGCATAAAGGACGGAGCGGATCAACTCCTCGTGAAGGACGAAGAGATCAAGCGTAGATGGCGAGAGTACTTCGACGACCTGTTCAATGGAGAGAATGAGAGCTCTACCATTGAGCTAGACGATTCCTCCGATGATACCAGCCGACGCTTTGTGCGGCGTATCCAGGAGGCTGAGGTTAGGGAGACTTTGAAGAGGATGAAAGGAGGCAAGGCAATGGGCCCTGATGGTATCCCCATCGAGGTGTGGAGAGGCCTTGGAGACATAGCGATAGTATGGCTAACTAAACTTTTCAACCTCATTTTTCGGTCAAACAAGATGCCCGAAGAATGGAGGCGGAGTACATTAGTGCCAATCTTCAAGAACAAGGGGGATGTTCAAAGTTGCACTAATTACCGTGGAATCAAGTTGATGAGCCATACAATGAAGCTATGGGAGAGAGTCATTGAGCACCGTTTAAGAAGATTGACAAGCGTGACCAAAAATCAATTTGGTTTCATGCCTGGGAGGTCTACCATGGAAGCCATCTTCTTGGTACGACAACTTATGGAGAGATACAGGGAGAAGAAGAAGGATCTTCATATGGTGTTCATTGACTTGGAGAAGGCGTATGATAAGATACCACGGAATGTCATGTGGTGGGCCTTGGAGAAACACAAAGTCCCAACAAAGTACATTACCCTCATTAAGGATATGTATGATAATGTTGTGACAAGTGTTCGAACAAGTGATGGCGACACCGATGACTTTCCAATTAAAATAGGACTGCACCAGGGGTCAGCTTTGAGCCCTTATCTCTTTACTTTGGTGATGGATGAGGTCACAGGGGATATACAAGGAGATATCCCATGGTGTATGCTCTTTGCGGATGATGTGGTGCTAATTGACGATAGTCGGGCGGGGGTTAATAGAAAGTTAGAGCTGTGGAGGCGGACTCTAGAATCGAAAGGTTTTAGGCTTAGTAGAACCAAAACTGAGTACATGAGGTGCAGTTTCAGTACTACTAGGCACGAGGAGGAAGAGGTTAGGCTTGATGGACAGGTGGTACCTGAGAAAGACACCTTCCGATATTTGGGGTCTATGCTCCAGAAGGATGGTGATATCGATGAAGATGTGAGTCATCGAATCAAAGCTGGTTGGATGAAGTGGCGCCAAGCTTCTGGCGTCCTCTGTGATAGGAAAGTGCCACAAAAGCTAAAAGGCAAGTTCTATAGGACGGCGATTCGACCTGCGATGTTGTATGGCGCAGAATGTTGGCCGACCAAGAGACGACATATCCAACAGTTAGGTGTAGCGGAGATGCGCATGTTGAGATGGATATGTGGCCACACAAGAAAGGACCGGGTTAGGAATGATGATATACGTGAGAGAGTTGGGGTAGCACCAATTGAAGAGAAGGTTGTCCAACACCGTCTAAGATGGTTTGGTCATATAGAACGTAGGCCTCCGGAAGCGCCATTGCATACCGGACGGATAAAGCGGGATGAGAATGTTAAGAGGGGTCGTGGTAGGCCAAACTTGACATGGGAGGAGTCTGTTAAGAGAGATCTGAAGGATTGGAATATCACCAAAGAACTAGCCATGGATAGGGCTGCGTGGAAGTTAGCTATCCATGTGCCAGAACCATGACCTGGTTTCGAGATCTTATGGGTTTCAACTCTAGCCTACCCCAACTTGTTTGAGAAAAAAGGCTTTGTTGTTGTTGTAGGACGCTGGAGAGACATCCAAGATGATCCGAGTTCAGTAAAGCAATTGGCTGCTGATAATAATAACAAGCAATTCGATATAGATTGCATGACTAAGAGAACATGCTGTATCAGGCGCAGATATAAGCGGTGGCAGCAAACTGAAGGGCGCAGTTGTGCAGCTGCAGGAACGGCTTCGCTTACTCTACACAGATCGAGACTGCCTAACCAAGGTTTGGTCAGGCTAGTGTTGAGCGTGCATACAAAATAATGATGTGCACTACTATCAAGCAATAAAATGTCAGAAGTGCAGCAACGACCATCTCATGTGGTGTTATTTGCACAGCCAGGAAGACAAGGTTTTTCTCAAATGATGCTACTTGGGTGGTTCTAATAACCTCACAACCTTTCCCTAGTTTTGAATAGAACAGTAACCTCAGCACTTGCTGCTGTTTCGATTATGAAGCAAAACAAATGGTTGGAAATCAACAGGAAGACATGGTTTTTATCTAATGATGTTACTTGGGTGGTTGGTTAAGTAATCTTCCTCTAGCATGAAACAGAAGAGCAATCTCAACACTTGTGCTGATTCGGGGGATATGGCTCTCTAGATCCGCGCTTGCAGCAAAATAAATGGCTCAAGGAAGTCAGGCGAAAAGAAAGGAGGTCAATTTCTGGTGGTGACGATACCGTGACGGTGGCCATGCGCCTTGGCATGAGACGGCGTCGCTCCTCCGCAACCGCCGGTGATGCGACCGTTGCCTGGGTCCGCTGGAGCACGGAGCCGCCGATCCTCCTGGCCCCCTGTCGAGGAAGCGCCGCCATCGTCGCCGGCCTACAAAAAGGTAGGGATTAGGGAAGCCCGACACGAATCCACTGGTTTGCAGGCGATGGACAAAAAGAAGGGAAATTTCGGTGGATTTTGGAGACCATACCTTGCGGATCTGGGAGTTCTTGCTCCGGGTTAGGGTTCTTCGATCCGCTTCCGCCTCCGCCGGCCGACCTGCAAAGAAGAGAGGGATTAGGGGAAGTCCGACACGAATCCACACCAATTTTGCCTACTGGGTTGCAGGCGATGGACAAAAAGAAGGGAAATTTCAGTGGATTTTGGTGCCTATACCTTGCGGATCTGGAAGTTCTTGCTCCTTAGGGTTAGGGCTCCTCGTTCCCCTTCTGCCTCCGCCGACCGACGTGCAAAGAAAGAGAGGATGTGGTTTCGTGCGCTCTCTAGAACGCCCAGCCCGCGCAAGAAAGCCCAGCACAACTTGGGCCGAGAATGGGCCGGGCTTGGGCTCCAGTTTTGTGCACCAAGTATCGACTGAAAGCCTACAAAAATATGTTTTTTTTAGGTGACATTATACCCCGAAAGTGATTTTCTTGACACGGATATGAACTACACCGATGGATTCCTCACCCTTTGTAGTTTCATCTTCATTGTTTGTGCCAACTGTATATAGCGTGGAGCCCGACAAGAAAGTGTTGTATTATATTTACATACCCCATGCTCACAGCATCTTTTTTGACACGTGCAGACCTAGAGAACCTGGCCGCGGTGGGGTTTCTTCTGGACCATCTTCATTGTTTTTGCCAACTGTATATAGCGTGGAAAGTTTGTTACTCGTACCCCTAGGGTTTCCTTACTCTCGTCTGGCGATCAGGCGGCGAGTCCTCGTAAAGTCGATCTACATCCGATCTGTTTTCCTCTTCGAGTTCGACCGTGGTTCCTTTGTGTGGGATCTGAAGGCGGAGGTTAGGGGGCGATCCGTGACCATCGCACCAAGTTCGTCGGTCCCCTAAAGCGGGTAAGGTTTGGAGTCGCCATGTCGAAAGTCAGATTAACGAGTTATGTGGATGGCTCGAAGGAGGGGGAGCACAACAAATCATTCCTCCTCCCTGGCTGGCTGCAGGTCATATGCGTGCATAGAATGTTTTCTGGAGAAATGACTTTTTATTTGGCCTATGTAAAAAAAATGTCTCATGATGTTTATTTTCTAGCACCAAACTTTCTCTTTTTTTACGGAGGCAAAATAAAAATTCACAAACTTTTGTGTCGAACACATGTTTTGGCGAGACTGGAATTTTATTTCAGATATTTTCAAGTATTAAAAGCTGTTTAAAATGCATTTTGAAAAAGTGGGTGCAGATGTCCCCGTCGTCTGCTCTCATAAAATTTGGAGATTTTGAAAATATGTATACTTAGATCCACACTCGTGTCATTTTTGTGTAGCTCAAAATACAGTGTATTTGAAATTGCATGTTGGTGGGATATACAATTGGTTATAACCGAATTTGTTCTCAGAATTTTTTGAATCTCATAAACTTGGAAGCCAACAAATCATTCCTCCTCCCTGGCTGCAACGGTGGTGCTCCGTTCGTCCCTCTCCACCATCTTTCCCCACGCCGCCACCGCCACCGCCGCCGGCCGCCCAAACGGGCCGGTGCATCCCGTGCGGGCCTGTGTCGCCTCGCCTACGCGTCGCATCGACTCCCGCCCCATCGCCCTTGCACGCTTCGGCGGACGCTAGGGTTTTAGCTCCCCTGCTTCTGCTCGCGCCCAAGGCGATGGGGCGCCCGGAGCCGGTCGTGCTGTTCGCGCAGACGATCCTCCACTCCCAGCTACTGGACGAGTACGTCGACGAGGTACGTGCGCTTCCCCTCCTCTCTCTTTTTAGCGCCCTCTGCAATCTGCCATCAAATCTTGCCGCTGCCTGATTAGCACAAGTGCCCTCTGCAATCTGCCATCAAGATCTTGTTTGTAACTGTCTCATTTGTGATTTACAATCCATGCCAAAACAAAGGTAAAGAAGTGTTCTTGTAACTAGCAGTTAGTGTTACTGGTAGCACTTATGCAACATACTACAAGTACTCATTCGGAGTCGTAATATAGGTTGCTTAAGAATCGGTGCCAGTCAAACCACAGTTAATTTTGACCATCATTATGGACCACATCTACAACTCAATATTGGTACTACTAGATCCATCGTGAAAATACTTTCATAACATGTACTTATTGTTATTTGAAGCAACATGATTTCATTGAAATTGATGGTCAAAGTGTGACTTCAGAGACTGTGTCAATGTCCTTAACGTCCTATACTACGGAGGTCTTCTTAAAATAAATATACGCAGAAGACATTAATTTTATGTGCTGCGGACACACCTAGTATTCAAAACATACAAATGCTTTCACCATTTGACATTTTTACTACACAAGAATTGAATGTTGGCGTGTTAAAAATTGCAGGTAATCACTGTCCTGATAGTGTGTGTGTGTGTGTGAGAGAGAGAGAGAGAGAGAGAGAGAGAGAGAGAGAGTGAGTCTTTTGTCTAGTTAAATTCATATGGTATAACTTGTCCTTGAGTTCACTTAATTATGTTGCATCATGCAGGTGCTATTTTCTGAACCTGTTGTGATTACTGCCTGTGAGTTCCTTGAGCAAAATGCTTCTCCTTCTACACCAAACATATCTCTTGTTGGGTACGAAATTTTTCTCTGTATAAATTTTTGCACCTATATTTTAAGCTTCCTTTTGTAAACCTTGTAAAGGCAAGGTCCAATAGCGACAGTGTGTCCTGCGAGAGCATCGCTCAACTTATTTGGCCGTTGTAGTTTAAAATCTTTTGACATAGAAACATACCCAGCAAATGTAGTTTATTGGTCTCAATTGATACTATTAAAAAGTGTTCCATATATTTATCCTAATACTCTAGCTCTCTTCAGTTTAAGAGTCCCGAGTAAACTATACATTATTCTGCAGTTTTGTGGAGACTCGCGCTTACATTTTGTAATGTGTTAACATTCTTGTCCCGCCTTTGCCCTCGTGGATGAGCTAATTTTTGTTAATGTTGTTTGTGTTATATCAGTGCGACATCCCCACCATCATTTGCTTTGGAAGTCTTTGTTCACTGCGATGGGGAGTCTTGATTTGGGCGCCTTTGCCTGCCTTTCTTGTATTCACACTCCTCATCCAATGTGCTTGAAGTTGAGGTATGGTATTTGATTCCAAGTTTTAAGTTTTGACGAATATTCCTATCTCGTGCCTATATACATCCTCTTTTTTTCTGTCTGCGTGTTGCTGTGTTGTATCTACCTTCTCCAACTGCACTACTAAATGTGTGAATGCTATATTGCTATGTTGGATATGGATTTATGTTAAACTGTCAACTTGAGAACTACGCAATTTACAGATTTTTGTTGAATGCCGCTCATTTGATACAGTTGCACATGCTTAATGACTGATGGTGCATGTCACTCTGTTTCAGTTTTCTTGCCTTTTTTCCGGTATTTTGTATATCAAGGGGTAGTCTTCAGTTGCTTATGCTAGCTACATATTTGTCTTATTCTTCCATTCCAAGTTGGTTTGTTCTGTTGCCTGAGATGTTTTTCTTGATTTCGTTTACCCTACAGGCTATTGTAACAAATCATCTAGTGCTGCGGAGAACTTATCGCAGCCTCACTCTTGTAATTTATGGGAATACTGCCGAAGACCTTGGCCAATTCAACATAGAACTAGGCTTGGATCATTCTCTTGCCAATGTGGTCAGCTCTCCTTCAGAGGGAAAGTTTGAAGACCTTCCACCAGCAATACATTCATCCAAATTTAAATTTGAAGAATCATTATCTTCACTCAAACCATTGAGTTTTCAGTCCACAGATTTGGACCTATCACTTGAAGTGAAGAAGATGCTATATTTAGCTCTTAAAATGTACCAAATACCCAATGTTGAAAATCTGATTCCTGACTTAGGAAGTGCTGTTATCTCAGCTGTTTCCAAATATGTAACTAGTTCTAACTGCATGCCACATAGTTGGAATCGAGAGTTGGCAGATGGCTTCGACAAGAGTAATGATGATCCTCAGGGAAGCAATAATATTCACACTGGAGCTAGTGAGGAGCTCTTAGAAATTTGGAAAAATGTCCATTCTGTTGCTGCTACTCGTAACGGTGATAATGCCTTTGTACTGGAGGAGTTGCCCACAACCAAAATTCTATTTGAATTGTTTAACAATTGTTTCCCATATTACACAAACTGTTCATTACTTGATCTACAACGCCCTTCTCAGGTGATTTATCTTATGTATTGATAAACTGTTATATGGATGTCGAATGCGTTAGACAATTTATCTATCTTATGCCACTTCTGTTTCAGAATAACTGGTTGGTGATGTCCTTGAGTTTGGTTCTTCTAATATGCTCCTCAAAAGAGAGTTGCTTTTATTTCGTTGATGCTGGTGGGATGGAGCAAATCGTTAATCTGCTCTGTTGGAAGAACCCCAAATCTACAGCGACTACATTGCTTCTCTTAGGTATTGTTGAGAATGCTACTCGGCATGGTATTGGATGTGAAGCTTTCTTGGGATGGTGGCCACGAAGTGATCAGAACAGTATACCCACCGGCAGCAGTGACGGCTACTGTTCTTTATTGAAGCTTCTACTGGAAAAGGAGAGAGACGATATTGCCTCACGTGCTACATATCTTCTGCAACGTTTGCGTTTTTATGAGATACTATCTAGAGGTCTGAATTTTCTTACCTACCTAGTCCAATAAGTCAATTGTTCGTGTACTCTCCAGATTATATCAAGCTTGTGGTTGTGTTGCAGTCTTCCGTGGTCAAGGTGGTGTCTGATCTACCTTCCGATGAACTTTCCACGGATCTTATTTTTGCAAGTAACGAGCTTGCCGAGATGTCGGTAAGCTTCTAGAATTGCTCTTTTATAGGGGATAACCCAATGCCGTACAGTCATATGTAGGGCCCTTTTGTTTGGGCTTCTAGCTGCTTCCCACGAAAAAAAGCGGGCGAAGCTAACCAAAAGGGGGTGCGGTGCGGTGGGCTTCTCGCGAAGCCAATCGATTTCCTTCATACCAGAAGAAGCACGTTCGGAGGTGCTTCCCGAGCTTCCCACCGAGTCGTCCGAAGGGCTTGACAGGTATGGACATGTCGTTGCTCATATTTACACGATTACTACCACCGCGCCGCAACGTTACCCGAGCCCGAGCGAGACCCCGTTTTTTCTCTTTCCTTTTTCTTTTCTCTTATCCCGTCCCGAGTGAGCGAGATAGGGTTCTCGTGCTCCGCCTCAACCCCACCCCACGCCGCCCCACCACCCGCCGCCCCTCGTCGGCGCCTGCTCGTCTCCACCGCCGTCCCCCCGCCGCCGGCTGCTCGAAGCTCCTGGTTCCCTCCGTGCTCGACGCCCCCGTTCCGCGCCTCCTTCAACCAAGCTCCGACGCGCCCGTTCCCTGGATTCAACCAAGCTCCGACGCGCCTCCATCGACCTGACCAAGCTGGCCGTGCTCGACCTCACCACCCCACGCCACCACCTCGCCGGCCCCGCCTCCGTCCATCTAGGTGAGGACGATTCCGGCTGAATCTGCCCCTTTTTTCTACCCTTATTTCCTGCTGTGAATAAGTGGATTCGGGTTGTGCATGCTTGATGGAATTGGTAGATGGATGGATGTTACTGTTAGTGTGAATTGCTAGATGAATTGCTAAATGGATTGCTAGATGAATTGCTAGATGGTGCATGGTTGATGGAATTGCTTGTTAGGTGTAATGTACTGTTTATTGTAAACCATTAGGTGTACTGTTTGTTTATTGTAAACCATTAGGTGTACTGTTTGTTTATTGTAAACCATTAAGTGTACTGTTTGTTATCATTTGCTACCTTGCATGAACCATTATATCCTTTGTTGCCCCGTGTGTGTGTTGTTTCTTATCAAAAACCATTTCCTTTGATGCCTCTTGTATGTGTTGTTTCTTATTATTTGTTACCATCCTTCAACTATGTCATGTCAATTTTTTTGACATATTCTTATATGAAATTTGTAGGATGGATGGTGGTGGCGACAATGGACGTGATGAAGAAAGGATTCGTCATCTCCTCGGGTTGGCACATAACATGGCTGTGTTTGACTACATTGGTAATCTCTATTCTGAGAAGTATTTGAATAAGGCACCTAAGAGAATTCCACAACAAACGGGGAATGAATGGGTGTATGAACAACTTGCTGATAGAAAAAGATGCTACAAAATGTTCAGAATGTATCCTGATGTGTTTCACAAATTGCACGACCTCCTAGTTAGCAACTATGGGTTAATTTCAACTAGAGACATGGGATCTGTTGAATGTCTAGAGATGTTTCTATGGTGTGTTGGAGGACCACAATCGTTTACCCAAGTTGAGAACCATTTCAGTCGGTCTCTTAAAACAATTCATAGGAAATTTCATATGGTATTGAATTGCTTGTACGACATGGGTAAAGATAACATAAAACCAGTGGATCGAAGTTTCAAGGATGTGCATCCAAGGATTCAAGATGCACGTTTCTATCCTCATTTCAAAGGCGCCAATGGCGCCATTGATGGCTCACACATCCCTGTTGAAGTTGACAAAGAAGAAGAGGTCAACCACACAGGAAGACATGGTTACACATCGCAAAATCTGTTAGCGATATGTGACTTTGATCTCAGATTCACATTTGTGGTTGCTGGATGGGCTGGTTCGGTACATGATAACCGCATTCTTACACACAGCATGGAGAAGTATCCAATTGAGTTCCCAACCCCTCCTGATGGTAATATTCCTTTTGTCATTATTCACATGAGATACATATGCATTATTACTTGAAGTCATATTTCATAAAATTTTCTCGTGTGCGTAGGTACATACTATCTTGTTGATTCTGGTTATCCAAACAGAAAGGGGTTCCTAGCTCCTTACAAAAACAATACATACCATATTCCGGATTTCCGTCGAGAAGGGCCACCAACGAAGAAGGAAGAAATTTTCAACCATGCCCACTCATCGTTGCGAAATTGCATTGAGCGCATCTTTGGGATCTTGAAAAATAAGTGGCGCATTTTGAAGGGCATCCCTCATTTCGACTTGGTTACACAAAAGCTAATTATCATTGCTTGTTGTGTGCTTCACAATTTCATTAGAGACTCCAACTTGCGTGATAAGCAATTTGATCGATGTGATGCAGATGAGAATTACATGCCCAAGGTTCAAAGGCAAGCAATTACCTTGCCCAGTGACCATGTGTCGGGTGAACTACACACAAGAGGCATGAATGGAACACACGACAACATTGTCAACGCATTGTTCATTTCTAGACAACGTTAGAACTCATTGATCTAGCTAGTATAATGTAGTGGAATTGTATTTTGAACAACTATATATTCGTAATGGTTATGTAATGATAATTGTATGGATATGAAGTTTGACTTGAATTTTATATGCACATGTTATTTATTACACGTGAGAGCAGCAACAAAACAATTCTGATGACTATAAAGGGTGTTTCAGACAATTCAACAATCTACAGTCAGACAGCCAGCTAGGTTGCCAAAGACCTCCACTGAAAAAAGCCAGCTTCCCTGGACAACACTTCTCTGCACAGCACCCACAGCCAGCCCAAACAAAAGGGGCCGTACACTCTCTTATACTCCCTGGAAGTGAAGTGGGTTAGCAGTTACTTTACGTTGATATTTCTTCTTGCAGAAATTGATAAATATGTGTGGCCCTATTGAAGATCCTTCGCCAGTGGATATTGCTAGAAGAATATCCAAGTCTAGCCATTTGGAGGACTCACTTTCATTCAAAGCAACAGTTGGTCTTATAACTTCTTCCAAGTAGAGCTTCATGCAGTTTGATACAGATTCATGTTTGTTATCTCTTATCCAGGTAACACAGGATATGCACTTCTGGTTTTTGGTTTATTGTTTAGTTATGCACGCTTTAGATCTTGACGCAAGGTGAACTAGTGCTTGTTGTCAATCTGCAATGGCTGCTTTGGCTGAGTGTTTATTATTTTTTTCCCATCTAACATCTTTGCTTTTAATGCAACATACATATTTTTCGCTAGATTTTTTTACCATATATTTGAAAATTGATTGCAACATGGTAACAATGACTCATTGAGAAGGTTTCATTGAATATGAAATAAGTAACTGGTTCACAATGGTCTTTCATCTACAAATGATCCACCTTTCATTTATTATGACATTAGTATGATATCTGGAACTTGGAATTCAGGTTCTAGACTAGATGGTTTTTCCTTTTTATATTTTGTCATGTGGGTCGGGTTTCGGCCACCCAATCAAGGATGATAAGGACATGCAAGTGGAGGCAACTTGGTCTCCAAATCAGCCGAGGATTCCCATCTCAATCTGTTTAGTTAATTCCAAGTTTGTCAAATACTTGTCTTATCTCTTAGATTGGTTTAAACTGTCCCTGTTTCTCAACTCTTTACAAAGAGAGGGCTAACATGGTAAGCTGACCAATTATCAATAAACAGAGAGGAGAGTAGGCTCCAACCATTTACACGTGACATCTATACACCTCTTTATTTGAAAATTCTTTTGTCACAATTTGCTCCTACATTTATGAGGGATGACGATAGTGGCGTCCCCTCGTATCAGAACACCATGAATCCTTGGTGAATGTTGCCTCACGTGTGGGAGCAAGAAACCAAATACTGCGTCAGGCTTAGCAGCCTGCAGCTGCAGCTGCGTCACACCTGGCTCTCCTCGGTAATACAGTGACCAATTGACTACTTTTATACTAAGTGTGATATGCGCTAGTACTCCCTCCGTTCCATAATATAAGATGTTTTAGGCTTTTTCCACATTCACATGTATACACATGTATCTAGAGTTATAGACATGTTTTAGTGTATATATTCACTCATTTTGGTCCGAATCTAGACAATATGTGAAACACCTAAAACATCTTATATTGTGGAACGGAGGGAGTACATGATGGGGGTAAACATCCATCAGCGGTGAGAGCATCTCCACTCGGCCGCCCAAAGCCCTTTGGGGCGTGCCGAACAGGTTTTCGCGCCTACTCGCGCCGCCCAAATGCGGTCCGGCGCGGCCCAGTTTTGTGTCCGGCACGCCCAACCCACGCCCTCAACTTGGGGAGGCTTGGGGCGGCCCCGGACGGAACGAAAAACTCCACGCCACGTCTGCATCCGAGACGCCGGGCCACGCCTGCCAGTAAGACGCCACTTCAACCGGCGGTGGTCAAAAGCGTCGTCAATTGCGCGTGCCGCATGGCGACGCCTTGTTTTCACTGCCGGCGGACGCCAGTGAGCCGTCGCGTCCCACTGCTCGTCGGCGTGAATGCGGCACGCCTTTTCGAGGCAGCGGCGTTAATGCCACCGCTCTCCGGCGGCCATAAAAGGCGTACTCCGGGCATCAAACTCGCCACTCTCGCCCTCGCCGCTCTCCTCTCGCCATCGCTGCTCTCTTCCTCCTTCTCTGCCCGCCACCGCACCAGGAGATGGCCCAGAACTGAAGGCGCACCGGGGGCGCGGCGGCGAACGGTTTCGTGCCGCGCACCCTCCTCAAGGAGCAGTCGGAGGCATTGCGGGACAACAGCTACGCGGGCGAACCGCCGCGAGTTCCCGGCCGCCATGATCGCGCACTACTGGCCGAGCTGACGCCGGAAATGCGCGATGACCCGCGCTGGGACCCGGAGAACCCGGCCAACTACGACCGCTACGAGGAGGCGTTCCAGCGCCTCTTCGACGAGGAGATGCGCCGCTAGGACGGCCCGGGCCGGCGCCCACGGATAAGAACGTCCTCGGGCGTGAGGCGTTCAGGAGCGTGCCCAGGTGCACGCTCTACGCCGTCATGGAGCACATCTCAAACGGCGGATCCCTGCTGCAGACGCCGGCGGCGCCTGCTCCGGCCGCCAACCTGTGGGTGCCTCCGCCTCCACCTGCTCCGGCCGCCAACCTATGGGCACCGCGTGCGTCGGCCTCCTCGTCGCGCCCCTCCCCCTCCTGTACCCGCGCCTCGTCTCTGCTCACGCCAAAGCCGGAGCAGATGAAGGTCAAGGCGGAGCCGGGGATGTCGCCGTTCATGGCCGAGCTCGTCGTGGCGCAGGCGGGCGCGGACGACGAGGACATCACGCAAGCCGTCGCTGCCACATCCATGGACGACGTGCCACCGCTTGACGGACCCGCTACCTGCGCATGGTCGGCGATCGAAGGGCGTGCCCTTCTTCGACCTCACCGGCGATGGCGCCGCAGGACCCAGCAGCATCAAGGAGAAGGACGGCGGCGCAGGGAGCAGCGGCGGCGCTAGCGTGAAGAAGGAGGAGGAGGAGGAAGAGGACCCCTACTTCGTCTTCAGGCGCCGCCACCGCGGCCATTAGATTAGGTTTATTTAAATTTCATTCAAAAATGTAAAATTTCCTAAATTTTGAATGAAATTCGCCGCAGTTTAAATTTACAAAAACTTATTTGGGCGCCGCGAGTGGGGAGTGACGGCGCCCAAATGCGCCAGGTAGTCCGGACGGCGCCCAGATGACACGTCCGGAAGGGCTTTGGGCGGCCATTTGGGCGCCGCGAGTGGAGATGCTCTGACAACTCCGCGAATAATGGTTCTAGCTGAAAGAGGGCACAAACTCTGGGGTAGGCTGTAGCACCTATGTATCAACCCTACCTAGAATGCTACCGCACTGCACAAAATCTACAAAATATGGAAAAAGTTACAAATTGGTGGTCTTCTTTGTTTATATGGACATCCGTGACAGGTCATTGACATATATATGACAATATATAATCTCCACACAGTTTATAATATAATATATAACTCCAAAGTACACATTTGGATATAGCTACTCTTGTTTTACTCTATTGGTTATCCAGCTTGATGCTGAGCATGTCCGCATTTGTCTTAGAAATGTGACTCTAGCCATGTGTTTTGTGTAGAACAGGAAAGAGGTTTTTTCCCTTTGTCAGCGGCCTTGTTATCATCACCTGTAATGCATTCTGCAAGTGGGCCTGCTGCTGAAATTTTGATGGAGATAACATCGTCAATTGAATCCATTCTCCTCTCTCTTCTTTTTTGCCGTCCAGGTTAGATTTGCACGCTTGTAAACTGGGATATTTTGTATCTTGTTTTATCTCACATAATGACGTCAATACATATTTATATGTTTTCAGGGCTATCTTTTTTGCTCAGTCAACCTGAAGCAACTGAGTTTATTGTTCTTTCTCTTCAAGATGGTAAAGAAATGAATAAAACAGAATGCATAACTCTTAGACATGCCTTTGTTCTTCTGTCGAAAGGATTCTTCTGCCGGCCCCAGGAAGTTGGAATGATCACAGAGCTACATCTTAAAGTGGTTTGTGCAGGCTCATTGCATCAGAATTTTTCTTTTAATCTGTTTACGATCTAACACATAGATATTAATTTATTAATCACTGGGATGAGAACTTGCAAAACTAGAGTTTGAATACGGCAAAATGTGGGGGTTGTGCTTCACCGAAGTCTTTCTTCTAGCCTAGCTTTGCTCAAACCATTAGTTCTATATATGTTCTCCTACATAGTGTCATTGCCATCTTTTGCATATCTTTTCCACCCTTTTTCAGCTGATGTCATGTCACCCCATCATGTTTTTACTACATAAATGACTCATTCCATTTTGCCATGCATACTTTGAGCGGCCGAGCTAGGATTTTTATATTGGGTATGCGAAGTCACATTTTTTTTGGCATAACAATATAAAATAGGGAAGCTCACAATTAGAAGAACCTCAATAGATATTGGCTTTGACGTTGTGGTTGAAGTAATATTCGGTATCTTTAAAGCTCTATCCCACATGCGTTTAAAAGCACCATATCATACTTGTCATGCTTGTTCTTCATTTTTCACCTACAAATCAGTGAATTAATAGCTACATAAGGATCATCCTCTAATGTCAATTGGGGAAATTAACAACAAAAATAAGATTAAAGTATTGTGCACTCACGGTCCAAACTCGGGTGCTGCACACCTGCACTGCTACTGTCGTGATGCTTCCGGCGACACCGCCCAGAGCCTGCATCTGGAGCTGTCACTCCGTGCCTCTGAGGCGGGGAATCAGGGGCGGGTTTGTAGATGAGCGATGAAGGGATTCGTCCAACGCGGTTGCGACACAGACAGCCCGTGTCGGTGAGCCGAGCGGAGAAGGGTTCGGCGGCCTACCACTAGGATGGGAAGAGGATAGCAAGACCGGTGGCAGCCAAGTTATAGAAATCTGTCTGGAAGCCCAGTATCTTTTTTCGGCCCAGGTTGTGAAGGCTGCTCGCAAGAGCCCTCTACGCGGCTCGATTTCACGATTTTTTCCAGTATAACACAGGGAAAATAATGCTATCATACATATGTATGTATATAGTACAATATGTACTGATTTTCTTGGCAAAAATATAGTGCATACCCATGAAATAGCCTAGCTCCGCCCATGCATACGATACATGCTGTTACTTGTATTATATTTTTTAACTTGCAATTGATTTTCCAACTTCTATTTTTTATTTTGGCTTTCTCTTGGAGAAATTTGTTAACTACGTTGATGTATGACCAGAATTTATCTGTAAATAACCGATCGGACTTTATTTCTGTAGTTTTATGTTTTTGATGATGATTGAGTTCTTTTCTTCTACAGGGGAGTACTGCCAATAGGCTTCTTGCAGTTCCTCCAAATTCTGATGAGCTTTTGTGGGTTCTGTGGGAACTTTGTGCTATTTCGAGGTCAGTACTGAAGTCAGCATTTGCGGATAGTTTATGAAGTTGCTTGTGATGCCTAGTTGTGTAAAATAATTACTAGGGCTGCCAAATATTGAGATAGTCTTTCGGTACAAAGTGCCTTTTTTTCAGTTTTCTGTCTCAGTAAACAAGGACCAAGTAACATTTGCGGATAGTTTATGAAGTTGCTTGTGATGCCTAGTTGTGTAAAATAATTACTAGGGCTGCCAACTATTGAGATAGTCTTTCGGTACAAAGTGCCTTTTTTTTTCAGTTTTCTGTCTCAGTAAACAAGGACCAAGTAACATTGTTGGACAGTTTGCTCGATAATTTTAACTCTGTCCTGTTTCATTGTTCTGCTCAAATATCCATACCTTTGATATCCTAAGTAACACTATGATAGGTAATATCTTAATTTAAAGTACATTTAAGAGTTTTGGAATGCTGAAGACAAAGTTACGCGCAGTTCTAGTTTTCACTATGTGAACTTCAGTGCATATGTTTTATAGAATCCATCTATGTGATGCAGGTCCGATTCAGGTCGCCAAGCATTATTAGCTCTTGGCTACTTCCCTGAGGTGTGTGTTGTTAAATTAATTTTTCATTCTTTATGCAATTTGCACTGTTAAGTGATGGAAGTATTCCTGGTATAGGCAATATCAGTTCTGTTGAGTTCCCTCACTTCATACAAGGATCTCGATTCAACCATGACTAAAGATGGTCAGTAGAATTATTCTTCACTTCTGGATATTTCATGTCTGATGTTTTGATCGAAGGCTTACATCTCTTAGTGACTGTCTGATCTCAGGAGGGTCTCCATTGGGTCTTGCGATCTTCCATTCAGCTGCAGAAATTTTTGAAGTCTTGGTTGCAGATTCAACTTCTTCATCACTGAAGTCATGGATTGAATTGGCTACTGATCTGCACAAGGCGTTGCATTCATCTTCTCCAGGTTCAAACAGGAAAGATGCTCCTAAAAGGTTGCTTGAATGGATTGATGCTGGTGTTATATATCAGAGAAATCGTGCGGTTGGGCTTCTTCGTTATTCTGCTATTCTAGCTTCTGGTGAAGATGCCCATTTTTCTTCTGGAAATGTGCTCGTGTCAGATTCGATGGATGTCGAGAATGTAGTTTCAGATTCAAATAACACTTCAGATGGTCAAGTCATTGATAATCTTCTTGGGAAGCTTGTTGCAAATAAGTACTTCGATGGAGTTGCTTTGTGCAGCACTTCTGTGGTTCAATTAACAACAGCCTTCCGCATTTTAGCATTTATTTCAGAAGATAAGGTAAGCTCGTTATCCTCTTGTATGTTATATTTATTCAAGACGTTTAATTTGCAATGAATTATTTATGCCGTCATTTTTGCTATCAATAAAGGCTGTGGCTTCGTCCCTGTTTGAAGAAGGTGCAATCACTTTTATATACATAGTCCTGATGAACTGCAAGTCTATGCTTGAACGCTTGTCGAATAGTTACGGTGAGAATGTGATGTTCGCATGCCATTATGCAGTCTTGCTCATGAAGTAGATTTGAGGTTGATATGATATTTTCGTACTAAAACCATCTTCTCTCTTGTTCTTCCTTCAGATTACCTTGTCGATGAAGGGGCTGAACTAAGTTCCACTACGGAATTGCTTTTAGACCGGACTCATGAACAAGCCCTAGTTGATCTCATGACTCCCTCTCTTGTCTTGCTGATAAACCTCCTCCAGATATTACATGTAATGTGCTCTGTTTTATACCTTCTATGGCTAAGCATGCAATTGCCTCAAGCTTGCTCATATCAATAGTCTTGGATGTATCCACCTCTGCAGGGAACAAAGGAACAATATCGCAACAAAAAACTTCTTACTGCTCTTCTGCGGTTACACCGAGAAGTCAGGTATCAGATAACCCTCTATGCATAGGAGCCCCCTCACCCCTCCCTCCCTCCCTCTTACATAGCATTGGCTTACATAATATTTTCTGTTGTATTATTTCAGCCCATGACTAGCAGCTTGTGCGGCAGACCTGTCTTTCATGTTTCCTAGTTTTGCTGTAAGCTTTGGTGTGGTTTGCCAGCTTATTACTTCAGCACTTGCTTGCTGGCCATTTTATACTTGGGCACCTGGTCTGTTTCATTGCCTTCTTGAAAATGTTGAGCCTACTAATGCATCAGTACCATTAGGTCCAAAAGATGCCTGCAGTCTCCTTTGTCTCCTGGTAAGTCGTTTAGTTACACGTGTATCTATCCTTAATACGCCTACTTGTTTCCATGAAATAACATAGGTGGCAGAATTATAATATTGTACCTGTTCTCATTCTTATATGTTTTGTCTGCGCTTGAAGGGTGATCTTTTCCCTGATGAAGGCATATGCATGTGGAATGTTGAAGTTCCTTCGTTGAGTGCTATTAAATCGTTGAGTACTGGAACAGTTCTAGGGCCTCAAGTTGAGAAACAAGTGAACTGGCACCTGCGTCCTGAACATGTGGCCATATTACTTGTAAGGTTGATGCCGCAACTTGATAGACTTGCGCGTGTCATTGACAACTTTGCTACTTCGGTATGTCCTTGTTTTGTTTATTTCTGGTGCTTTTTCACTCCAAATCAAATGACTTTTCACTATATCAATTACTTATATATCTAATTGTATCACATAGGCCTTGATGGTGATACAAGACATGCTTCGGATCTTCGTTGTTCGTGTTGCCTCTGAAAAGATAAGAGTGTGCGGTGGTTTTTCTTCAGCCAATTTTTATTTGGTTGAATGATAAGGTTGATGGAACTTCCCTGTCTGAGGGAGAGGTCTTTAAGGTATGATAATGCATAGTGATATGTCTGCATAACTGTGTGTTATTGTGCACCAGAAAAATGTCTGTTAAATACATAATTTGTCATGCATGCAGTTACTGTTCAAAGTTCTGTAGGCAACAATATGAAGTCAATATTAGGTCCACACTTGTCTGCTGGTCCAAGCGGGTTTTGTTGTGTGCCAACAAATTTGTGGAAATACTATGTTAAGAAAATTGAAATTATAAAGCACTGTGGCCAGTTGGCCACCAACAGAAATTGTGGTCTAGTGTTCAGTTTTCTGGAACCATTGTCAATCCTGGACCCCGTTTGTTCTGGAAGACCAATTTGTTTCAGTTTTTTGTCTAGGTTTTTTCGAGGTTTATATATGCTTACGACATATTAATTAGCGAACTCTATTGAAGTTATTTGTACGTCAGCATACTTCAAGTTCTTTTATTACTACTTGCTTAATTTCACAGATGCCTAATGTGATGATTTGTAGGGATGGACAATCAAAATACTATTGTTGAAGATCCAAGTGACATGCATATTTCAAGCCACGAGGATGGCTTTGAGCAACAGAATGAAGGAAACGTGGAACTTGAGAAAGCAGAAGGTCAATCTCAAGCACAGGCCTTACTTCAAAATCCTGAGATGGGCATGACCTTTGATAGTGAGCAAGATGTGCGAGAATACTATCAAGAATATGCTAAATCTAAAGGGTTTGGTATCACCAGAAGAAGCTCACGTGTTGATGATAATGGAGAATTGAAATACCTTACGCTTTATTGTTCTCGCTATGGTAAGACTCAGTCCAACTCAAAAAAATTGTTGAAGCCAAATCCATCAGCTGGGTTAGAATGCAAAGCTAAAATTAATGTTACTCGTCATCCTGGTGGAAAGTTTCAACTTTCAAAGGTGTGTTTGGATCACAATCATACATTAAGTCCACTCAAATCTCAGTTATTTAGATGCAACAAAAAGATGGACTTTCATGTTAAGCGGAGGCTTTTATTGAATGACCGGGCTGGAATACGAGTAAACAAGAATTTCAATTCTCTTGTTGTGGAAGCAGATGGTCATGAGAACCTAACTTTTCGGGAGAAAGATTGTCGCAATTTTCTAGAGAAGGAAAGAAGGTTGAAACTTGTAAGTGGTGATGCTCAAGCTGTCCGGACTATTTTGTGAAAATGCAATCCGAGAATCCAAACTTTTTTAGTGTTATGGATGTTGATGATGAATCTCGGCTGAAGAATGTTTTTTGGGCTGATGCAAGAAGTAGGGCAGTGTATGAATCTTTTAACGATGTTATAACTTTTGACACGACATATTTGACGAACAAATATGATATGCCTTTTGCTTTATTTGTCGGAGTCAATCATCATGGCCAGTCGGTGTTGCTAGGATGTGCTTTGTTATCAAATGAAGATACTCCAACATTTGTTTGGTTATTTCAAGCATGGCTTAAATGTATGTCAAATCGTCAACCAAAAGCTATTATAACTGATCAAGCAAAAGCAATTCAGAATGCAGTGGAGCTGGTTTTTTTAGAATCTCGATATAGATGGTGCTTGTGGCATATAATGAAAAAGTTACCCGAGAAGCTAGGTGGATATGAGGAATATGATTACATCAAGGTTGCTATTGGCAAAGCAGTTTATGACTCATTAACAATTACAGAGTTTGAAGTTGCTTGGATGCTTATGGTGCAGAGGTATAATCTTGGTGATAATGAATGGCTTAAAGGGCTTTATGACCATCGTCACCGTTGGGTTCCAGCATTTGTGAAAGACGCCTTTTGGGCAGGTATGTCTACTACACAACGCAGCGAGAGTATGAATGCCTTTTTTGATGGTTATGTCAATGCAAAAACAACACTGAAGCATTTTGTTGGCCAGTTTGAGAATGCTCTTCGTGATAAAGTTGAGAAGGAGAATCTTGCTGATTTTAATTCTTTCAATTCCACCATACCTTGTGTCACACACTTTGACATAGAGAAGCAATTTCAGTCAGCCTATACAAATTCGAAGTTCAAAGAATTTCAAGAAGAGTTAACACACACGATGTATTGTGATCGGAAGTTCATTCAGAAAGAAGGGGCAATAGAAATTTATGAGATAACCGAGGATGTGCTGATTGATCTAGAAACTGGATGGCGGAAAGATATTGTCTATCATGTATATTTTAATAATGAAGAGTTTGAAGTTAAGTGTTCATGTCGCCGGTTTGAATTCAGAGGTATTCTCTGTAGGCATGTATTAAGTGTGCTCACACACAAGAAGATAAAGGTGGTTCCTTCACAATACATCCTTGACCGGTGGACAAAAAATGTGAAAAGAAAGCATAACTGCATCAGGTGTACGTATGGTGGCATGGAAGACACTCCTATGGCAAAACGTTTTGATATGTTGTGCAATAGCTTCCACCCAATTGCAGAGATAGGCGCCATGTCTGATGATTCATGCAATGCTTTGAATGAAGAGCTTTGTAACCTGAAAATTAAGTTTTCTAGTAAGTCAAGTTCTGATAATAACGAGGAACATATTGGTACAGAGGAAGGTGCACTTTCTAGTGAGAATACAACATGCAAAACTATATTGAGCCCAATAGCTGTTAGATGTGCTGGCCGTCCTCCTTCATTGCGGAAAGAATCAAAGGTTGAAAAACTTATTCGTGAAGCAAAAGAAAAGAAGAAAAAAACTGAACAAAGAGAGAAGAAGAAAGCCGCACAAGAGGAAAAGAGGAAAACTTTCCAAAAGGTAAATCTGCCTATATAACTTTGAGTTCAAAATCACTAATTTTCAGCATCACTTATTGTTGTATTTTAGGTTCGCTCCACAAATTCGAGGAAAAAAGGGTCCAATACAAAAAGGAAGTCGCCGGAGGATGACACTCCACCACAAGACGTGAGGAAATTTTGACTGTCAACTGTTCAATAATCTTGTACTTGTATGTTTAGTTAAAGTGAATTCTGCCTTTTAAAACCGATTCAACGTATTGTTCATTTGGATCACCAAACGTGTAATAGCTTTGGGTAGGTATCTTTCTCTCCCAACTTTTAATTTCTAATAATTACTTGAACATCCATATCATTCGATGCCTTCATGTGGAGGAGGAATCGTTTGACTTTGATATTGGTACTAGCAACATTAATCCAACAATAACCGCTACAGTTCCATATGGAATATTCCAGGTATTTAGTTTTTCATCTCTTTATTTGTAATATAATTACTTCAACGTTCAATTAATTTCATGTCTTTGTTTCAAGCAGGAACCTTTTGACTTTGGCATTGCCAGTGGCAGCATAAATCCAACGACCACAATTCCAGTACCATCAGGAGCTTCATCAACAATGGTTATGCCACCAGTTTTAGGAGAATACACAAGCTTGTTGTTTGAAGTTCAGCAAAGCTCTGCTGCAGCGTCAAGTTCTACAAAGATTCAATTTGATGGAGCTGGAATGCTGAATAATAGGATGAATCATAGTTAGACCATGCAGCCTTTTTTGCACTTACAAGTTTGTAAAATTAAGTGGTAGTCACCATAGTACATTAAGAGGAGACTATTTATATATATTTTTACACTGATTCATCACTAGTTGCATATCATTCCTGGAACTTCTGTGTGATTGTTTATTGTGTAATAGGAATAGTAATGAAGCTATGAGTACATCCCAGAATTAAGTGGCCTTTTTCAATCTTGTTTGCCATTCTGAACATGTAACAGTTGCACCAACAAAACAGTAATGAAATTTCCATCACAAGGGTTCATTTTATTCATGGTCACCACGAGTCGTAAGGGCAAGCTTTACAATTTTTGTACAACTAAAGGACAACTACATGACTGAACCTCTCATACATCCAGCACAACCTCGCATGTATTTCCTACGAGATACTTCTGAAATTCAGCTTCTGCATAGCTATCTGAACATCAGTATGCGATGCATCAATCATGAAACATCTGAATTTTTACGTGCTTGTCGTCCCAGCTGAACTCGTTCACAGGGTTGCTGGAGCCCTGGCTGTCATGTTGTAAGTTGAGTGCTTGATTGGAGATAGGCCGCCCTGAGCGCCGCTGCAGCCTCGCCGGCGACCACTGATCGGGTGAGTCAGCGGGGTCTTGTATGTAGTCCGGGGCATGTCCATGGCTTCCGGCCGCTCCACACAGTGGTGGTCATCTTGATCTGACCGCACCAATTCCCGCGAGGGAGATATCACCGTGCCACTGCCGACGAGGAGAAGAAGGTCGCCTCGCCCCTCAGCGGACGGGGGACGTGGCCATTCGCGCCGCATCTGAGGACCTTGCCGCCGCCCCGTCTTGACGGACATCGCCACTGACGCCGCCGATCTGTATGGCCTCCGTCCGCCGGTAGCTTGAGAGAGAGGAAGGGATGGGGAATTGGGGATCGGGAGTTTTTTCTATTTTGCGAGGGCCAGTTCCGTTTTTCCCTGAGCACTTCGTTCGATTCTCGCGGGAGCAAATCGTGGCCACATCAGACGACACGTCAGTACGTAGGAGTTTTACGTAGGAGTTGTTCGTAGGTGTAGCATTACCGCATGCAAACCAGAGGCTGGCTTGCTTCTGGAGAACTTGCTAGTTTCTTGCAGTAACTTGGTAGGCTTGTTTCTGCCCATGTTTGTTTTAGACGGTTCCTCTCTGTAGTGCCCCCTTTATATGGGTGTTTAAATCTGGGCTAGAATCATTGTTGACTAACGGTAATCGGTCTAGTAAAAAGTTAGAACGGTAACTCTACTTGTGTGCGAGTTGTCGTAGCAAACAAGCACTCAACATTTAGTTACTGGGCACTATATTTGTAGGAGCTCCTCTTTTCCCCCAAATTCAATTCTCTCAGCATCACGGATCTAAAGTTGTTTAATGCAATGTTTCCAGGTCAGTTACTTAAGTTCATTGCAAAATTATCGGAACACCCAAATGGCAAGGTGAGAGGTTCTTTATCATTCATATCTCGTGTATATTGTTTCTCTCTTTCTCCTCTCTCATTTTCTCTTTATTCAGGTATTGCTATGGAAAATGGGAGTTGCACGGGTTCTTAAGAAGTTGTTACAGAATTGCAGCAGCGCATCTTACTTGGAAGATAAGATGTCTGAAAGAGGAGCCCACCGAAGCGACCAACTTATGCTCAAATGGAGGATTCCCTTATTCAGATGTCTTGCATCTATCTTTAGTTCCAAGCCATTTAGTAAAGAGCAGACTGCTATTGAAGAGTAAACTCACAATTACCAAATTATTTACTTTAGAAGTACTTCGCCATTTACATATGATAACTAATTATATTAAGTCAAAGTAGGTCTTCGGAGAATGCTATTGCTGAGGAGTGCTCTTCTATCATGCATCACCTCTTGGTCTTATGCCAGGTATAGTATATTTTGTGTTGTCTGCGATGAGATGCTTATCGAATCAGTAGCGTCTTTACTTTTTACTGCTCTAGTGCTGCACTTAATTCTTAAGCTTTAGCTCACTACTTCTGTAGTGAAGCCAGGATGTGGTTTCTTACACAGTTCAAAAAAAGGATGTGGTTTCTTCCGTTTTGCTGCTCTGAAAATTTGATACCAAGTTTTATTTATGAAAAGCCATGTATAGAAAATGCTTCGTGCAGTTAGTTTATTTTGACTAGCCAAAGAAAAAACAACCAGCAACATGTTCGTGGATGTGTCAGCGTCTGAGATTATATAGTTGAAGTTCATAATGTCGGTGGTGGAAAACCTGAAGGAATAGCTGAAGTTTCAAAATGATTTATCATATACATGGGAAGGAAATACCGAGGATGAAGACATGGAATGGGGATAAGGCTTCTTCTGTTGCTCTATTTTTCTTCCTTTTTGACAGGGTTGTGTTGCTACTTATTAATATTTACTTAAGAAACCTAATTCAAAAGTTATATGTGCAACCAATCCTCAAGAAACCTAATTCCAAAGTTTTATGTGCAACCAATCCTCCAAGTACATATGAATTGTGTCACATGTACTTTAACAACAGGCGTTGTGGCAATTTCTGAACAAGATGCTTATTTGATGGAAAAGTACTGCGGCTGATCCATTTATTTTTATTTTTTATGGCGCATGCTGTCCTTGATGCTGAATTTATATTGTATTCATGTTTTACGTTACTCATCATGCTATAAGATGGTATGTCAGGTTTTGCCAGTTGGACGGGAAATGTTTGCTTGTTCCATGGCATTCAAAGAAGTGGCTTCTTCCTATATCTGTAGAAATGCAGTACATTTGATATTTTCACAAATCCAAACTCCTAACCAAGACGATGAGGAGAAAAATGAGAGTGACACTTATCACGCCTCATCAAATATGGATAACCGGCGTTCCTTTACCCCTTTGTTGAAGTGCTTCAAGCGACTCCTAAAATATGTTGATGCTAATCACCCAAAAGATTATTGTGTACAAACAATTTATTCCTTCATACTTGGTGCTATTGCCCTCAGCCAGTACGGTGACAGGTAAACATCGCTTCTTCCTCCTATGAATATCTTGATGAAATATGTCCATGGATATCTTTGCAGTTTCCAGTTTCCTCGTTTACAAATTCATCAGATGTTCTTATACGTCATTTGCATGAATAGGTATTGGACTGTCTGCATTAAAATTCTAGTAAATGCTTTTACTGATGTGATATGAGCTTGTGGTCTATATATGTGCAAATAAGAGAAGAAGTATATGGATGGTATTTTGTGATTTTTAAATGTCTTCACTCCAGAAATTTACAATTGATCTTGATGCATGCTTGGAGTTTAAGTTAATTGTCCACAGGTGATTAGGATGATCTCCATGCTGGAAAACTAACTACTAATCAATATAATGTGGTGATTGTTGAGGGCTTTAGGCGGCCAAATATCTTGTTTGTATGAAGAATAAATGGATCAGTTCCAGATGTGACGGCAATATGGTTTTTTCTTATGGTGATTTTGTTGTTCTATGTAGATTTAGTATTTTGTATTTCGGTTGATTATTATTAACCGGAAGTGAGTTCCTCATGTTGTACTGTGCTTATTGAAGAGTAGATCTGAATATTTATAACTTTATATCAGTTAAGGTTTCAAATGCATTTTTTCTTTCAAAATGGTCAAAATCCGGACTGTAGATGCATTTATGATGTGAAACACTTTATATTTCCAGTGCAGTTCTTCTATGGGTCTGGATAGAGGTACTTATACTGTTTCTGTTGGTTGCAGTCTTGAGGGTCTCATCATATTGAGGTGTCTATTGGGGCACTCCTTTGACCACGGTTTTACATTGGAACCCGCTGACGATAGTTTGAATGAGGGTATAGTTTTAATGAAGACCTTTGAAGAGAAGATACACCAGGGCTATGATGACTTGTCGAGTTCTGTTGGGAAGTCTCTTCTAAACCAGGTATTCCTTTCATTATCGTATTACGTTTTTCTTTTACTTCCATGTTTCTCATATTGACTTCAGTTAACAGGTTCAGAGTTCCATCACATTGCTTTGCTCTGTTCTCGAGAATTCTGGCCTACTAGAAGATTCAATGCAGATGGTTCTTGAAGGCACTTACTTGCCATTTGGAGTGGTTCGCTCTGTTGTTATGACATCTCGTCTAATGCCATCCCTAGCCTCCGTAAAGCATGAATCTGTTCTCTTCTTTTCCAATGCCTGGAAGGTTATTGCTGATTCAGAAGAACCTGTTTAGGGTGAATTTTCAAAGAGGCTGGTGTGGGAGACTCGGAGTTGCCTGATTCTTCTCTAGAGAGACAACTAATTCCTGGCCAATCTGCTAGTAGAAAACTTGCATTAGGAGAGGCTGCAGGTAGACCTATAAAAGACAATCAAGCACCTGAACCTACTGGACAGTTTGCTCGAGGTTTAAGTACAGCTAGTGCCTCTACAGGTCATGCACGTAGAGACAATCCATGAGTTGCATAGGAAAAAAAAGGATGGAGTCCTTTTCAAAATTGATTTTGAAAAGGCCTATGATAAAGTTAATTGGTCCTTTTTGCAGCAAGCCCTGCGCATGAAAGGTTTTGACCCTAAATGGTGTGAGTGGGTTGCTAGGTTTATTCAAGGGGGAGTGTCGGAATCCGTGTTAATGATGACATTGGCCATTATTTTCAGACGTTAAAAGGACTTAGACAGGGAGACCCATTGTCTCATATCTTGTTTAATATTGTTGCAGATATGTCGGCTGTCCTTATTGCAAGGGCAAAAGAGGACGGTCAGGTAGGATCGCTCATTCCGGATCTTATTGATGGAGGAGTCTTGATCTTACAATATGCCGATGACACGATTCTTTTCCTTGAGCACGATTTAGAAAAGGCGGTTAATATGAAATTAATCTTATCAATGTTTGAGAACCTTTCTGGGCTCAAAATTAGCTTTCACAAAAGCGAACTGTTTTGCTTCGGTTCGGCCAAGGATGCACAAGATGATTATCGAAGCATTTTTGGTTGTGAGGTAGGCACATTGCCTTTCAAATACTTGGGTATTCCTATTCATTACCGCAAACTTCTTAATAAGGAATGGAAAATTATCGAAGACAGATTTGAGAAAAAACTTGGTTGTTGGGCGGGCAAGTTGTTGTCCTATGGGGATCGATTGGTGTTGATCAATTCGGTTCTCACTAGTCTCCCCATGTTTCTCCTATCTTTCTTTTTAATTCCGGTTGGGGTAAGGAAGAGGCTTGACTACTTTCGTTCAAGGTTTTTTTGGCAGAGCGATAGTGTTAAGAAGAAATACAGGTTAGCTAAATGGAATATAGTTTGTTGACCTAAGGATCAAGGTGGTTTGGGTATTCAGGTTTTAGAAATCAAGAACAAATGTTTATTGAGCAAATGACTTTTTAAGTTACTAAGAGAAGAGGGTGTTTGGCAGGAGTTGCTAGCCAACAAATATCTTCAGGGGAAAACGCTAGCTCAAACCGAACCTAAACCCACTGATTCACCCTTTTGGAAAGGGATTTTGTCTGTTAAACATGATTTTCTTAAACGGGGAAAATTTGTGGTGGGTAATGGCCTGCCTCCATACTCGTTTTTGGGAGGATATTTGGCTTGGGGATAGATCCTTGGCTGACCAATACCCATCTTTGTTCAGCATTGCGCGTCATAAAAATGTCTTTGTGTCCGTGGTATTAAGTCATATTCCTCTAAACATTGAGTTTAGAAGAACTTTGTCTGGACAAAATTGGGCCTCATGGATGAAACTTGTTGAGAGACTTATGAGTATCTCACTCTCTAATGAGGAGGACAGGTTCAGCTGGAACTTAACTACGACGGGTCAGTTCACTGTTAAGTCTATGTATGCTGACTATATACATGGACATACCCCGTTCCTCCGAAAATTTCTATGGAAATTAAAGGTCCCGCTAAAAATAAAGGTGTTCATGTGGTTCCTAAATAGGAAAGTGATCCTTACTAAAGATAATTTGATTAAAAGAAATTGGGATGGGTGTAAGAAATGTGCGTTTTGCACTGAAAATGAATCATTGGAGCACCTTTTCATTCAATGTCCTTTTGTTAGGAACATTTGGCGTCTATTTCATTTTACTTTCAATATCTCTCCACCTTCTAGCGTAGCAAACATGTTTGAACATTGGTTAGATGGAGTAGATAAGAAATCTAAAACACGTATTCGCATTGGTGTTTGTGCTTTTCTATGGGCTGTTTGGAATTGTAGAAATGATGTTGTTTTTAACAAACTTGGAGGTGCTCACTTCTTGCAGGTTGTTCACCGCGCCACGTACTGGATCCACATGTGGTCCTTTCTCCTTCCACCCGACCAACGGGCTCCTATGGATTCTGGGTGTACCCGTATTATGGCGGTGGTCCGAGCTATCTGCTGCCAGCATGGGTGGCAACACACTAGAAGGCTTCAAGATGTGTAGTCTTCCATTAGTTTTCCTGTTAGGGTTGGTTCTTGTTCACGCTGTTTGTATGACCCTTGAGTTGTAATCTGCCACTTGATACTACTTTGCTACCTATTTTGTTAATTTAAAGGCTGTGTGCATCGTTATGATGCAGAGGCCGGGACTGCCCCATTTCTAAAAAAAAATGCACGTAGAGACACTTTCCGCCATCGGAAACCAAACACAAGTAGACCACCTTCAATGCATGTAGATGATTATGTTGCAAGAGAGAGGAACATAGATGGTGCAAGTAGTGCATCAAATATTGTAAATTCTACTCCGCGTGGAACACTTAGTGGAAGACCTCCATCTATTCATGTAGATGAATTTATGGCAAGGCAGAGGGAGCGTCAAAATCCTGTCCCAGCCCCCTCTGGGGATCGCATCTCAAGTAAAAAGTCAGACGAGTCTGGATGACAATGTCCGTGCTAAGACGCTGAAACTGCACCAACCCAAGGCTGATCTCGATGATGATCAAGAAATTGACATAGTCTTTGATGAGGAATCAGAGTCAGATGACAAACTTCCTTTTCCTCAGCCAGATGATAATCTGCCACCTCCTGTCATTGTTGGGGAAAATTCTCCAGATCCAGTTGTTGAGGAGACAGAAAACCAGAATGAAAAAAGTCTCTTTTCAAAGAACAGTGAGAGTCTTGCTGCTGACATATCTTCCAGGACAGCTATGCTTCCAGAAGCTAATGTTTCTTTGGAACGAAAAAATTCAGTTTCTAGCCCAGAGAAGAATGTGTTCAGTGATCGTGCTGATGAACCTTCATATATTTCATCTCATAACAAGCGTCCTGCAGAAGCACCTCTCCGACAGTTGCGTCCTAATAATTATCAGAAGAGAAGTCCGTATCTGCTTCATCTGGATCTCATGGACATGATCATAGGCTTTCCAAGAACCAACCACCTCTGCCACCAATGCCACTACCAACCTCTTCCATGCCTACACAAAGTCCTGATTCGAGTAAAAAACGGTCATCTTACAGTGCTAGGGATGCACCACCACCTTTTCCGTCTAATTATCCTGCACAGCCTTTTGAAGCTAGTATGCCGACTGCTTTTGTGGGGCTTCAGGTAATGTTCAAGTTTCAGTTACGGTTTTGTGCTGCTTTTTACTTGCTCTTGCAATTTAGATTCTTCAATATGAACTTCCATTTGCAGGCTCAGACTGAACAGGCCCTGGGAAACAACGGTACTTCATCATCAAATGCTCCTAATGCAGACAATTTCATGTGGAACTCTTTCCCAGTAAATAGGGCTATGGAGCACTTCAGCATCTGCCCGACCAATGGCACCCCTACCTTATTCAGTTCCTGCAACCCAACATGCCGCAATGAGCTCGAACTCTCCTGCATCACTGTATAACCAAGGCAATGGTGTTGTCCAGACTACAGGCATGAACGATGCAACTACAGGAAATAATTCTGCATCTGGCAGCGCAATGCTGTCCAATTTGCTACCATCATTTGCATCGAAATATCTAATGGGCAGGCCTCCAATGCCTACTCAATTTTATGGAACATCTCTTCAACATGTTCAACTCTCATCTGCCCTTCCACAGAATGTGTCCAATGCTCAGCCTTCTGTTTCCTCAATGCAAGCACCACCACTACCTCAGCAGCCTCATCCATCCCAGACTCAGCAATATCTTGGCGCTGTTCAATGGCAGCAACACCAAGAGTAGCCTCAGTCATATGCGCAAAGTAGTATGCAGCCGCAGATGGCTTTGCAGTTTCAGAACCAGCTTCCTGTTATTCAGATGCAATTTTACCAGACTCAGCAGGAGTTTGCTGCACAAGCACTGAGACAAGCGGGTGAACAATCACAGCTCGCAAACCAGAGTATACAAGCTGGTAGTTCGTCTCAACGAGAACCGGATATCAATCTACAGCAACTTTTCTCATCTCCAGAAGCTATTCAGGTTATTTGAATTTTTACAGAAGCTTCGTACTATAAACTAGTCATTGCCAATGGTGTCTGACCCTAAACGTTTTAACTGTTGCAGAGTCTACTAGGTGACCGTGAGAAGCTTACCAAACTTCTGGAGACCAACCCAAAACTGATGCAGATGCTTCAGGTAAAGCTTGACGCAGTGCTCAAGCAGCAATAAGTTCTAATGCAATGGGAGCTGCTTCTGTTGTCGAATTCAGCTGTATGTTGATTTGAAATATCTACTTTGTATTGGTCAAACAGGATCGTATCGGCAAATAGGAGGCTTCAAGTGAGAGACGCCGCCTAATTCTGGGTCTGCTGTGGCCACCGGCGGATCTACCTTAGAGCAGCAGGGTGCACAGGACACCGGGAAAAATAATTTTTCTTTATAAATTAGCAATTTTTCACCACATGTGCACCCCCAAAATATGTTTTAAATGTGTTGTGGCACCATGTGTGCACCCTGGCTCCAGTTCTTCTAGCTCCGCCACTGGCTGTGGCCATGCTGTGCTAGCCAAAGAATGAAAGATGATGTCCGTGCACATCATTATGTCTCGTTGTGTGTAACATGTTAATATTATGACGACGTTAGTGCTAATTTGTGTAATCAATTTTGTCCGATGCTCCGTGGATCCCTCCATCCTAATCATGCTACAAAACTATTTTTTAACGATTTTAAAAGTGAACAGAAAAGGCCGATGATCGAAAACTATTTTTGAATGATTTAAAAAAATGGCCGGAAAAATAGCGGTGAACGAAAACTGTTTTTTAACAATTTTAAAAGTGAACCTAATATGCCGCTGAATGAAAAAAAAATTAACAATTTTTAAAAGTGAACAAGAAAAAATTCTATGAACGGAAATATTTTTTTAACGATTTTTAAAAAGTGAACGAAAAAACTCTATGAACGGAAATTATTTTTGAATAATTTTAGAAAAATGAACAGGAAATGGTGGTCAACAAAACCTATTTTTTAACGATTTTAAAAGTGAATAGAAAAGGCCGGTGAACGAAAACTTATTTTGAACGATTTTAAAAAATGACAAAAAAATAGCGATGAACTTTACTATTTCAAAAGTGAACAAAAATATTTTTTGAACGATTTTGAAAGGTCAGTGAACGATTTTTTTTTGAACGATTATTAAAAATGTGAACAAAAACTCTATTAACAGAAAAAAAAAATTAATTTTTTTTTGAAATACGATTTTTTTTCAGATATGAACATTTTTCAAATATGAACAATTCTCAAATATGAACATTTTTAAATTTGAATGTTTAAAAAAATTTAAAATATTATCTAAAAAACATAAAATAAAAAAGAAACAACCAAAAAACGAAAAAGAAACAGGAAAAATAAGAAAGAAAAAAGAAACAGCCAAAAGAAAAAGAAAAAAAGAGAATTGGGTGAACTATTGGGCCGGCCCATAAGCTACGGGGCGGGACGACCAGGTGTGCGGAGCGCATTGCGCTCCGACCTGGTCGTCAAATAGGGTTTGCCGGGCCGGGACACAACTTGCCGACGCTCACGAGCCGTTCACCGATAAGAATCTCCAACAGATGCAATAAATAAGCCGCGCCCGCAAAAATCCGGTAACGTGTTGCCTCCGCGCGCGGCAGTAGACGTGGGAAAATCGGCGCGCGGCAAAATCGTTCCTGTCGCGTTGGCCAAAGCGGTGCACACCGTGCTATATATCGCACGACGCGTCCAGCGCATCGAACAACCACACGCCCTCCAACCACTTCCTCTCCTCTCCCACGCGTGCACTGAAAAAATTCCCACCGCTTCCGCTGCGGGCCGAGAGCGCCGAGGTGCGGGCCGACAAGCGGGCACACAAGGAGGCAGCAATGTACGGCCTGAGCACCAGCGGCGCCCGCGCCTCTGGTGCCGACGACGATCCTCGGTTGCATGATCTGTTCACCTAGTCCGATGAAACCAGCTCGGACGAGGAGTATTTTAGGTTTAGTTTAGTTTTCGTTTTAGTTTACTTTCTATAATTGTTTCTTTTCCGTTGTCAACGAACGAACTCGTATGAACTAAGACAGACGCCGGGTAGCTGGAGATGCTCTAACTCCATCCATCTCGCTGGAGTGCTCGACGGTATCACTTTGGGCCCCGTTTGGGAGGCATGTATTGAAGTGTTTTGGATGAAAACACTTCTATCACCCAATCGTCTCAAATTCTCTTCTATCCTAATCCGCTCTGACCCCTCTTACCAAACATACAGGGATTGCTACATTGAGAAACTTGTAGAATTCAGAATGCCAAAGGTGAGTAGAAACATACGGGTCAAATATTTTATGCATAAAATTCAGTTTTGATAAAGCTACACGGTGCTTCATCTCGCGGCAAGCTGCATATGTCTAACCTTGCCAATCACAGCTTCTTGCTCTTGTTCGACTACCGGACTACGGCATGGCGCCAGTGCGCCCAGCACTGAAGAACACCTGCATCAGGATCAGCACCAAGGTCTCGCCGGACGGCGGCATGGCGCCAGTGCGCCCAGCACGCCCCGGAGCCGTCGCCCGGATCACCACCAGCACCGTCACCCCGTCACGCACGGTAGCTTGCCTACTTGCCTAGCGCCGTGTCGTCCTTGCAGATCACGGACGCGAGCGCAAGAGCCGCGCCACCGTGCAGCTCGGACAGCCTGCCCCGGGGATCGCCGCTGTCGTCCTGAGACGATGTCTTGGGCTCTGGTCGCGAGAAGAGGACCAGAGCGGATTTGGCTCGTTGAGCAGCTTCACTAGAGAAAAATGGATCGGCTTCATGTGTGGATGGGCTCTGATGCCCACAGCGGCGCGTCCATGCGCACGTCCACGCCGCCGGCGTCCGCAAACAACCGCGGGTGCCGCCCTCGTCGCCACAGCTTCTCTCGATGGCAGCGTCTTGGTGGCTTGGCTAGTCCACGCGAGCGGCGGCCGAGCATGGTGTCAGACGCGAGGGGCAGAGAGAGCACGGAAGCAGCGTTCTCTTTTTTTGCGAAACACAGTACAACGTAAGCGCTCATATACACGCGCACACACTCACCCCTATGAACGCACGCACGCACACCCTACCCCTATGAGCACCTCCGAGAGACTGAGCCGGCGGGTCGAGTCTTGAGATTGACGAAGTCACCACGGGCGCCTCGCTGTCGACGGGAACGTCGCCTCCCACTGAAGAATATTCCGCCTTAAATGAGAAACACCAGCGTCAAACCTGGGGTTTGAACTCTGGTGGGCTGGGGATACAACCATCCACCTAACCATCCAGCGTTCTCGAGGAGCCGTCCACAACGCCAGGGGTTTCTGTTACACTTCCACCCGACGAGTATTCCCGAGTATTTTCGGGATCGTCATGTTTTTATTATCTTGGACACCATCATAAAAATACTGTCACGACCCTACTACTACCTGGCGTGGTGAAGGCAAGGCTCAGGCGGGAAGAGAAGCAGAGGAGGAAAGAAGCCCAGCAGGCCGGAGGCACGAATGGGCCATCGACAGCTCACGCAAGCGACGGAGCAGTGTCTCACGTTTCTTAAGCCAGGCTGCGTCCTGTGATGGTCGTCTTTGTCATGTATGAACTGTAGTCTGTCTTCGACAGCAACCTTCCCTTCCTCCCTCCTCGCGATCTAGATCGTCGAGTTCACCAATTCTCCCAGCGTGACGCTGTGGAAACCTTGTATCCAGTACCAGTTCATCGTATAATCGAGTAGGGGTGTGACATATGGTATCAGAGCCACAAGATTTTCTGATCTGAGGCACCACCAGAAAAATTGCCACCAAAAACAGTGAGTGAGTTTGAGGATTCGATCTAGCGATCAGATCCGGCGACGAATCGAGCGGAGAGTGCTGACGGTTGAGCAACATCTCGTAAAATCCCATCAGTAGCTCGGCTTCTCGCGGCGACGGAGTGGTCGATCGGTGTCAGCGACGACCACGGTGGCGTTAGGCGGCGGTTGACGTTGGCTCCCGGCGCGGCGGTGTGGGAGTCGACTGACGGAGTTCCGATGGAGCGAGTGCAAGCAGATATCACGGCTCTGAAAAAGCAAGGCGACGAGTTGCACAAACAATGTGCAGAGACATCTGGTACGCTCAAAGAACTCAATGAAACGTTGAAGGGACTGAATACCTGGGTTCCGCGTGTTGATGATTCAATCAAGGAAATTCAGCAAACATTAGAGACAGTGGGTACCCGATTGGAGACACTTGAAGCAGCACGGCCAGCCTCGGCCAATGCTTGCACACTGACGGCGCCAGGTGAGGATATTGGTCCAGGCAATCTCACGGCTGCTCTGAAGGTAACAGTACCGCAGAAGGGAAGCAACAGAAGGGAGTTTCCTCATACTCCAGTCAACCTCGATTTGGGTGAGAATTCAGGTGCATTTGATGACAGTACGTACCCAGCTCCTCGCGGTGGTCATTACCGTTCACGCCCACCCAAGACAGATTTTCCCAAATTTGATGGTGACAACCCCAAATGGTGGAAAGCAGTGTGTGAGAAATACTTTGCTCTCTATGGTGTGGAACATGAAACTTGGGCTAGTTTTGCCACAATGCATTTCGTGGGCAACGCAGCATTGTGGCTGCAAACCTATGAAGCTGAACATGATGTTGATAGTTGGGAGGAGCTGTGTGTGGCAATTCATGGGAAATTTGGAAAAGACAAACATCACAAGTACCTGGAAGCTTTGGAAAGGTGCAAACAAACAAACACAGTCGACAAATACTATCAGAAATTTGAGGCATTGCGACACCAAGTGCTGGTCCATAACAAGCATTATGATGAAGCCTATTTTGTCACCAAGTTCGTCAATGGACTGAAAAGAGAAATTAGAAGAGCAATTCGATTACACAAGCCTCGAACAGTGGATGTTGCTCTATCCTTGGCCAAAATACAAGAAGAACTATTGGAGGAAGGACGACAGTTTTCATACCCTCGCTCCAACAATGACAATTACAGGAACAACTACAGTAAAATAGGGTACCCTGGCAAAGGATTGATGGGTAGCACACCTGAAGAACACAAGAAAGGAGAAGAAAAGCCACTAGTGAAAACACCCTGGAAGGATAAGTTTCAATCCTTGAAAGCACAGCGCAGGGAGCGAGGTGAGTGCTTCAAATGTGGAGACAAATTTATTCCTGGTCATCGATGCAGCAAATCAGTGCCACTGCACGTTGTCGAGGAACTAATCGAAGTACTTCAACTTGCTGACACTGACAGTGAAAAGGAAGCAAACAATGAATCCAGCAGTGATGAATCTTTGTGTGTCATATCACAGTGTGCATTGGCCGGCACGACCACCCCAAAAAGCATCAGGTTACAAGGAACAGTCAATGGAAAACAAGTCCTAATATTGATTGACTCAGGGAGCTGTGGTAGTTTCATTAGTAAAACAGCAGTGGACCAATTGAAATTGCATGTGACACAAGTGGATCAAGTTACAGTTCAGGTGGCCGATGGGGGCAAGACAAAAATCACTGAAGCTGTATCACAATTGGAATGGGACTGTCAGAACAACAAATTTGTGACCACATTGAGAGTATTCTCTATTCCTTGCTATGATATAATTCTGGGGATGGACTGGCTAGATGAATGTGGGAAAATGTGGATTGATTGGCCTAAGAAAACCTTGCGATTCAGACATAATGGCAAGAGAATTACACTCAAGGGGATCAAGGATAAAATTGCCAGCTGTGAGGCAATATCAGCTGCCGAACTGCACAAGCTCATGGAGCAGAGAGCTTTAGCTCAACTGGTGCGGCTGTGTCCCATAACAGATAGCCCACCGAATACTGAGGTACCATTTGAGATCGAAAATGTGCTTCAACAACATCAAGAGTGCTTTGCCACACCTCAAGGGCTGCCACCAAGCCGTGACTTCGATCATCACATACCACTAATGCCTGGAGCTCAGCCGGTAAATGTAAAACCATACCGGTATTCACCGCAACAGAAGGACGAAATCGAGCGACAAATCAAGGAAATGATTAAACAGGGTATCATCAAACCAAGTCAGAGCCCGTTTTCCTCTCCAGTGTTGCTTGTGAAAAAGAAGGACGGCACATGGCGTTTCTGTGTTGACTATAGGCAGCTCAATGCAGTGACCGTCAAGGACCGCTACCCTATGCCAGTACTCGATGAGCTTCTTGATGAACTATCAGGAGCTGTCTATTTCAGTAAACTTGATTTGCGCTCTGGTTATCATCAGATACGCATGGCAGCATCAGATGAGAGCAAAACTGCTTTCAAAACACACAGTGGGCACTTTGAGTTTCGTGTGATGCCTTTTGGGCTCACTTCTGCGCCGGCAACATTTCAGGCGGCTATGAACACAGTGTTTGCACATGTAATCAGGAAATTTGTGCTTGTGTTTGTGGATGATGTGTTGGTATACAGCAAAACGCTGAGTGACCATGCCAACCATTTGGAACATGTCTTTCAGTTGCTCGAACAGAACAAATTATATGTGAAAAAGAGCAAATGTTCCTTTGCACAACAGTCTCTGGAATATCTGGGCCACATCATAAGTGGAGATGGAGTTGCTACGGACCCCACTAAAATTGCTGCAGTGGAAAAGTGGCCAATCCCTAGAAATATCAAAGAGCTCAGAGGGTTTTTGGGGTTAGCAGGATATTACCGAAAATTCATAGCTCTATTTGGCATCATATGCAGACCATTGACAAACCTGCTCAAAAAAGGTGTCGCGTTTGTGTGGTCCCCAGAAGTGCATGAGGCTTTCCTCTCCCTGAAGCGTGCTTTGGTCCAGGCACCAGTGCTAGCGTTGCCAGACTTCAACAAGGAATTCGTTGTCAATGTCACGACCCTACTACTACCTGGCGTGGTGAAGGCAAGGCTCAGGCGGGAAGAGAAGCAGAGGAGGAAAGAAGCCCAGCAGGCCGGAGGCACGAATGGGCCATCGACAGCTCACGCAAGCGACGGAGCAGTGTCTCACGTTTCTTAAGCCAGGCTGCGTCCTGTGATGGTCGTCTTTGTCATGTATGAACTGTAGTCTGTCTTCGACAGCAACCTTCCCTTCCTCCCTCCTCGCGATCTAGATCGTCGAGTTCACCAATTCTCCCAGCGTGACGCTGTGGAAACCTTGTATCCAGTACCAGTTCATCGTATAATCGAGTAGGGGTGCGACAAATACCAATCGAATGTTTTGGTTATATAGTCAATTAAGGTTGGTTTGGAGAAATGGAAACATTATGTTCTCAAGAGCGTAGGTTGGCATAGAAGCCCGCCATATGGTACTGCTCGCCATTGATCGTCCGCCCTCTCGGAGGGCGTCATGAGCGCCGCCCTGATCGCCGTGGGCGACCAGGTCGTGATGACCTCAGGGGTGGACATGGAGGTGCCGGACTATGGTGTCACTACACTGGGTGCTTATCCAATCCGAGCCCGAACTCGGAGATGGACGTTTGGGTGGGCGTGCGGACGATCTCGCAGTCCTTGAGCAGCAAAACCTTGCCGACATCGCCAACGCAGACCTTCGCAACGACCCATGGTTGGCATCAGGCACTGCCACCACGATGACCGAGACGGCGAAGAAGTTTAGCACGATGACCACCGCGGTCACCACCTACCACTACCAGCATCCTCGCTGACCCGTCCTGCACAATGGTCCTCGCCGATACGTGCACATGACCGCTCCCGTCGGACAAGCTCCACTCGTCGAGTACCCAACCCGACTGGTGCACGTTGCCCTGATGCGGACGGGGCTTGCATGCTCCGGGCCTTTGCTCACATTCGGCAACGGCTTCTCTTCAGTCTTCTCCACGTCAACACATGCATGTATGCAACGCGGACTTTCTAACGCTGTGATTCGGAATCTGTACTGCATATTCTTCATTCTTTTTGACATGCATATTCTTCATTCCTATATCAGTACAAAGAATAAGCAAATATTTAGAGGTACTATCTACCTATTAAATACCACTCAATTGACCATCTACCTTTTCACTCTACAACATTTGACATTTGTACCCCACACGTAAGTGACCGAGGAGTACATGTACATCTCCAGTATGTAGTGCAATATTTTTTACCCACCCCCACATTTCTTTTGCAGGCTCTGTTCTTAATATTACATCGTTAAGATCTTTTAAACCAAATGTCCAATTTTTTCTCTTTTTTATATTTGAGTTCTTGGTGATGAAATCTTCAAAACAATCAATACTGGACACATTTTGGAAAAGTTTTAAATTTGAATGTGAAATTATATTGAAACTAAATTAAGTTTCACTATAATTAATTTAACATATTTGACCTTTTTATTTCGGTATGGCATATGTTCGAGTATAATAAGGATTTCATGAATATTTCATCATGGTTTCTTGTGTTACTACAATTATTTTATAAACTTTCGCACATGTAAAAAATTTCATAGCATGTTTAACACACTTTTAAAAATTTACTCCAAAATAGGTGAAAGCATAATGAAAACTTTTTAGAGGACAGTGTGCTATATAGTAATTGATTGACATATAATTGTAATCCAAATATCTGCGCAATCTCCGTAGAATGTTTCGGAAATATCCAGAATTAGTGTGGCAATTTTTGAAATTTCTGAACTTTTTCATAACAAGAACCTATCACCGAAATAATAATAAATTTAATTACAAATCTGAAATTTTATGAGTGTTCCCTTATTTTAGATGTAAACAAGGCTATTGTGTTTTTTAATACCTAATTCATGTACATGCAAAAATAAAATGAATACTCGGTCAATATGTCACTTTGATGGATGTGTCCGTATTTTGAACATAAACAAGGCTACGATATATTCTTATTGTAGATAATTTGGGTACTAATTAGGATAAAAAATACTCAATCCATATATCTTCCAATAAAGGGTGGCCAATGAAGCATGTAGAATTAATCAATATTTAACAAAGAGAGTATCCTCTAAAAATGTGTATCTTGAATAACTAAAACTATGTAAAAAAATATTATTCTATTTATAATTATTTTGCAAGAAAATTGGAGACTCGCTAGATGTGCTAAATTATGGTGAATACTTCATAGGAAAAAAAATGAGACATCGAGGTTGCGCTCTAATTCCAAATATCTTAATGTAGCTTCTAGATATTTGGAAGAGACACAGCTACTAGAACATACAAAGCTACTAAAAGATACTCTAGTGGAAGAGACAAAGCTACTATAAGAGAATTGGAAGAGACAAAGCTACTAGATGTAGCTTCCTCGTGTGCTTGATAGTTTTGTCTCTTTGAAATATCTTCATGTAGCTTCTTTACTACTTAACTTTTTAGATAAATTTAGATTTTTTAGATAGTAAGGGCTACTCTTCTAGTTTATTCTAGTAGTAGCTGTTCCAAAATACTATCTTCATGTAACGCCCTAGGGTGCTTGATTTTGTTGTCTCTTCTAAATATCTTCATGTAGCTTCTTTACTCTTCAACTCGGTGTAGATAGCAGGAAGAACAAAATGACTATTAAACATGAGTTTGGTTCCGCTTGATTGTGATTAAATTACATACACTAATACAATATGGAGAGTGGCTAGCACTCAAACTCGAGAGCAAGTGAGGGAGAGTCTGTAGGTGTATGAGCATATAACATTTGATTTTCAGTGCCATGCTTCAACATTATTTATGTATTTATTTAATCATTTATTGACTATCCATGGAACCAAGAGAATAGTTTCTCGCTTAACACTACTCAAGGGCATGATAATCCTTGCTGGTGGAGGAGAGCAAGTTTGCTCTCCCTCGAAATCAAGGATTGTTTTGATCAAATTGCCTAAAAGTAAGGCTCTTAAGTACTTTTCAAAGAAAGACATCCTTGTTAAATTTACACAAAAGTAAGGTTAAGAAATGAGCAAGGATACCCTTTCAACTAGAGGGTAGCCGTTTGCCTTTTATTGGAACGATGGAAGTTGGTCACTCAGTTGACTACTCAAGGTGTAAGGCAATCCTTGCTAGTGGTGGAGAGAAAAATTCTTTACCTAGAAATCAAGGATCGCCTTTCTCACTTTGAAAAAAGATTATAATTTTTCCCCTTAAAATAAATTAAATACTCATTCAAATTATCCAAAAGTAAGGCTAAGAAACCAGCAAGGTGATTCTTGCTAGTGGGGAGTAGCATTTGGATCTCCCTCCAAATCAAGGAAATATTTTCTCATTAAGCTACTTGAGAGGCAAGGCAATCCTTGCTAGTGGAGGAGAGAAAAAATTCTCTCCCTCACAATCAAGGATTGCCTTGCTCACTTTCCGCGAAATTGAGGCTATGCAAGGGGCATGGCATATTCTTTCTAATAAGCGATCAAAGTTTTCTTTTCCTCGAAATTGATGAAACTCTAAACTAATTTGCCCAAGTTTTAGACAATGCAAGGGAAAATAGTGATATTTGCTCGTGGAGGAGAGCAATATTTTTCTCTCCTCATAACAAGTAAATCGTTGCTCATTTAATCAACTCAAGAGGCAAGGAAATCCTTTCTAGTGGACGAGAGCAAATTTTTCTCTCCTCGCAAGCTAGGATTTCCTAGCTTACTTTGCTGACATTCAGGCTATGCAAGGGGTGAAATATTCTCTCTAGTAAGAGAGAAAAGTTTGATTTTCCTCAAAATCGAGGAAAACCAAATATTAGGCAATGAAAGGGCAAAGGGACGATCCTTATTCTCGGAGGAGAGCAATATTTGCTCTCCACCAAAAGTAAGTAAATCAAGTATTTGCCAAAATTAAAGTTACGTAAGGAGATAATCATTTCTCTATTGTTCAATATTTGGCATGCGACTTTTTAATTATTGAGAGGGTAGGTGGGTAACTCTGCCTATGCTATGCATAGCCGGTCCCAAGCCCAGGAAAAAGAGGAGGGCCAACACCATTAACGTAAGGGCCCGATGTGGGTATTTGTATGTAGTTTTATGCACATTTTATTATGTTTTGAATCTAAAAGGCCTAAAAGGGACAAATTCAGGATTAGTGATAAATCGTCCAGGAGATAGAAAAACTTCCTTAATTATACCTAGATTGTCTAGTACTCGTAACTAAGTTATCAGCTCTTTCGAGTATCGTTAGCACGTTGGTTTACCATCTTCTATCTACCTTCCATGAACGAAACTTTAATTCACATGATTGGATATTTCTTTATATGTACAATATCAAGTCTTGAGCATTTTAGATAAAGCTCATACTTTGCATGAATGTATCGTGATATTTTCATGATTCTTAGGAGTAGTTTCATTCATGTAATTTTACTCTGTCTTTTACACTGGTGTCAACTCATGAACCATTACCAGCTTGAATATTTAGCTCTAGTATCATGCAGGCTGTTAACTAGATTGGTCTTCCACTAGTGTGGGCAGTGGCGGATCCAGGGGGGCGAGCGGTGGCCAGGCCCCCGCCATGCTTCGGCCCCCCTCAACGGAAAGCAGCAGGGACGAGTAAACTTTTGTACATGCATTAGTCTTAGTATCCGGCAATTAGCGCTCTACAAGGCCTAATTACAGTCCTACCGTGTTAACTTCAATGGGCCAAGCCCAAAGAAATTAGCTAAGGGTTAAAGGCCACACAATGGCACGTACGTCCACACCGTTTTGCAGTTTCCCACGATCTCATCTACTACTCGACCTTTGCCCTCAAAAAAAAAAAAAATCTACTACTCGACCGTATTATTCTCCTCTGCCCAGCCGCACACGGACGCCGCCGCCGCGGCCGCCGGACACAGGTCACAGGTCACAGACTCGAGTGTCAGTGTCTGAGATCACCACAGTCGACGATTACGATCTGCCGCCCCCAGGCGCACAATTCCTAGGCCGATCGGCCCAAGGTATTTTACTGTTTCTATACTCTTCAACTGTCAGCAGCTACGTACTAGTTTTATTATTGAATCCAACAAGCTACACCTACTTGCTAATGTGATTTGCTAGTTATAATAGTTTAGGACTATAGAGCTGCTTATAGGAAGACACCGTCAATTAGTAGTTACTTTAATCCGGTTGTTTCGACCACCAAATTTTGACTGAAAATACAAATTCAACCTAGAAGATATAAGGATTCCAATCCTGATACGGTTGATATGCAAAATCCCAATCAAAATATTGAGTCATCTCTCGCAATCCCAGAATAAGGTAGAGTCATCTTTCGCTATCCCAAAATTGATATATTTCTTGTTGTATTTCTTTTATGGGTAATGTTTCATTCGGTCTTCGCCCCCCCCCTATGCTCAAATCCTGGATCCGCCCCTGAGTGTGGGGTTTGTTGTGGAAGATTCTTGTAATGTGTCACTGTTTTCTCTCTATTATCTTTGGCATTCTGGTGTGTGCCTGACTCCCTGTAGTAACTCTTCACTCTGGAGTAATGGATTTATTCCGTGCTCCAGTCAGTTGCTGTAGATCTTGTGATCACATTTAACTTGTGATGAATCTTGTACTGCGTGTGGGGTTTGACATACCTTGATCAAGAAGATGCAATGCTTACCTTGAAACGAAACAAAAAAAATGGACAGCTAAAAACTATGAGGATGGTCATTATCCCAACACTGTTATGCAGTAGGCTTCTCACAAAGTTAGCAGCAGATATAGGTTAGTTTATTTGACGAAAACCTCAAGATCGCTGCATTCCATTCTTTTGGCCAACTATACAAAGCACTCGAGATTTTTTCACAGAATCTCCGATCGTGCTGCAGATTGAGGCCGCTGTGCATTGCGGGCGTGTCTCGTCAGTCGTCACCATTGATCCATCCGCAGCAGGCTTTCCAGGGAGGGTGATCAGTGCAGAAATCCTGCAGAGGAGGGCCAGCCCGGGGAGCCTCATAAAGAAGAACACAAGGGATATCACTGTGTCCAAAGGAGCAGGACGGCCAAGCAGGGCCCTTCTTCGGATGGCTCTCAAACTTGTATACGCAACGGCAGATTCCATCAATACCTGAACCACGAGACGCGCCTCTTTTGAAGTCACTGTAAAGCGTCAACAATGGTGCAGCCTGATGCATCCTGCACCAATGCACCGCAGACGAGACTGAAGAACAATGGTATCTGAAGCTGCACCAACCGATATCAGACACCGCGCGCAGCGGCTCTTGTCCTCGTTACAGCAGCAGCAGCAGCAGTTACGGCCAAGCTCTGAACCGGATCAGCGAAGCATGAGACCACTGAAATACCCCCGACGACGGCAAACCTTCTACCGCAAGTTTGTCGACCGGCTAAATGGATTTGGCTCGCATTCCGCTACGCCGGACTCCACGTCGTAGGGCAGGGCATCAGTCAGATGGCTTTGGCCACGCCGAAACAGCTAGCCTTGCCCTCAGCATCGCCCTGAAGCTCTCGCCTCATCTGGCAGCTCGCACACCTCGCCGATGACGCACATGTCGAGCGTAGAGAGCGGCAGCGGCACAACGCGTTAAACATTATATTGCAGGAAAGAGCTTGATTGGAAAGGTGGAGGAATTCATTTTACAGACACCGGAGGAGGTAATTGCAAAGAAGTTTGCAGTTTCAGAAACCCAAAATCAATAAAAAGTAACTTTTACTCTGGAAAGTTTTTCGGAATTGCGTAATATTTTACGGACATCATTTTTATGGAAATTAACGTGTGGGTCAAGAAAACTGGACGTAACGGAGCTTCGAGAAGGAAAAGAGGGGGTCCCACGCGGCTAGATTCCTTGGCCGCGTGGGCCCACTCCTTTTGCCCCTCGGAGTCCCGATTCGTCTCGTTTTCGACTCCGACGCTTCGTCTTGACCTAAAAACCGTCAATATATACCCCCTTCCGCCGATCTAATCTCGCACCGAGAGTTCTCGAGCGATCTTTGCTTTTGTTGTTTCTGTCTGTCAGGTTTTAGCCATGTCTAGCTCCGGATCCGATCATGAGGGGGAGAGCTTCCCCAAGTGAGGTGTTGTGAACCGCTACCTCAACTCCGTGATGGCACCAATGAAGACCTTGTCCTTCAAGGAGGGCGCAATGCTCATAGAGGAGGTGAAGGCTCCCAAGACCATGGGCACGGTGGAGGAGAGGCTGGATGACCTGGAACAGAAGATCTTCAGGTATAATACTGTTGTTGAACGCAGCCTTGATGCTCATCACTTCATGAACCTGGAGCTGGAGAAGAAGGTTGAAGAATACAAGGAGAGGCTCGAGGACTTGGAGAAGAGGTATCTACATGTCACATCTGAGTTGGACAAGCATCAAGCTCTACTGTGGGATGTGGAAAATCAAAACTGTGAGTATGAAGAGCGCTTCAAGAAGATTGCAGCAGCTGCTACCCTCAGGTATAATGATCCACCTAACTCCTTCTACAATGGGAGGCCTTTCCCATGGAAGATGGCTGAATGGGAGGAAGAATATGAGAAAGAAGAGGCTGCGGCAGAGAAAGCACTGGCAGAACGTCAAGCTAGGGGGAGTTCCACCTAGTCTTTATCTTTACTAGTTTATCATATCTATCTAACCATTGTGTGTTTTGCTTTTATCATTTAGTTATCAATCTCTTTTAGGCTTGTGTGAGCTCATAGAGCATTATCATGTATCCCTATCTTATGGTTTATCAATGAATATTAAAGTATGGTGTCATCCATGATTCTCTTGTTTGGAGATTTATGGGTAACACTCATGCAAATGAGCGTGGTCTATTTTAGAAGTTTCAATCACATCTTGACTTGAATTTAATTAACTTGAGTGTGTTGGACAATTGTAGAATCTATCTCAATATAAAATAAGTAAAGAGAATGAGTCATTATGACTTGGAATTAATAGTTTAAGGTTGAGATATAGTCTTGTAGCATAAAAAGTTGGGAATGGTTAATGAAAAGGATATGAAACATTCTTGTTAGAATCTAGTATCTTTTGAGCAAATTAATGATCATGGATGTGTCAATACTTATGCTCTTGTAAAGTGTATGAAAGGAAGGCAACCGAGGATTCGGTTAGCCATGGTGTCGAGGTGTGCCCTCGGCAATTCCCATGGTTGCTATACCTAGGATTGATTGTGTGGTAGAGAACCCGTAGTATCGGTGGAATCGACGGCTGACAAGCTGGATTTACCCAGGTTCAGGGCCCTCGAGTGAGGTAAAACCCCTACTTCCTGCTTGTCTGTGTTTATGATATGAATATGAAAGTTACAAGGGTTCGACGAGCGGCTGATCTCGTCGAGATTTTGGTGGCTATGGATTCCTTCTCCCCCTGATCGGTCACCCTCCGAGCCTTTATATAAGAGGCTAGGTCTCGGGAAACATAACCGACCAAGGTTACATGTATGGAAAATCTTAACCGACTATAAATTGATCTAACTTGTAAAGTACTCTTCGTCTCAGGCCTTCCTTCGTGGGCTTTGATTAATCCTTGGGCTTCTTTGATCATTACGTGCACTAGGTACCCATACGCTGGGGTACCCGCAGAGTATAACCTCGTCATTAGCCCCCGAGTACTTGCTTGACTCAAAGAATCGAGCATGTGCTCCCTTCATCGTGCACGTCATAGTCTTCTGAGCTTGTTCTCCTGATCCGATGTAGTCCTTCTACTTTTAATTTGTTTCGATTGTATGCGTATATGAACCGAGGGATATTGACATAGTAGGCCTGATTCACTCAAATATCGGCTCAGTTAACTGCTTACTTGAGCAAAAACCTTACTAGTCTTCAGTCAGACTCGAGTCCCTGGACTCGAGCCTGGAACGCAGTCGAAAGATTTCGCCTAGGGATATTGACATAGTAGACCTGATTCACTCGAAAATCGAGCTCAGTTAACCGCACATTTGGGCGAAACCTACTAGTCTTCAGTCAGACTCGAGTCCCTGGACTCGAGCCTGGAACGCAGTCGAAAGATTTGCCTAGGGATATTGACATAGTAGGCCTGATTCACTCGAAAATCGAGCTCAGTTAACCGCACATTTGGGCGAAACCATACTAGCCTTCAATCAGGTTCGAGTCCCCGGACTCGAAGCTGGAAACTTTTGAAACTTTTGCCTAGGGATATTGACATAGTAGGCCTGATTCACTCGAAAATCGAGCTCAGTTAACCGCACATTCGGGCGAAACCATACTAGCCTTCAATCAGGTTCGAGTCCCCGGACTCGAAGCTGGAACATACTGGACAGACTCGACTCAGGCCGTTGTAGGTCTTACTGATTCGTTCTGCAGTTTAACTTTTGATACCTAACGTGTCCGTCAGGATTTTCATCATGTCTGTTGACACGGAAAATTTCAAGGGAAAACACTGTTGGAGCGTCCCTCGGCCCATCTCGATTGCTCGGCGGGTCTTACCTTTGCATTTGCGTATGCAGCATCCGAAACATCTGCGATTGGCATAGTCGGGAATTTATGAAGTTTGATTCTTTGATTTGTGAAGTACTTAATGCATTTTAATCGAGTCTGTAGTCGAGTGAATTTTCTTACCTTGTTTTGAAATCTATGGGAGCGCGACAGCGCTCCCATGGGAGTAGCCCCCGAGATTGTGGTTTATTGTCTTGCAATAGAGGACAATCTCAAATCATCCTTCTATACTGCTTTTTGTCAATCGAAATATTTTGTCTTTGAAATCTACGGGAGCGCGTCAGCGCTCCCATGGGAGTAGCCCCCGAGATTATGCTTTATTTTGTTTGAAGTAGAGGATAATCTCAATAATTTTGCTCCTTTTTGATCAATCGCAAGAAATTTTTGATATGCTCCCATGGGAGTACCTTTGCTAGTCGAATCCTTGTGTCGATTGTAGTCTCGAACCCACCACTCGAACGTGGACGTTGTCTCTGCCCCTGACGTCATTCGTGACGTCTTAGGCGTGCGTCGCCGTTTGACAAGACGTGTCTGTGTGGGCCCAATGTTCAGATTTTTTACCGCAGAAGACGCCGTTTTTATTTTGGACCCACTTATCATGGTATAATCGGGGCAGTTCGGGTAACACATCTGTGTTTTTGATTTGTGCCAGGTCCCGAGTTTTTCGAGTGGGTTTGTGTTTCCTGTTTGACTCAGCCCCGAGCATGTCGAGTGGGTTTGGGTTTTCTGTTTGACCCAGCCCCCGAGCATGTCGAGTGGGGTTTGGGTTTTCTGTTTGACCCAGCCCCCGAGTATGTCGAGTGGGCTGTAAGTCTTTGTGTTCACTGATTTTTGAGCTAGAATTTTGATGCTTATGTTTTTATGATCGAGCCCCGAGTGTTTGAGTGGGTAAAAGCATATATGAGAAATATGGAGGAACATGTATCTTTATTCGAAATATGTGTTCGATCAGCAAGCCGCCTCATTAAAACCTTCCAGTCCCCTTAGGTACCCTGGTAAGGGAAAAGAGTGCGTCTGAAACTTGCTGATTCTTTGGCCTTATGTGCTATTACATATGAGGTTAAGAGATCTATGCATAGAACCGACGCAGGTGCGCCACGTTCCATGGGTTTGATGCTACTTCGCCCGTCTTTGCGTTCTTCAATCGATAGGCTCCTCCTTCGATGACTTCTGTGACGATGTAAGGTCCTTCCCATGGTGATGCAAGTTTATGGACTTTCTTCTGTTTCTCTCGCAGCACCAAGTCTCCCACCATGAAGGACCGTGTGCGTAATCGACGACTATGGTAGTTGCGGAGGTCTTGTTGATAAACGGTGTTCGTGCCAAAGCCGTATTGCGTGCTTCTTCCAGCAAATCGGCTGCGTCTTCGAGTGCCTTGTTCGCGTCGTTTTCTTCATATGCTTCCACCGTGGTGCATTAAACTTGACGTCGGATGGTAACACTGCTTCCGCACCATAGACCATGAAGAACGGTGTATACTGTGTGGAGGCGTTTGGGGTGGTCCTAAGCTCCATAGTACTGATGGAAGTTCATCTACCCATGCACCCGCGGCCCTTTTGAGTGGTACTAAGAGTCTCTTTTTGATGCCACTGCATACGAGTCCATTGGCCTTTTCGACCTGCCCATTGGATTGTGGATGTGCCACAGAGCGTAGTTTAGTTTGATGTTTTGTTCCTTGCAAAAGGATTTGAACTCTTCCGCCGTGAAGTTTGTACCATTATCAGTTATGATGCTATCCATTACTCCAAATCGATACATGATCGATTGTATGAAACGAACTGCCGTAGAAGCTGTTGAGCTTGTGATGGGATAGCTTCGATCCATTTGGTGAATTGTCGACTGCCACTAGTAAGTGAGTATGACCTCCTTTTGATGATTTCTTCAGTGGTCCCACCATGTCAAGTCCCCATTGGGCAAAAGGCCATGCTAATGGTATGGTTTTTAGCGCTGATGCGGGTGCATGTGGCTTGGAAGCGAACTTCTGGCAACCAATACATCTTTTGACTATGTCCTCTGCATCCCTTAGCGCTGTAGGCCAGTAAAACCCTGCTCGGAAGGCTTTGGCTACGAGTGATCGACTGCCCGCGTGGTGCCCGCAAGTACCGGCATGAATGTCCCGAAGGAGATCCTTGCCATCTTCGAGTGCAATGCATCTTTGGAACATACCTGAGGTGCTGCGTTTGTACAACTCACCGTTTATGATGGTGTATGCTTTTGCTCGTCGAGTGACGCGTCTGGCCTCGTTTGTATCTTCTGGTAGTTCATTGCGAAGTATGTATGCGAGAAAAGGTTGAGTCCATATTGGCTCAATGAGAAGTACCTCAATCGGAGGATCCTCTGTGCTTGGCGCTTTGCTCTTGTCTGTAGCTGCTGTCGTGTCGATGGTCGTTTGTCGATTGACCTACGCTCTATTCGTTCAAAGAAAACACCCGGCGGGACTGGTGCTTTTGTGGAAGCAATGTTGGCTAATTTGTCAGCCTCTTCATTGCTTTCTCTCCCTATGTGTCGTAGTTCGCAGCCATCGAAGCTGCCCTCCATTATGTTGTACAAATCCCGATAAGCGATCATGTTGTCTGCGATTGCATCACAGGCCTTCATTGTTTGCTGCACAACTAAGTTAGAGTCGCCATAAATCATTAGTCGAGTGCATCCCATGGCTTTTGCCATGCGCATGCCATGGATTAGACCTTCGTATTCGGCCTCGTTATTTGATGGGAACTCGAAACCCATTTGCAAGATATAGCGCAGTTTGTCGCCTTTTGGTGATATGAGTATGACGCCCGCTCCTGCTCCTTCATTCTTTTTGGACCCATCGAAATACATGGTCCAGGAATTTGATACGTCAGGTACCCCTGGCAATTGAGCTTCTACCCACTCGGTGTGAAAATCGGGTAGGACTTGTGATTTGATGGCTTTCGGGTGTTCGTACTTGATTCCTAGTGGTCCCAGCTCGATGAGCCATTTTGCTACTCGCCCCGTTGCGTTGGGGTTTGTGAGGACGTCTCCAATCGCTGATTTATTGACCACCGTTATCGGGTGTTCTGTGAAGTAGTGCGCCAGCTTTCTTGATGTCATAAATACGGCGTACGCCAATTTCTGATATTGTGGGTACCGCTGTTTGGACGGGGAAAGAACTTCACTTACGTAATATACTGGCCTCTGTATGCTTTGACTATGTCCTTCTTCCATGCGGTCAACCACCAGCACGGTGCTGACCACTCGATTGGTGGCTGAGATGTATAGGTAGAGTGGCTCATTTTCCTTAGGTGCTACGAGGATTGGCGGGCTTGTGAGCATCTTTTTGAGTTCGAGAAAGCGCTTCAGCTTCATCCGTCCACTCGAACTTGTCTGCTTTCTTCATCAATTTGTAAAATGGAAGTGCTTTTTCGCCTAGTTTGCTGATGAATCGACTGAGTGCTGCTACTCGACCAGCTAGCTGCTGTACCTCATGGAGTTTGGTAGGTCTATTCATTGTGAGTATAGCTTGTATCTTTTCTGGGTCTGCTTCGATTCCACGTGCAGATATCAAATAACCCAAGAGTTGTCCAGCTGGGACACCGAAGGTGCATTTCTTTGGGTTAAGCTTGATGTTGTATCGATTGAGATTCTTGAATGTCTCCTGTAGATCACTGATTAATGTGTCCTCCTTTTCAGTCTTGATGACGATGTCGTCGACGTAGACCTGAACATTGCGTCCTATCTGTTCTTGTAGACAGTTTTGCATCATGCGCTGGTAGTTGCGCCTGCGTTTTTGAGCCCGAAAGGCATGGTTGTGTAGCAGTAGACCCCGAGTGGGGTTATGAATGCTGTTTTGTCTTCGTCTTCTTCTTTCATCCGAATTTGATGGTATCCTGAATATGCATCCAAAAATGATAACCGAGCGCATCCTGCTGTTGAGTCGATGATCTGATCGATTCGTGGTAATGGAAAGTGATCTTTTGGACAGCATTTGTTTAGGGCTGTAAAATCTACACACATCCGCAGGGTGTCTGAGTGCTTCTTTTCGACCAGTACAGGGTTAGCAACCCAGTCTGCCTTTTTGATTTCTCGAATGAACTTTGCAGCAAGTAACCTATCAACTTCTGCCTCGATTGCACCTCTTTTGGGATCGGAAACACGGCGCATAGTTTGCTTGACTGGTCTAGACCCTGGCTTGAGTTGTAGAGAATGCTCGGCGAACTCTCTGGGGACACCTGGCATATCAGCTGGGCACCATGCGAATATTTCCCAGTTTTTACGGAGAAATTCGACGAGCGCATTTTCCTGTTCGCTGGTAAGACTCGATGATATGTTGACTGTTTTTGAGGGATCAGTTGGGTGCACTTGATGCTTTTTGTGTCGTTGGTTGCATTGAATTGTCTGTCGGATGCTAACCTCTTGTGTTCCGGCAGAAGTGTGCGGTCGTTAGAAACCTCGAGTTTGGCGAATGATTGCTCCATCCCATACATCTCTGAGATTTTGCTGAAGTCACGGTCACATGAATCTGACCTTTGAAAGTTCCCGTTGATCGTGATGACTCCTTTTGGTCCTGGCATTTTGAGCTTGAGGTAGGCGTAGTGTGGGACGGCCATGAATCGAGCGAAAGTGGGGCGCCCAAGTATTGCATGGTATTGTGACTTCCAATCGACCACTTCGAACTCAATCGACTCGGTTCTGAAGTGAGTAGGATCTCCAAACGTAACATCGAGTTGTATGGTGCCTTCTGGGAGCACTGCTTTGCCTGGACGATACCGTGGAAGGTACTTGCGGACTTTGGCAGATTTTCGACTGATTTGTTCATTCTGCGTAGCGTATCTGCAAAGATTATGTTGAGGCCGCTACCTCCGTCCATGAAGACCTTGGTCATGGCGTAGCCTCCGATTTGGGCGTCGAGTACCAAGGCTGCATGCCCTGGTCGATATACTGCGGGTGGTGGTCCTCTCGATTGAAGACAATCGGAGTTTCTGATCCTTTCAAAAAATTGTGATAGCTGGGGGTGCCATGACCGCCATATTGACGTGTCGAGTGTGTAATTTTTGCTCTCTATTGGAGGGACGTCCTCGCTGGATCATGTTCATCTGCCCGCGAGTTACGGGATATTTTTGTTCATCTCCTTGCTGCATCTGGTGCACGGCTGCTGCCATTTGTGTTCCCGTAACGGGTTGTGCTGGCACCATGTACACTGGCGTCGGTTGCGCTGGTGTTGGTGCAGTATACACCTGAGTAGGCTGTGTTTGCGGTGGTATGGAATATACCTGTGCTTGTTGTACTTGTTGCGGTGCTGGATATGCCTGAACAGGCTGTGCTTGTGATGTAGTCGATGGAGTGTGCGTCAGTTGAGGAGGTGCACGTCCATCTTTTGCAGTCGTATATATGTTCAATCGCAAGTTGATCGAATTCCCTGCAATTTCTCAGCGAGTGGTTAGAGCGAAGCTTACCATCATCCCCTTGTAAAGATGGAATCTGCAATAATCGTCCATCCTTTCTTCGATTGAGCGCTCAGGATCTTTGTCTGCTCGCCTGCGCCACTCTGGCCTTCTGTAGCTATCGCGGTCGTCGCGTCTGTGGTCTCGACTGTCACGTCGATCGTCTGTACGATGGTCTCGATTACCTCGGCGGTCGTCCGTACGATGATCTCGATTATCACGATGATCGTCGGGTCGTCTGTCAGTTTGGTCGCGGCTGTCCCTTGACTGGACAAAGCCTGCTGCGATGAAGTTTGGATGGTCATCGTCGTGATAACGATTCTTGCGTTTGCGCCTTCGATCATCTCTGTAGCTATCTCTGCGGTCTCGACTGCCACCCTCGTGATTTTCATGTGATGCTACGGGTCGAGTGCCTCGTACGGAGTCTTCTCCATCTGCCCACTTTGTTGCGAGTACCATGAGTGCCGCCATTGTCTTTGGATCTTCTCGACCAAGTGTTTCTTTGAAGTCTTCTCTCCAGAGTCCGTTTTTGAAGGCGTCGATTGCCCTATCTTCTGATACGTTGCCTACTGAGTTACGGATGGTGGTCCACCGCCGTATGTACGATCTCAGAGATTCATCTGACTTTTGCTTGCAGGTCCGGAGCTCCTCGAAAGTTTTGGGGCGCTCACATAGAGGCTCGAAGTATTTGATGAAATCACCTTTGAAGTGCTCCCACGAATCGTAGTATGATTCGGGTAGCGATTTGAGCCAATCGCGAGCTGTTCCTTCCATCATGAGTTGTATGTACTGCATAGCTGTAGTTGTGGTGCCGCGCTGACATCCGACTGCCAGCCTGTAATCTTCTAGCCAGCCTGATGGCTCTTGTTTGCAGTTGAACTTTGGCGTGGTAGCTAGCGAAAACTTCTTGGGCATACGAGCCTCCCGGATCCGTCGAGTGAAGCATAGCGCTCCACATGGCCCGATTTCTGCTTCCGAGTCTGAGCTGTTGCTGTATGACCTCCTCGAGTGGCTCCTGCTGGAACGATGACGGCGTGAGCTTTTTCGACTGCTCCTTCCCCGAGGACTTCGACTGCGACGGTCCCGATCTGTATCTCTCCTTGGAGTTGCTTGTGGATGCTGTATGGCTTGTGCTGCTATTGCCAGTTGTTTGTACAGTTGGAGGTGCTGATCCCTCTTTGGGTCTCCTGCAGGAGGTTCGATTGTTCTGAGATAGGTGCCTAGCGTCATCAGCGCCCCGGCTGGCTCAGTAGGTATGGGACTCCTTCCGCGTCGACTGCCATAAAGGCTGGGTTTAGGTTCGAGTGACCGCTGCACGATCTGCGTCTCCGAGGTTTATGAATCGTGACCTATTCGCGGGGTCGTTTCTGCCTGTTGAACTCGTAGACAATGCTCTTCGCCGAGCACTCGATATGCTGGCTTGCTTTTTGCGTTCTTCGAGTACTGCTCGGTAGTTCTTCAACCGTATCGATTCTTGCCACTGGAAGTATTGTAAGGTCAATACCTCTTCCGGAGTTGCGTTTGCTGGTAGCATTGTGCAGCTTTCGATTACTTTGCTCACTTTTTCCGCCATCTCTGCGGTGATGGTCAGCGTGGTTGTTCCGTCTGGCATGGTGACTGTGCAAGGGTATTCTGTAGGTCGACGGCATGTTGCGGCTGCTGATTTCTGCTGTACTCGCGGTGTATACCTGATACGGTACCACCCGATCTTCTCCCATGTGTTGCTAATGCGCATTATGGATTCGGCGTCGTCATCCAGGCTCATGTTGGAGTTGCTTTGCTTGCTGGGGTTTCTGCCGCAATCGAGTTGATCTTCGAGTGCTTTGTCCAGGCTATCTGCGTCGCAGGTGAATATCTCGTGGCTGGCACGGATTTCTGGGCCGTTGAGATCGGCGAGGTATATGTTGTCATCTATGTTCTCCTTGTTCCCCGCGACGTCGTTGCAGTCGACGACGTTGTCGAGTGACTCGATTGAGTTGTTTGGGCGGTACGCAGATTCGATCTCGCTTCTTCCAAATCTTTTTGCCACCTCGTCACGGAACTCTTGCGAGGTCATGGATGTTGCAGAGTCGCTTGGCGATTGGATCGGGACGATCTGTGACGATGTCGCGCCCAAGATGGATGGTGTTGCAGTCGAAGCGTTGTCGATTGTCTCCGTGTCGAGTGTCTCCATGTCGAGTGGATCTAACAGGTCCTGCACACCATCTTTATCGACAAAGAAGTTAAATTTTCCAACTGTAATATCCAAACCTGATTCGAGTCCGGCAAAGGCTTGTTGAGCTCCATCGAGTGCGGCGTGAGCCTCCTTGGAGATTTTGGCGAGTGATCGCTTTTTGAATTGATGCTGGTAGATCTTGCCGGCGAGTTGCCGTTTGCAACGGTGGTTGGTGATTTGCTTTTTGATGATGTAGTAGGCGAGTTACCTTGTGCAGATGCGATCGGCGGGTGGCCGCTTGATGATGAAACCGGCGAAACCGTGAGCCCAATACTACCTGTTCCCACAGACGGCGCCAATTGTCGAGGTGTGCCCTCGGCAATTCCCATGGTTGCTATACCTAGGGTTGATTGTGTGGTAGAGAACGCGTAGTATCGGTGGAATCGACGGCTGACAAGCTGGATTTACCCAGGTTCAGGGCCCTCGAGTGAGGTAAAACCCCTACTTCCTGCTTGTCTATGTTTATGGTATGAATATGAAAGTTACAAGAGTTCGATGAGCGCTGATCTCGTCGAGATTTTGGTGGCTATGGATTCCTTCTCCCTGATCGTCACCCTCCCAGCCTTTATATAAGAGGCTAGGTCTCGGGAAACATAACCGACCAAGGTTACATGTATGGAAAATCTTAACCGACTATAAATTGATCTAACTTGGAAAGTACTCTTCGTCTCAGGCCTTCCTTCGTGGGCTTTGATTAATCCTTGGGCTTCTTTGATCATTACGTGCACCAGGTACCCATACGCTGGGGTACCCGCAGAGTATAACCTCGTCATATGGAAAGTGTGGGATAAAGGTTGTTTGGAGCATAAGAACTTGATTGAAACATCCATGACTAAAGTTTGCACTAGTTACTAGTGAAGCAAGGGTGGAAATAATTTTATATCTGTCTTTTCATTTGTCTTCTTTAACTTGTTATCCAATGAGAGTTTATCTTGTCTTTAAACTTCAGTAAAGTATTAAACATTATAATGCTAGCCATAAGAGCAAAAGCATGTGAAAAGTAGTGTGATTCAATTGTCCAATATACAATGGTTATTTGCTTTCAAAGTGTAAGGGTGATTGCTAGAGCTTCTACTTATGCTGCTCTTATGTGTATGAGTTTTAGTTCATTAATCTTACATTACAATTGAATATGATGATGATACAATGCTCGTATTTATTTATCAACCATAAGTCCATTGATGCATGTAATGATCTATGTCCTTACTTACTCGAGGACGAGTAAGGGTTTAAGCTTGGGGAGTTGATATGTGCATTTTATATCATCATTTATACCACTTATACCACCATATTAGGATGTTATTTGCATTATTATATCATTGTTTTTACATGTTTTAGATGATTTAGGGGACTTTCCTACAAAGTCCCTATTTTTAGTATTTAATTTCTGGGAGGCAGAAAACCTCCCTTTTCGTGTTTTTATTGTTTCAGGAGCTACGAAGGCCCAATTAATAAAACGAAAATTGCACAGCTGGTTTTTCATCGGGAGAACACCGGAGGAAAGAAGAAGGAAGCGAGGAGAGCCACGAGGCCCAAAATAGGTGGGCCCACGCGGCCAGATTCCCTAACCGCGTGGGACCCACCAAAACGAGCCTCGGGCACTTCCTCGCCTGGGGATTTTTAACGAGGTCTCCGTCTCGCCCGAAAAGTAACGCCCTAATTTTTACGAGACTATCCGAGGTCGCGGCGGCGGCGGAGCTCCCGATTCCCTCCGAGGGGGATCAGATCCTGCTGCTCCGGAGCTCCGGAGAAGGGGGAAATCACCGCCATCATCATCACCTCTCCTCCTTGGCGTGGGAGGAGGCCTCTACATCATCACCATCACCAAGACCAGATCCATCTTCATCATCATCTTCGTGATCCACTCCGCCCCCTCGTAGTTTGAGAGTTGCTATACCCTAGATACCTGAACTGTGCTCCTATTCATGTTTGTGATTGAGTACTTGTCATTATTTGGTGGTGGAGTTATACTTTCAGATTGTGTTGAACCATTTATGCCACTGAATATCATCATGTTTGCACGTTGTGAGTAGTTCCCGTATGTTCCTGAGGGCATAGGATGAATTGGCAATGATTTATATATGACATGTGTTGGTATTTTGTTTATTGTTTATCTTTTTGTGTGACTCTATGATGGTGTTGTGCGAACGTCGACTGCACAACACTTCACCTTTATGGGCTCATAGGAGAACCGTAGTGTAATGGCGTGAGGGAGACTTGGGAGGACACGAAAGCCTGAGACCGAATCATTAAGTTGCTTTACGGGGTATTAGTATCGGGGACCTAGAGTGTAATGCTATGGTGGGACTTTATGTCTTAATAATTCTTGTGATGTCATTTAGTTGGCCACATGATCCATCATAAGTAGTTTAGTCTATTTATTTAGCTGTACCTAATAATAGCTCCGTCCGAAGAAAATTAAAACTAGACAAGACTAGGAAATTGCCCGTGCGTTGCAACGGGATAGTTGAATACGTTACTATGTGTCCATCGTTTGTGCAATCGTGTCGTCAAATTTTAGTGAGTTTCTAATCACAGTGACTTATGGAGATCGGAGGCACTAAAGGAGAACAATATTATTTCTCAAGATAGCTAAATACCATGCATGCACACACGTATTCAGTTGAATGTCAATAAATTCATAGGCGCCATATTGATCGTAGTTCATTTTGATATATAATTAAAAAAATTGTGCAAAATACATCAAGTCCTACAATATTTATCTAGAACAGATCATGTTGAAATGCATAAACAAATTATCAATTCTGTCCCAAAGCGCTGTCCCAAAGCCATGCTCTCCGGTAGTGATTATTGTTGTTATTGGATTCTCTAAGACACATGCAATGATGGCCTGCCTACTCTCTCGTCACTTTGACCTTTTCTTCCCTTCCGGAATCAGTCACACTCCTCGTTTCGCCAGCGAGCCAAGGCGGCACAGAACGGACGCACGCACGAGAGATAGGGTGCGAGGCACCGAGATGGCCGAGACGGTACCCGGGATCATGGCCGGCGACCTTCCAGCCAAGAACGTCACGGGCATGACCGGCACCGGCGGGGCGGAGGCGGCGGTGTGCTACTCCCCCATGATGATCACCACCTACGACATCTGGCAGGGCATGAGCCCGCTCGAGTTCTCCCTACCGCTCTTCATCCTCCAGACGGCCATCATCGTCGGCACCACCCGCCTCCTCGCCGTCCTCCTCAAGCCCTTCTACCAGCCCCGCGTCATCGCTGAGATCATCGTGCGTCCAATGCATGCATTTCCTCCATTAACTGCTCAAGAATCTTCGTGCTTGCTTGCTGAACAAACGCATGTCCTACATGCAGGCCGGCGTGATCCTGGGGACGTCGCTGATGGGGCAGGTGGGGACGTGGGCTGACATGGTGTTCCCGTTGCGGAGCCTGCTCACCCTCGAGATGGTGGCGCACCTGGGCCTCCTCTATTTCCTCTTCTTCGTCGGTCTCGAGATGGACGTCAACGTCATCAAGCGCTCAGGGAAGAAGGCGATGATCATCGCGGTGGCCGGCATGGCACTGCCCTTCTGCATCGGCACCGCCACCTCCTTCATCTTCCGGCACCAGGTGTCCAAGAACGTGCACCAGGCCTCCTTCTTGCTCTTCCTCGGCGTCGCGCTCTCTGTCCTCGCCTTCCCGGTGCTCACCCGTGTCCTCGCCGAAATCAAGCTCATGAAATATGAACTCCAAGATCGCCATGTCGGCCGCCATTGTCAACGACATGTGCACCTGGATCCTGCTCGCGCTCGCCATCGCCATCTCAGAGGTGAAGAACACCCTGTTTTCGTCCCTCTGGGTGCTCCCCTCCGGGGTGGCATTCGTGCTCGCCTGCATCTACGTCCTGCGCCCGGCCATGTGATGGTTCGTGCGCCGCGTGCTCGAGGGCGAGACCATTAGCGATGTCTAGATCACGCTCATACTCACGGCCTTCACGATCGTCGGCGCATGCACCGACGCCATCGACATCCACTCCGTGTTCGACGCCTTCGTGTACGGGCTAGTGATACCCAGCGTGGAGCTGGGGTGGTGCTCATCGAAAAGATGGAGGACTTCGTGATGGGGCTGCTCCGCCCGCTCTTCTTCACTATCAGTGGCCTCCGCACCAACTTGATCAGGGTGCGCAACCCGGTCACCGTGGGGCTCCTCGTGCTGGTCTTCGCCATGGCCAGCTTTGCCAAGATTATGGGCACAATCCACATCGCCATCTCCTACACCATGACCTCCGGTTCCTCATGAAACCAGAGGCCTCGTCGAGATGATGATCGTGCTCGACACATGCGAGATGAGAGAGACGATGGAGAGAAGAAAGGCGTCGTACAGTTGGAGCAAGAAAGATGAGGACGATATGTAGAAGGGATGTCGTAAGGTTTAAGATGAGGGTGAGGGATTTTCGGCAACCTGCAGTGGGAGAGATGGGCTTGCTGGGAGGATGGAGAGAGAGAGGGCGTGAACTGAGGCCCAATTGATCATGTAATTATTGCTGATTGGAACAGATCGATCCATGCAATTACTGCTAATTGATCGTGTAGTTATTGCTGATTGGAATGGATTGATCCATGCAATTAGTGCTAATTGATCGTGTAGTTATTTGGGCCGGCACACAATTGGTCCGCGGAGGGCAGAATCGGGAGGCAGAAAAATTCTGCCATGGGTTACACCATCACCAACTCCCATTTCATAGTAAAGATATTCAACGTGTTGTTTAATAAATCTATATGCCTAGCAATATCCATGCCGCCCTCGGGAACGTTTTCCACATATAAGTTACACATCACTTGAGTTTGTCCTCTTACACATAGAGGATTGGGCTTTCTCTCTCTTTGAGAGCTTTTACTTGTTACCATTTACCTGCTGCATTTCTACTATCTTGCAATTAAACAACCAAAATATCAAAAACACTTGCATCTTTCATTGTCTATTTATCATTCCTACTAACCAATACCTTCAGCTCCTCGTGGGTTCGGCAACCTTTTCTATTCGAAAGGTACTACAATTGATCTCCTGCACTTGGGAGTCATCACTTTCGTGGCTTATAAGCCATAAGCCCAACCAAACGATAAATTCTGCAAACGCGCTTACTGAGAAAGCCACGCGAAAACAACGTTCCCAGGCCCCGTTTGTAGAACTTCTCTTTCTATGAACCATGTTTTCAGAAAAGTGTCAAACATTATGCCTATATGGAAGCAGAACCATACATGTTTAAGCTACAAAGAATCCTGCATGTTTAAACTTGGTTCCAAGATATGTTGCTACCAAATTTAAGCCCAATTATGTACAGTAAAAATTCATGTCCAAACTGTGCCAGCATTTCCTTGCACAATACAGGTGATGATTAGGAAATTCCTGTCACGATTTACATTTTGTTGCAATTTTTTATGTGTGCATCATAGACTACAACATAGTCGTCACGAAAAGAAATGAATGAAACATTCATCTTCTTTCCATAAATTATATTGTGCACACATTTTTACCATTCAAATTAAAAATAATATAGATAGATCAATATGAACAATATTAAAATAACTCATTTAAAGAGGAACTAAGATTTTTAGAATTTGGAGACGTGCGTTGCACGTTTATGCCAACTAGTACTATTAAAAGAGTAAAATGTTTGGGATACATTAAATTTAATCCGTTCAATATCCGGTCAACGCTGCAGATCGTTCCAATATTTGACAACTCAACACAACTCAACGCATCTTATATTTTTGTGATAATTACGGGGATTTTGCCATCGCTTAAAAATCAGTTCGTTAAAATGAAAAGCATCCTCGCCTCTGCTTCCAGCTGTGGTAAAGAGAGGAGTTTCTTGCAAATCATAGTGGTAATCAGTTGGTAACACTATGCTAACCATCAGTAATATAGTGTTTTGTCAGAGCCAACAACCTCGGTGTGGAGTACTCAAAACTTTCAACAACAAATGGCTAATCAGATTACTTATATCTGGTAATCCACGGGGCTATGGATATTTTACAGAGCGTGTACCGAGAGCAGTTTAGTAAGTTTTACGGTAGAATTAAATCAGTCAAACAAAAATAGGTTCAACATGAGAAGGCCTGAGATACACCCTTGTGCATTCCCATGGCTCGAGCATCTCACTAGCCGTACCCGTGTTCTCATCCCCGATGACCATAGAGTTACGTCCGAATTAAGAGACATGGCTCTGATACCAATTGAAAGGATCGTATTGGCACTTAGAGGGGAGTGTGTGAATAGGTGGTACTTTAAAGTTTTGTTCCTTTTCAATTAAGCTTTGATGCAGAAGGTAAATTCTCTAAATATGCAAGTAAGGCACTAGCAAGACACAAGATACAAGTAAGGACGGTAAAGGATAGAAGTAACTCAAGCAAAGCAAATCGCCAGGCTATAGAGAAAAGAGTACCACCAGCGCATCGATCCATCTTTTGTTACCATCCGCCATATCCAACGTTTGTACCATAGCTAGTATATCATACATGCATATGCAAGTGGGTAAAAAAGTTAAAATGTTTCTGGCGACATACATAGAATACACGAAGTAAGCGGAAAGTGTCTTTGGTTCCCGAGCACCAGCGATCCGGGTGGTTTAAATTTTTGAAAACACTATTTACGAGTTTAAAAAAAACTGACAAAATCACGGATGTAGCCAATGATATATCCCACAAACCTGCAAAAAAATCAACCCCAAATATGTTGTAGTTTGGGCTACACGAAAATGATACAAGTGTAGCCCAAAATACGACGTATTTGAATTTGATTTTATATTGTAAAATAAACTAAAATATAAATGACATTTATGTGTTTAAAGACGTGCGTGCACGGATGCTAGTCTCTTGGGAAGCGGTACTATGAACCGTCGGGTACCGCTAGATATGTCCAAATTAGGAGAGTTTTGGGGCGGTACCTCAATCGGCAACTCAGCATGCGGAGCGGTGGTACCGCTTACAACGAGCAAGCGGTACTACCGGTCGAGGTACCGAAACCTGGGGTCTTTGTGTGGTAGCGCCCTCACAAAGCACACCCGAAAGGTAGTTTCAAGCGGTACCCGCTCCGGTAGTAGTGCTCCCATACATACATAGAGCGGTGAGGAATCAAAACCAATCAGAAACAAACCGTGAGAGGTTATTTGATCCGTTCACGATATTGTGAAATTCTTGAAACATCTCAACACACAATTAGCTCGCTAACTGTGTTTTTATCAAATACTAAAACCAATTAGAGATCAAAGTGAGTTTTCATTGAGTTATTTTATCAAGCCAGTCAAAAAAAAGAGAGGAGTTTCTTGGAAAGAAAGATGAACTGGACCGAGTGTGGACTGTCGGGCTAGGCCCAGCTTGCAAGAATATAAAGCGCCGCCCGGGACCTTCTAGAGAGCGCAAGATACCACCCCAGCCATTGTTCGTGTCTGAAGGCGCAAGGCAGGCGAGCCAGGAACCCTAACCCTAAGGAGGAATCCGTCCCAGATCCCGCAAGGTGCACCCAAATCTACCGAAATTTCTCGCATTTCCAACCGAATCGCGTAGGTAGGGGAGGTTGAGCGGCCGCTGGCGGTGAGAGGAGGGGGCGGCCGGCGCCAACGGTGGCGATTCGTGCCGGATGTGTCTTAATCCCCCCTCCCCCCCCCCCCCCCCTTTCCTTTTTGCAGGCAGCGACGATGGCGGCGCTTCTTCGACACGGGGCGGCGAGGAGGCTCGGTGGCTCCGTGCTCCAGCGAACCAAGGCGGCGCTCACATCACCGGCGGTTGCGGAGGAGCGACGCCAGCTCGTGCCAAGGCGCATGCTCAGCGGCCAGAAGGTATCTTCTTATCCAAAGCTGACATCTTTTACCCCGCATGATTTCTGGCTAGTTTTATTGCTGTGCAATTCCCTCACGCGATCAAGGGTCCAATCCTTCACAGCTAATTTGGTCTCTCTTGTATTAGAAACAAAGGCAACATTACCTGTTCAGAGTAGATATTTTTAGAGGAAGAGGCTGTATTTACTGGTTAAAGATCCCTTTTTGCAAACTGCAACAAATTATATATGATGTTTCATTTGCGGCTGCTGCTTTTGTGTCTTTCTTCTGCCTGCTGCAATTCGTAGCACTAGTCAAATGATTTGTTTCCTGTGCACACCGATGAGAAGTATCTTAACCAAGATTGACATACTTTATTACCTCTGCATCATTTCCGGCTAGTTTTTTTTTGCTTGCGCAAATACATCACGTCGTCATGGATTTAGTGATTCTTCACAGCTACTGTAACATCTATCACTCATTAATTTTGTCTCTCTCTCTCTTCCATTGGAAAAACAAGAGACTGATTAACCTACGCAAAGACCAAAGTACATTGCATTTTGGAGGAAGTAGCCTTATTTCCTGATTGACCATCTCAAATTTCTGAATTTTACTCGTCCCTTTAGCAAATAGCAACAATATGTGGGATGGTTAATACGTTGCTCTGCTCTTTTGGTCTATTGAAAAATCACCTCTTTCCTCACTGGTCAGTGATTTATTTTCCTAAGCTCACTGCCCAACCAAACACTTACATAACAAAGACCGCTCACTAGTTAGTGACCAAACATTTACAGTATGTAATATTGGTTCACGTTATGCATTCCTTATCCAAACCTCTATTGGCACTATTCTTCTCATCAGCAATCAGATTAATGACCATCATTTACGTGTGTACATATGTAGGTACAGCCTGCTGATCGTGAGGAAGTTCTGCGTGAGATCCAGGAGTTGAAAGAGAAGGCCTATGATGCGTTAGCTGTGAGGGAGGGGAGGTTTTCTAGTTCTACCATTGGTAACAATCTGCTACTCCATCATCTTGCTGTACAAATCAAGCCAAGACCGGGGGACTCGCAGTGGTATGGTATCAAACATATGCAGTTATTTATTCCTTGTTCCTTCCCTGTCTGTCAGGAGTTGATATGGTCTCGTTTGACCTACCTGCAGGCGCCGTATGTATTTTGCAAGGAAGACTCTCACTGCGCTGGAGACGGTGGCGCTCATTTCATTAGCCGGTACGGTTTTCACTGGTGTGGCCCTTTACAGAAAGAAGGGAAGTAAAGACAAGACTCGCCTAGTGAAGAACTAGTCTTTAAGTGGGCAGCATCCTGTTTGATGAAGAAGCAGGCCCTCTCGTAGTAGGGATGCCAACTCGTTATATTTCCATTATGGGAATGTGTTTATGATGTGCTAGCTAGGCAAATTTAACAAATTTGACCCTTTTTTTAAATCATTTCACAAAATGGACCCAATTTCAATTTATTTCACGAATCTAACCCTTTCTCACGGCGCCCGCCCCCGGGCGTCGTGCTCAGCTGTACAACGCCCCGGTCCAAGGCGTCGTAGATCCTGCGACGTCAGTTTGAACGGGACCCACCTTAATTGTACGGCGCCCCGGGCTAGGGCGCCGTGCCTATAACCATGACGCCTTTATCTAGGGTGCCGTGCTCTTTTTTTTTTGCTCGTTGTGAGAAGCAAAAACAGAAGAAAAGAGGCTGAGGTATCTAGTGAGAACACATACTGTGTCCTTCCCCAGTGGTTTGTGGTTCATTGCATGTTCATTAGGTCGCAAGTTCAAACCCTTGACTTGCACCAATTTTTTTCCTGAATTTTTTGTTGTTTTTTGTATATTCTCTCAACCAACATAAACAATCTGATAAGAGTACAGTTCAGTTAGTACCTGCAACATAAAAAATTAGCCTGCATTGACGCCGTAATGACTGTGGTGCTTGAGAGATTCTAGGTGCAGCGGCTTGAGGAAATACCTGCAACTCCTAACAATCTGATAGTACAGTTCAGTTAGTACAAGCCTCGAAACGAAATAAATCCAAATAAAATGCTACTTCAACATCCGAACGCTCCAGCAAAGGTTTCTAGGAGTTTTTCTTTAGATAGAATAGAAAAAAAATGTGGTAAAGAAAGGCTTCACATCTTTGAACTAACCCTATTTTTCTTTCAAGAAGATGATCAATCCTAGGTAATCATGTACGAGGATTGACCACCTGACGTGGCTGCTGCCTAAGCTTGGTTTGTTGTGAAGTACTAGTTCTCACTTTAACTCACATGCCATCATGTGAGACCGTGACTCGTTTTTTTTTTTTTTTTTTTTTTATGGACACTTTTTTTGTTTGGTTCGAAGGCCGTGGCATACGTATTTATACACAAACGGAGTGTATACGGCCGTGGCATACGTATTTATATTGGTTGAGAGAACAAACAAAAAAAACAAAAAATTCGGGAAAAAAATGGTGCAAGTCAAGGATTCGAACCTGCAACTAATGAGCATGCAATGCACTACAAACCACTGGGGTAGGACAAGGTGTGTGTGCTCAGTTGATAACTGGGCCTCTTTTATTCTGTTTTTTCTTCCCCCAACGAGCAAAAAAAAAAAGAGCACGGCGCCCTAGCTAAAGGCGCCATGGTTGTAGGCATGGCGCCCTGCACCGGGGCGCCGTACAATTAAGGTGGGTCCTGTTCAATCTGACGTAGCAGGATCTATGACGCCTTGGACCGGGGCGTTGTACAGCTGAGCACGGCGCCCCGAGGACGGGCGCCGTGAGAAAGGGTTAGATCCGTGAATTGATTTGAAATTTGGTCTATTTTGTGAAATGAATTTGAAAAAGGGTCAAATTCGTCAAATTTGCCTGCTAGCTAGAGGTTGAGTATTATCTGTGGACCCCTATATTTTAGTTGGTGTGTGATGGTAAGGTATGACATTGTGTAATTGAGGAGTTGTTTGGCAACACCCCTGCTGGGCTGTTGTTGTCTGTTGCCTTCTTAAATAAGGGTGATGTGATTCCTAGTTGTACTCAAATATATTGTGTTACGGTCATGTAGTACATGAATATCTACTTGTGCCCATCGTCATTAGTATTTATTAGTACTAGCATAATGCCCGTGCGTTGCTACGGGACTGAATAAATCACTAAGATTAGTTGGGATATATATAAGTTATAATTTACACATAGAATTTGATCAAAATCTCATATGACAAGAAGTTCAACATTGCATGATGGGACCGGTGCACATTTAAACAAAGTTACCAACTTCCATGTCTGAACAAAATAGATTATCATTTTGTGCTTTAGTTATTCACTCGTTGACTAAAATTGAAAAGAATTGCAGTTATAGTAAAGAGGAAAGTAAAACACAGGGCTGCTACGAACATAGCAGCAATCTACATGGGCACTTAAAGCTACACTAGTAATTATGCACGTGCAATGCACGTGTAAACTTAGGACATACCAAAATTTGTGTGAGTTAGAGTCAAACCCCTTCATTGCCCAATTTGTTTTATTTTATTATGGCAACACTTTTTAATTAATGAAAATCGATTAACCAATTCAATTAATCTGTCATGACGCGATGAAAAAGTTAATGAAGCAATCACAATAACTAATCAAAATGATACATTATGAAACTAAACACCATTCCACACATATGACAGCTTGAATTAAAACATCATCGATTAATAAAAACTGGCCACATACATATCTAATAAAAAAATCATTGAAAACATCTCATACTGTCGTGTTCTATCCCAGTTACATATTGACAGAAAGATTATGAGAAGAACTGAAAACCATATTAACTCAGACCAGGAGCCTGTTTGGAGGAGTGTGCAGACTAATTGTCTTAGACCAAATATTGCCTGTAAAATCAGAGAGATCACCTGGAGTATTACTTATTTTCTACTCTGCATGGGTAAGCACATTCAGCATATTTTTCCAACTTGAATGGCAAAGACTACATTATCTCAGGTTGTAAGATAAATAAAAAGGAAAAAAGCTTCTCATCATATCTTGCTGTCGTTACCCCAAATTTTGTTAAAAAATATAGTCTTCATTTGATAAATTAAATACAAAAGTTAGATTGTAGCAGAGCACAAAAGATGGATGCCTTTTCAGATGGATATTTCATTTGATAAAACAAAACCATGCAGATACTTACTTGGCCATGCCTTTGGAACTTTCTGTTACACAATACCAGGTATAATGCGACATTGCAAGATCAAGAAGGTGTTTCATCTTGGCTTAACACCTGCAAGGTGCATATAGATAGAGTCTCTGTTGCAAAGAATATTGCCTCGAGAGCTGAAAACTGAACATTCAGGAGTCAAAAGCAAGAACTACAAACAGGCTATAGTAAATTTAAGTAGCAACATCAGGAGTAGCTTGCAATGGAAAGAGAGCTATATATTTCGTATATATTTATATATAAAGACAGTGAGCAAGGGAGAGATCCATTTCATTGACGTACATCACTAATCGATCAAGTACATAGCTGTGTTTATCTTCACGTCGACAGGCAACTACTATCAATTAACAGGTTAGTACGTCTTGAAGTAGCAAGGCAATTGACATGCAGTCAAGAGTTATCTAACCTCCACACGATCCACTGTTTTATTTTGGGTCTGCCTCCAGCAGTATATTTGAGTATGGTGATGGACAGCTTAAATACTTTGGGTCTTTTCTCCTGTTGTATTTTGTGTCTGCCTCCTGCAGTATATGCGTCCTGCAGAAAACTGAAGCAGTACGGATTGCCCAGTGTCCAATTCTAATCATCAACAACTTAAATACTTACCACTTAACTTTCATCATACTGCAAGACTTGAAAAAAAATTATTGCTTTAAAATTCTACTCAAATGCTAACTATGGTTCAGTTTTCAGATTTTGTCAAAATTGTGCCTACACTGTTGTCGAAATTATCAACAAGTCCTGATTAATCTGCAAATTTTACAGTATGCCAAGAAGAGTTATACATTGGTTGTGTAAATTTTTTAATTTTTTCTGAGCTCGTTTGGTTACCCAAATAAGCTCAAAACAGAGAGCAGTTTCAGTAAAAACATAGAGCAGTTTTCAAACCAGAGAGGACATATATGCACATGTATGTTCCAAACTTGTATTCTCCATAAACTTTCACTGCTGGAGCAATATATAAAAGAAAAACAATTCTCGAAAAAACAAAACTGAAATTCATATAGGTTGTAAGAAACTTACATATCATCAAGAGATATGTGGGAAAACTTCATTTGAAACTTACATATCACTAACAAACTTCATTTTCATTTGGCTAAAAAATCCCTGTAGGATCACAGTCTTCATCATTGTTAATGTCACCTGTATATCAAAACCAACCAAAAAATATGCCAATTTGCGACATAGAGCTGGTAAACCTTGATATGCTTTAATCGCCACTATGCGTCCCATGATAATTTCTTCACGTGGTTGTTCATCCCCACTGAGCTTGCAGCCATATCAGTGACATCTGCCACACAAGAGGAAATCATGAATCCATAAATCAGGAAAATATGGTCCATCAATATAGCAGGATCCGAAGATTTAGACTATACCAGTTGTAGGTGTGTTGATTACAGTGCTCAAAGGAGTTCACATCTCTTCCTCTAACTGGTAGAGGATGAATGGCAATGAATTCACATTGTATATAGGAGGTAAACCATTACTAATTGGTAGAGGATGAATGGCAATGAATTCACGTCTCTTCCTCTAACTTTAATAAAAGGTGCGAGCATATTCTGTTGGGAAGTACACGGCCTAGCTGTTGGAGTATCTCAGTTTCGTGGTTTCTAATCAGAGCATGCCATATCTCTCTGAAGAAAGTTAGAACCTTATCTCTCTCGTGGATATTACAGTTTTATAGTTCATATCGTCCAGTGCCAAATTCCTGTTAAGTTCCACCTCGTGTATATTTCAAAGCAGAGCATGCCAATCGTGCAGCATATCACATGTATTTGATTGAGACACGAAAAGATCATTTGTGCTGCTGCTACTTCTGGCTATCTTCTGTTGGTACAGTTTACAACAGAACAAAAATACCTTCGCCTGCAAGTCGTTTATACCTCCGGTAGTTGCAAAGTTTTAAACCACAACCACTGATAACTCCAGTATGCTGATACTTGAAGTTCTTCTAACTGCATGAAACAGGACAAATTATACGATAAATTCAAATTTGCTAAATTCGGTACATGTGAAGAATGTAATATTTTGCCGCTGTGGTGCTAGCGTACGGCGGCGGCACTTCGTCATCCTCGACGGCGTAGGGCGGCAGAACTTGCGGCCTGCACGGTGTGTGGAGGCGCGATAGAGAGGCGCTGGTCCGCTTGAGAGGGCGGCGGCGACGGATGTGGCACCATCTACACCAACACCTACATATGAGAAAAGACTCATATTTCAACGGCTTGAAGCTAATCGGGAAAGAATGCTTCTTACTCACCAAATGCATTAAGCATACTGCGGTTCTAAAAAAAGGATTAACCGAGTCTGCCATGATCCATCAAGTGTAACCCCAGAAAATTTTGTAACTCAACAATGCAAGGATCAGATAAAAGGTCAGTTTAAATGGCTGAATATAAATAACAAAAGAAAAGGTTACCACTTACTACTGTTTGGCTATATATTAAGACACAATATGGCACTTTGGCCGCCACATTAAGTCCTTATAATAAATCAAGAAGATATGAATATAAAACCAGTATTCCTAAATTTTTCTTCATATATGCAGTATAGGTATCCCTGATTTCAAATTGATGCCAGTTAACTGCAATTTGTGGATATAAGAAACATGCATGATGCAGCCAAAATACTATGCTGCTGCTTTACTGATGTAATTTCAAGGAAGGACCAGTCCATCTTTTAACCAATTTGGTTCAGTGTCTACTCCGAATTACTTTGTATAATATTCAGCTTATACTGATGCCTGATTGAAACAAATAGTTGACTGAAGGAGGCACGTACCAGTGCTCATACAGATTGGAGGGAAGGACCAGGACTGCCTGCAACACTCATCTGCTTCCTCGGCATCCACTCTGGTGAACAGGTCGTCCTAGCACTCTTTCATGTCCACATCGCTCATCTCCCCCAATTCCTGGGCGTGCCTCCTCGGCTCCTTGGTCAAACGAAGTGGAGCGTATCCCGGCTGTAGTTCGACACCTGCACGGAAGGAACAGTCAAATCATGGGGGCTAGGCTTCTTCTGGAGACTTTTGAATCGTCTCAATCGCGCATACCTCGGCGCTTGCCGTGGCCGTCGAACACAACAGAGAGGTGCTACGGCAGGCGGAGCGCGTTGGCGTGGAGCTGCAGGCAGGGACGGAGCAGAATCGGGGACACGGGGGAATTCGGGCCTGAGGTCGCGGTGGGGGCCGAAATCTGGGGCGGCTCGCAGTCGCAGAAGAATCGGCGGTGGCGTGCAGGAATCGGCGGTGGCGCGCAGGAACTGGCGGCAGCGGTGTCCACACAGACACACACACACAAGCGGTGCCTGCATGTGCCTTTCAGCACGGAGTGGTGGTCGTCGAGATGAGGCGACGCCCCCATGGTTCGAGATGTGCCAGGGGAACCGCCCGGTCCATGGATAGAGGTGGTGGGGAGGCGATTGGACGTAGAAGGGGATAAGAGAATGGGGGCGCGGCGATGGTGGCAGCGGTGGTCATGGGGAGGCGGGCAGAGGCAGAGGCGCTGGGTCCGGTACGGGAGTTGAGGATGGGGTGAAGGAGTCTGGGCCGCCGGCCGGCTGCCAGGCATGATGACGATGTACCGCAGATGGAGACCGGATTGAGAGGAAGGGCAGCGATGCCGGAAGCAGCAGCAGCAGACCACCGGCGATCTTCGTCTCTGTCGTGGAGGGCCGCGACATCGTCTTCGTGACTGTCATGAAGGGTCACCGCAGCTCCGGCGCGGTGCCATCTCCACCAAGATGGAAAGGGGAGGGAGAGGAGAAGGAGGGCTACGGCGTCAGGGAGGAGCAGTGTCGCGCGCTGAGGGGAAGCAGAGGCGTCGCGCCCGAGAGGAGCAGGGCGGCCGCGCCAGAGCAAGGGCGTCGCACGGCAGGCGATGTCGGGGTTGCGCTGGGTTACCGGCCGAGGCGGTCCTCGCCGGGGAGCCGGCCATGGGCGGGGCCGGGGCGCACTGGGAAGTCGCCGTCAACGGGTGGGAGGCCCGCCGGCGCGCGCAGGAGCTGGGACAGGAGGCGCGGTGGCCCGCCGGCGCACAGGAAGCGGGGAGGACGACTCCATTCCTATCCGGCGCGACGCAGGAGGTTGGTGATGAGGCGCCGTATCCCGCCGGCGCGTCGCAGGAGCCGGCGGCGCGGCACCAGGGAGATGGGCGGCGCGGCACCTGGGAGCTTGGACCGAGCTCGATGCAGAGCCGGCGGTATGCGCCACGGGCGGCACCGGTGCTGGGCAGAGGCGGCGCGCGGTGGCCTCCGACGGGGTAGAAGGCGGAACAGGAGCTTGGGGCGCTCCGGCGCGGGGGTTGCCGGCCAGATGGGGAAATGAGACTGATTAGCATCTAGGGTAAGGTATATATGTGGGAGGGCCGAATCGCAATTCTCGGCAAACTCAGGGGCATTTTCGCAAAAAGACCGGCGGTATATGTACTGGATGGGAGTGGGACGGCCACCGGTGACCAATTGTGTGGTGGGCTTGCGCTGTGGTTTGGGGTGCGGGCTGGGCTGGAGGCGTGTGTGCCGCGCTGGTAGCAGGGAAGGACTGGCTGCCGGTAGCCGCGTGGGCGGGTGGGCAGGCGTGTGTGCCGCCTTGGAAGAAGAGGCCCGCCGCGCTCCACTCGGCAGCCGCTTTAAGGCCCCTGGGTCCTCGTCGCCCTCGCCACATGCTCCCAGCCTGCTGCGCTGCACTCGGCGGCCGCCGCAAGCCCCTGCCCGAAGCTGGAGTAGATATGGGAGCAGGGATTAAGTGGTTAGATTTTTTCTTCTTCGGCTAAATGTGTTCCAACCTGAATAGTCACCGATCGAAATCCAACTCCAACACAAATTGTCCTTTGATAGGACCTCAGTTCGAGCTTTGCCGACATGGAATTCTTTTCCCGTTCAAGAAGGCAAATGCATCTACAAAAAGGATTAAACTCTCTCGACAGAAAGCCCCAACCCACGCCCAAATCTTTCAATCTCACCGAGTGAAGCGCATCGGCCTCTCTCGATATTGCTGCTATCGTGCCTTTCAGACAAAATATCTGGAACTCCGTCGACCCTGCTCCACCCAAGGTACGGCTGTTCCAACGGTGCTCATCCCAACGAGGGAAATTTACAGTGCCGAAACCTACCGGCACAAGATCCACCGCTGATTCATATCCTAAGATCCGTGCTGCGGATAAAACATTTATGAATGAAAAAATTGTAGATGTTACATAAGTGTTCTGTCTGCGGCACAGATCTTAGGTTATGAATCAACGTTGGATCTTGTGCCGGTAGGTACTGGCTCTGTAAAATGCATTCCCCCATGCTCACCCCTCATGTACAAAGCTAGCTAGATAGGCCAATCGCTCATGTACAAAGCTAGTTAGATATATAGGCCAATTGATATGTGGTGCTTTTTTTGGTGGCGTAGCCAGCCGGGAATTTTTGTGGTGATTGTTTGGTCTTCTCCTATATCTCTTTAGATTTTGTTCACATCGATTGAAATTTATATTTTCTTTCTTTCTGAAAGTCAATAGAACACTATCAGATTTTCCAGCTATCTATCTGGTGACTGTGCCTACAAACTTCTATTTGCCCACTTAGAATTCCAACAAGCAGTGCTATTTGCAATTTTGCATCACCTGTGTTTTCAACACTTGAATAGAGCAAGACAAGTAAGTTCTGCTTTTCGAGCTACATGCTGCATTGAAAGTGAGCTCTTTTCTCTGCTCGTGGCTTAGGTGAAAATACAGTTCCAAGGCCAAAAGTTCAGTTTATTCTCGGTTCATATTGAATAGATGTTGTTTTCTTTAAAACATCGGTTGGCTGCTCTAGAAAGGATGATAAAACTGCACTTGGCAGTAACATAATTTATTTTCATTGAATTATTACTGTAGTATATCTCAATCAGTTCTTGTTGTGCTCTCACGAATGAATTCTTTCTCTAATCTGATGTGCATGGAGTTTACTACTGAATGTAACAACTTCTCAAGGTGATGCTTGCCTACTTCACTGTGAGCCGCTAGTAAATACCGTAGTTAGGCCCCGTTTGGTTGGGCTTTTGTTGTGGCTTCGTGGCTTATAAGCCATAAGCCCAACCAAACGATAAATCCTGCAAACGCGCTTACTGAGAAAGCCGCGTGAAAACAACGTTCCCGGGCAAAGCACGCGGGGAGGTGCTTTTTTGGCTGTGGCTGCGCGCGCTTCCGAGACTTTGGCCCTGTTTGGTTGAGCTGTGGCTTATCTGAAAGCGGTTGTGAGCTGTGTGTTGTGGAAAAGTAGCTGTGGGCTATGAGAAAACTGTAAAAGCCGTTTGGAAAGTAGCTGTCTAAATTGTGGCTGTGGGGGTAAATGTCTGATATACCCTAACGACCTGAGAGGCTGTTTATTTATTCTTTAAGGATAATGGCCCTATTTGAGTTTGAATTAGTTATAGATAATTATGTAATAATTATTTAATACATTATCTAGTTAATTAATTGATAAAACCCTAATCACACTGAATAAACAAATCATTGACTATTGGAAGCAAGATATCATTTACAATTGCAGCACAATTAGTACCTAAGCAAGTGGTTTGATGTTTATTCACGGATGTAGCCAATGATATATCCCACAAACATGCAAAACATCAACCCCAAATATGTTGTAGTTTGGGCTACACGAAAATGATACAAGTGTAGCCCAAAATACAACGTATTTGAATTTGATTTTATATTCTAAAACAAACTAAAATAGAAATGACATTTATATGTTTAAAGACGTGCGTGCACGGATACTAGTCTCTTGGGAAGCGGTACTACCGCCGGGTACCGCTAAATATGTCAAGAGAGAGTTTTGGAGCGGTACCTCAAGCGGCAACTGAGCATGCGGAGCGGTGGTACCGCTTACAACGAGCAAGCGGTACTACCGGTCGAGGTACCGAAACCTGGGGTCTTTGTGGGGTAGCGCGCTCACAAAGCACACCTGAAGGTAGTTTCGAGCGGTACCCGCTCCGGTAGTACTACTCCCATACATACATAGTGCGGTACTACGCTGTGAGGAATCAAAACCAATCAGAAACAAACCGTGAGAGGTTCTTTGATCCGTTCACGATATTGTGAAATTCTTGAAACATCTCAGCACACAATTAGCTCGCTAACTGTGTTGTTATCAAATACTAAAACTAATTAGAGATCAAAGTGAGCTTACCCTGACTTCGAGTGGGAGCTACACGACAAACTTGGCCTACAAGGCGCAGTTCTTTGGCGCCTCCTCCTGCTCATTCATGAACATTGTCTGGAAGACGTGGGCTCCCCCAAAATGCAGCTTCTTTGCATGGCTCGCCGTTTAGAATAGGCTGTGGACTTCTGACTGCCTTGCTATTCGGGGTTGGCCTCATCAGCCAGTTTGCCAACTCTGCAGATGCCAACCAGAAACTGCCAGGCATATCCTTTTTGAATGCCGCTACTCCAGACGTGTCTGGAACGAAGCCGCGGTCTGGCTTAAGTGTCCTACCCTGCTGCATGACATGGGATCGAGCAGGGCCACTGTCCAGGATTATTGGAAGGCTGCCGCTTTCTCGACTTCGGCGTCTCGAAAAGGCCTCGGCTCGGCGATCACCCTCATCACCTGGGAGCTCTGGAAGGAAAGGAACGCGCGAATCTTCAGCAATAAATTCGTAATGCCGTCAATGCTTGTTCAACACATCAAAGACGAGGCCAGGAACTGGATCCTGGCAGGAGCAAAGAAGCTTGATGAGTTGATTGTTTAGGTGCGATGACAATCTTTCTTTCAGAAAGAATCGATGGAATTGGTTGATGTAGTCTAGTTTTCCCTAGTCCTCCCTGTTTTTACTTTGGCCTCGGCCGTTACTTGTTTGCTCCTTCTATATCAATATAAAGGCAAAGTTTTTGCCCCGTTTCAAAAAAAAGCGAGCTTTCACACATGGCGGGGCCTAGAGAGTGTTTGATTTTACCTTGGCACCTGGATTATATATTTTGTGTGATATCCCAAGGTATATAGTTAGCTTTTTTATATGATAAATTTAATAAATAGTTTGTGCAGAGAGAGAGAAAAAAAGAGGAGTTTCTTGGAAAGAAAGAAGAACTGGACCGAGTGTGGACTGTCGGGCTAGGCCCAGCTTGCAAGAATATAAAGCGCCGCCCGGCACCTTCTAGAGAGCGCAAGAAACCACCCCAGCCATTGTTCGTGTCTGAAGGCGCAATGCAGGCGAGCCAGGAACCCTAACCCTAAGGAGGAATCAGTCCCAGATCCCGCAAGGTGCACCAAAATCTACCGAAATTTCTCGCATTTCCAACCGAATCGCGTAGGTAGGGAGGTTGAGCGGCCGCTGGCGGTGAGAGGAGGGGGCGGCCGGCGGTGGTGATTCGTGCCGGATGTGTCTTAATCCCCCCCCCCCTTTTTTTCTTTTTGCAGGCAGCGACGATGGCGGCGCTTCTTCGACACGGGGCGGCGAGGAGGCTCGGTGGCTCCGTGCTCCAGCGAACCAAGGCGGCGCTCACATCACCGGCGGTTGCGGAGGAGCGACGCCAGCTCGTGCCAAGGCGCATGCTCAGCGGCCAAAAGGTATCTTCTTATCCAAAGCTGACATCTTTTACCCCGCATGATTTCCGGCTAGTTTTATTGCTGTGCAATTCCCTCACGCGATCAAGGATCCAATTCTTCACAGCTAATTTGGTCTCTCTTGTATTAGAAACAAAGGCAACATTACCTGTTCAGAGTAGATATTTTTAGAGGAAGAGGCTGTATTTACTGGTTAAAGATCCCTTTTAGCAAACTGCAACAAGTTATATATGATGTTTCATTTGTGGCTGCTGCTTTTGTGTCTTGAACAATCTCTTCTTCTGCCTGCTGCAATTCGTAGCACTAGTCAATGATTTGTTTCCTGTGCACACCGATGAGAGGTATCTTAACCAAGATTGACATACTTTATTACCTCTGCATCGTTTCCGGCTAGTTGTTTTTCTTGCGCAAATGCGTCACGTCGTCGTGGATTTAGTGATTCTTCACAGCTACAGTAACATTTATGACTCATTAATTTTGTCACTCTCTCTTCCATTGGAAACAATAGACAGATTAACCTACCCAAAGACCAAAGTACATTGCATTTTGGAGGAAGCAGCCTTATTTCCTGGTTGATCATCTTAAATTTCTGAATTTTACTCGTCCCTTTAGCAAATAGCAACAATATGTGGGATGGTTAATACGTTGCTCTGCTGTTTTGGTGTCTTGAAAAATCACCTCTTTCTGCCTGCTGCAATTCATAACACTAGTCAATGATTGATTTCCTTGCTATCCAATTGAGGGAAAAGCTGTTTCAAGCAATCCGTTCAGCAGGGCCCCTAATTAGCAGCCAAACATTTACACGATATTGCTCTGTTTGTAGTTTCTTTGCGTCGTGCATGCATTCTGTATAGTTGACAGTAATCTTCTTATAAGCACTCAGATTAATGACCATTATTTATGTGTATATATCCAGAATCCTGATGACGTTTTGAGCAGCACCCAGAAGACGAAAGAGGCGCTCAGCACGAAGAAGGTATCTTAATCGAAGCTGACATCCCCCCCCCCCCCCCCCCCCCCCCCCCCCCCCCCACACACACACACACAATGATTTCCGGCTAGTTTTATTGCTGTGCAAATACCTCACGCGATCATGGACCTAGCGAGTGATAATCCAATTCTTCAAAGATAACATCTGTGACTTAATAATTTTGTCTCTCTTGTGCTAGAAGCAAGGGCAATATTACCTGCACAAAGTAGCAGTTGTTGATCATCTTAAAGTTCTAACTTCTCTTCACGCCTCTCTTAAGCAAATTGGAACATATGTCGGATGTTTAATTTGTCGCTCTGCTGTTTTGGTGTCTTGATTCACACCAATAGTCAATGATTTGTTTCCTGTGCACACTGACGAGAGGTATCTTAACCAAGATTGACATATTTTGCCTCTGCATGAATTCGGGCTAGTTGTTAAAATACCTCGTGGTCAGGGATCTAGTTGAATTCTTCACAGCTAACATCTATGACTCATTATTTTGGTCTCTCTCTTCCATTGGAAACAAGAGACAGATTTACCTACTCAAAGTACGTAGCATTTTAGAGAAGCAGCCTTATTTCCTGGTGATCATCTTAAATTTCTGAACTCTATTTGGCCCTTTAGCAAATTTCAACATATAGGATGTTTAATACGTTGCTCTGCTGTTTTGGACTCTTGAACAATCTCTTGTTCTGCCTGCTGCAATACATAACACTAGTCAATGATTGATTTCCTTGCTATCCAATTGAGGGAAAAACTGTTTCAAGCAATCCATTCAGCAGGGCCCCTAATTTACACGATATTGACTCTGTTTGTAGTTGCTTTGTGTCATGCATGCATTCTGTACAGTTGGCGGTAATCTTCTTATATTCACTCAGATTAATGACCATCATTTATGTGTATATATCCAGCATCCTGATGAAGTTGTGCGCGAGATCCAGCAGGCAAAAGAGGCGCTCTATGATGCTTTAGCTAAGACGGATGTGAGTTGTAAGACCCTGGCTAACATGCGGCTACACCAGCATCTTGCTGCAGAAATCACCGCAAGACCGCATGACCCTGTCTGGTATGATAACAAACAAATGCAGCTGTCTATTTCTTCGTCCTTTCCTGTCTGATAGGAGTTGATATAATCTCATTTGACCTACCTACAGGAAAATTTATTACTCCGGAAGAGCGACCTACAGGTTGCTCAAGAAAGCAGGCCTCCTTACGTTACTATTTACAGGGCCTGCCTTGTGTGAGTATTTCGGAGGTTATCTTGACGACAAGAAGGTAGCTCCGGCCATGATGATGGAACAGAAGCATGAAACAATATCCCGTCCTATCTAGTCAGATAACGTCTTGTTTGATGGAGAAGCAGGCCCTTTCATGGAGGGATGTCAACTTGTTATATTATTATTATCACCATTCTGGGAAGTTTTTCATGGTGTGCTAGCTAGAAGTTGAGTAGTACAAGTCTAGAACCGGTGGGCTGCTATATTTATGATGTTGTGTGACATGTTATGTTGTAATCTAGTTGTGATTTGAGTGGGTTGTTTTGTTGTGTAGCTTGCCAACGCCCAGCTGGGCTGTTGGAGAGTTGCCTCCCATTTCCATACAAGCCATCAAATGCATGCATTAGTATTTATCTGAACTTTGTTACTCTGTCAAGTGTAGTGCACCAGTGTTGGTCTGAACTTATTGTGCTGGTCACTACTACCATGAAAGCTTTAGCTTGCATCAGTTTTCGGCTACCATGGTGATTGCTGTGCGGATGTCCTTAAAATGTCTCCTTATATATATTTGGCATGATGGTCTCTTCTTATTATGGTGGTTAATTACTACTTGTAGATAAGTATCATGCAGGTTGTTAACTAGATTGGTTTTCCACTAGTGTGGCGTTTGCTGTGGAAACATTCTTAAATGCATCCTTGTTTTTTCTCTATCTTTGGCATTGTGGTTAGTGACTTTTCACTCCGGAGTAGTGGATCTGTTCCGTGCTCTAGTCAGTTGCTGTAGATCTTGTGATCACATTTAACTTTTGATGAACCTTGTGGTGCGTGTGTGGTTTGACATACCTTGATCAAGAAGATGCAGTGCGCACCTTGAAATGAAACCAAAAACTGTGAGGACGTTCATTATCCCAACACAGTGTTATGCAGTAGGCTTCTCACAAAGTTAGCAGCACAGATAGGTTTAGCCTGGCAACCTGCTACTACAACAAAAGTTCAGGTTGAACCTTTGTTTATCTCAGATCGTGCTGCAGATGGAGGCCGCTGTGCATTGCGGGCGTGTCTCGTCACCGTTGATCCAGGAAGGGTGAGCAGTGGAGGAGGGCCAGCCCGGAGCCGTTCCGGTTCCTGCCTGCGAGGCCAAGACGACAGAGGCAGAAGAAGCCTGGGGCCGAGGAGCACCATTGCCTATGCACGCCGCAGCACTCGCATCCTGAAGCACTCGCAGAACAAGCTGGGGCGGGCCTCGACTCCATCGAGCGCGCCACCTCACTCGAGCCGCTGTTGTGGCATCCTCACCTCACTCTGGACGTTGTCAAGCACGCTCTCAACAGTGAAGCTACCGTCCATGAGGTGCTGTCGAACACCTGCGACGCTCGGGTGCTCTCGCTGTCTAGTTCAATCCAGGTTCCAGGGTGCAGGCGCGGAGCGCGCTGCTGAACAAGAGCATCTGGCCTCCTGCACCATCTGCCGTGCCATCCTCGAGACTCCAAACCACATGCACATCTACTTGGAATGCCGTTTTGTCCAAGAGTTCTGGAGAGGGATAGGCCACAGCTTCCCCTCTGGTGTCGATGTCCGCAGCCTCCATGAATACGGGGCGTCGGCTCCAGTCCCCGCGCTCTCTGCCTCTACCTTCATCCAGCTGTGCTGTTGGAATGTCTGGAAACACAGGAAGGCGGTCGTGTTCCATGAATACGGGGTGCTAGATTTCCCAATGAAAATCACCGTCAGGGGGCTCTCTTTTCCCTGATCTGTTTTCTCTCTCCTCTTTCTTTGTTCTCCTCCGCGTGCGTCTCCTACCTCCGGCCGGCACCCCTCTCCTTCTCCTCCGGCGGCTCTGCCGCTGCGAGTGAGGATGGGAGGGGAGGCTTGGGCTGCTCTGTAGATAGTAGGTCTAGTTTGTGTCTGGCCTGTGTGCCGTTTGTGTCCTATATGGCGACTTGGAGTAGGTTGCTGGATCTCCGCGGCTGGATCCGGTGCGCCCAGGTTCTGGTGTTCTTCGCTGTCCTCCTCCGGTGGCAGGAGCTGTGGCAAGTGGGGAAGCTGGCCTCTGGCATCTCCGTCAATAAAGCTGCCTCTTCTCTTCCCTCAAGCTCGTTCTCCTGCTTTTCGAGTGCTATTCTGGCGCCATGGCGCGGTGCTGGATGGTGGCTGTTCCGCATCTCGATGATGCTTCCAAGGAGGAAGATGAAGTTGAGATGCTGGGCGGTGGCTCGATTCAATAAGCGCCCATATGCCTTCTTCGGTTATGCGTTTCCTGCTGTTCTGCTTTCCCTCCTGGCCGGCCGTGGTGGCGAGGGTGAGGGGCAGTTGAGCGTGGTGGATCCCGTAGCTGGAGGGGGTCGGGATTTTGTTGGTACTGCGATTTGGAGAAGATCCTCGGTGGCACGAGTTTGGCCACCGACTCAAGATGCTGAAGGGCAGCAGCTCCAAGCCTGGGCGCCGGCGTTGCGCCAGGTTCTGTTCAACCTCCACGGGAGGCTCTCTGGAGGTCTCAAGGCAGCGTTTCACTCCCATCCTGCACCAAGTGGTCTCGTCCCCGGTGCTTGTGTGTGTGTGTGTGTGTGGGGGGGGGGGGGGGGGGGGGGGGGGGGGGCTGTTGCTTGAGGCCTCAGTTCTTCGGTGCGGATGAAGATGACCAATTGCGTTCCTCTTTCTTCGTCTAGGGTCTGTGCTGTAAAAGTCAAGGACCTCCTTATCATTTCCGTTTTCTTTCAAGGTCCTCTTTGTAAAATGTATTGCACCGTTGAGCTTTTAATGCAGTATCCAGGTCCTTCGGGGCCTATCCCTGTTCAAAAAAAAAAAAATCACCGTCAGGGCAGCATCACGGTCTGATGATACCGAGCTCTGTCTGACAAATGTGCATGCGCCATGTAATGCGTCTGACAGAGCAGAGTTTTTTACAACACATTGGTCGGGTTACTACTGCAGCCGGTGATTCAGCAAACCATCGATAGTAGATTGCCAGGGTGGTTTTCAAGGTTCATTTCGGCTGGAGGAACTGATCAAAACCTTCTATCTCTGCAATACCGAATTTCTTCATGGTCTGCATTCAGATGGGACAAAAGCAGTAGATAAATTGCGTCCAGCTTTCCTCTTGAACAACACGGGATGTCACTGTGTAGTTGCTTGGGACACCGTTACCATGCCAAAAGAGCAGGACGGCCTAGGGATCTACACACATAACGCTGCGCTCATGCCCAGGCAGGGCCCTTCTTCGGATGGCTCTCAAACTGGTATATGCAACATCTGATTCCATCAACACCTGAACCACGAGACGCGCCTCATTGGAAGTCACTGTCAAGTGCCTGGGATCAGGGCGTTGCATCTCTTTTTTTTAGAGAAATCTCATTCTGGTATGACCACCATTGGAAGGTCGCACTATCTTACTTTATCTCATGCATCATGCACCCCTTCGCCATCGAACCTGTCATGTATCCTGCACTAGCCAACTATCGCAAAAGTCCGAACTGATGGAAAGACTAGTGCAATTCACATATACTGTAACACCCCCTCTCACGTGTGACTCGGGGAGGGAGAGGCCACACGTGCAACCGGAAGATAACGACGGCGCGCAAGTCTCAGAGGTATGGCGCAAGACAGGCTCATACTTGGACACAAGGGGGGTTACCAGCAATTTTAATAAATTGCACAAACCAGGACTCGAACTCGAGACTTCAGCTCTGATACCATGTCATGTATCCTGCACTAGCCAACTATCCCAAAAGTCCGAACTGATGGAAAGACTAGTGCAATTCACATATACTGTAACAGAACCAACCTGCACCGCAGATGGCAGCGAGACTGAAGAACAATGGGATTTGAAGCTGCACCTATCGCACCTCGTTGCAGCAGTAGTAGTAGCAGTTATGGCCAAACTCTGAACCGGATCAGAGAAGCATGATCACCACTGAAACACCTCAACAACGGAAAACCTTCTACAGCCTGTTTGCTGACGGGAGAGACACTGGCTAAATGGATTTGGCAGCGGAATAGCACACCGACACAAGATCTTCCATTGGCTCGCATTACGCAGACGGAAAAAAATGGAGCGCAGACGCAGGGAATGCCATTAGAGATTTGGTTGGAACATGTTTGGATCATGAGCATGTCTGATCCATGGACGAAATGTGCTACCAAGATTTTTTTTTCTTCACCTTGGTGTCTTTGGCTCTGACGGCGCATGCATTCCTTGGTGACTCGGAGCCGCTCCTCGATCCACGTCAGGAGGAAGCGCACCACGACGGACTCCACGTCGTAAGGCGGCACCTCACGACCTGTCACTGTCGGCAACGACGCAACGTACGTCCACGGTCCACCATCACCACCTTCATTAGCCGCGGCGGCGGCGGCGCACGAGCTGATACTGGCCGCGGCGGCGGCGCGCAGAACGCGCACCAGCTCATGCATGGGTCAGGCAGGTGACTTTGGCCACGTCCTGCATCAGCACCACGCCGAAGCAGCCGTGCAGGGTCGCCGAGGCCAGGAATGGGTGCCACCGCCTCAACGGCGAGCTGTATTTTCGGGATCGTCATGTTTTTATTATCTTGGACACCATCATAAATAAAACATACTCCTCCGTCCTATAATAAGTGTCTCAAATTTATACAAAAGTGGATGTATCTATACATGTTTCAAGTCTAAATACATCCACTTTTTGACAAATCTAAGACAGTTATTTGTGGACGGAGGGAGTATATAAATAAAGAGTTGAATAAAGTTCCGTGACGGAAAATCTACATTGTTGGGAAGGATGTGTGAAAAAACTATCGTTGAAGCTCTATTTCTCTCTGAAGGAAAGGGATGCTCTGTTTTTTGTGTGAAGAAAGGGAATGCTCTGTTTTCTTGTCTGAAGAGACGAAATGCTCTGCATTTTGTGTGAACAAGGGAATGCTCTGTTTTCTGTCTGAAGAAACGAAATGCTCTGTTTTTGTCTGAAGAAAAGGAATGCTCTGCTTGGGTTGGAAGAATCACAGGTCTCCCAGCACACCGAACCAGCACCGTGAAGCTCTCTGCCTCTCTTTCGCCTTTGACAAGTGCAGCGTCGGCGTCATCGACACCTCCTCGGGCCGTCTGAGATCTCCTTCACGTTTTCACCTCCTCGGTCTCGCAGAAGCCCGACGCCCATGGCATAGAAGCCCGCGCCATAAGGTACTGCTCGTCATTGATCGTCCGGCGTCTCGGCGGGCGTCATGAGCGCCGCGGAGGTGTTGGAGTATGTCGTCAATAACACTACACTGGGTGCGTCTCCAATCCGAGCACGAACTCGGAGATGCACGTTTGGGTGGGCGTGCGGACGACCTCGGATCGGAGCCGGAGCACTCGAACTCTCGAAGGTGCTCTTGAGCAGCAAGACCTGGCGAACCCTTCCGACATCGCCGACGCCCTCTGTGGTTGATCACCATGGTCGCCGTGCCGGCAGCGCAGACCTTCGCAACGACCCATCAGTCACTGCCACCACGATGACCGAGACGGCGAAGAAGTTTAGCACCATGACCGCATCCCACCGCGGTCACCACTAACCGGCATCCTCGCTGACCCGTCCTGCACAATGGTCGCCGATACGTGCACATGACTGCTCCCGTCGGACAAGCTCCACTCGTCGGCGAGAACCTAACCCGACGGTCGGCAACAGGTCGCCGATCGACCTCGTGCCCTGATGCGGACGGGGCTTGCATGCTCCGGGCCATTGCTCACATTCGACAACGGCTTCTTTTCAGTCTTCTCCACGTCAACACATGCATGTATGCAACGCGGACTTTCTAACGCCGTGATTCAGAATCTGTACTGCATATTCTTCATTCTTATTTCAGTACAAAGAATAAGCAAATATTTAGAGGTAATATCTACATTTTCACTCTAGAACATTTTTACACCACATTTGTACCCCACACGTAAGTGACTGAGGAGTACATGTACATCTCCAGTATGTAGTGCATTTTTTTTTACAAACCCCCACATTTCTTTTGGTTCTATTCTTAATGTTACATCGTTAAGATCTTTTTAAACCAAATTTCCAATTTTTTATATTTGAGTTCTTGGTGATGAAATCTTCAAAACAAGATCAATATTGCACACATTTAGAAAAGCTTTAATTTTGAATGTGAAATTATATTCAAACTAAATGAAATTTCAATATAATTAATTTATCATGGTTGACCTTTTTCATTCGGTATGGCATATGTTCAAGTATAATAGGGATTTCATGCATATTTCATCATGGTTTCTAGTGTTACTACCAATATTTTATAAAGTTTCGCACATGTAAGGATTTTCATAGCGTGTTTAACACACTTTTAAAAATTTAGTCCAAAATATATGAAAGCATAATGAAAACTACAAAACTTTTTAAAGGACCGTGTGTTATATAGTAATTGATTGAATATAACTGTGATCCAAATACATGCACAATCTCCGTAGAATGTTTCTGAAATAACTAGAATTTGTGTGGCAATTTTTGAATTTCTGAACTTTTTCATAGCAACAACCTATTGCCAAAAATAACAATAAATTTAATTACAAATCTGAACTTTTGGATTTTTAAACATTTATTTAATTTTGTGTGTGGAAATCCATTGAAAACATATTTTAGGATTTATTAATAAATATTATTTCTTGACAGAATATGTATTACATACACGTTAACAGACCTAAACAGCCACATGTGGCAACTCCTCATTGGGTTAGGCGACTCCGATAGGGCGCGGATCCGTTAGAAAAGCTTTTTCGTGCATGTATGGTAGCGTAAAGGATTAACATCCATTGGGATCCTGGATATCCAATGTTTCAATTGCATTGGACTAGATGGATTTGGACACCAGGAACCGACGCGTCGGCTTGACATGGATGAAACGACGTTAGAATGCATATTTTTAGGACACATGTATTTCGGATTTAGACGGTCATCTAGTTCCAGATTTACTCCTAGCCACGTGGCGTGCATGCTTTGTCGACTCATTTTCTCATTAATAATGTTTTATATTTATTATTTATGGGAGTGTTCCCTTATTTTAGATGTAAACAAGACTATTGTGTGTTTTTATTACCTAATTTATGTATGTGCAAAAATAAATGAACACTCTGTCAATATGTCACTTTCATGGTTGTGTCCGTATTTTGAACACAAAAAGGCTACGCTATATTCTTATTGTAGATAATTTGGGTACTAATTAGGAGAAAAAAAATCAATCCATATATATTCCAATAAAGGGTGGCCAACGAAGCATGTAATGTTAATCAATATTTAACAAAGAGAGTATCCTCTACAAAATATGTATCTTGAACAAATAAAACTATGTAAATATAATATTATTATTCTATTTATTATTATTTTTAAAGAAAACTAGAGACTCACTTAGATGTGCTAAATTATGTTGAAAGTACCGAAAATACTTCATAGGCAAAATGAGACATCGAGGTCACACTCTAATTCCAAATATCTTAGTGTAGCTTCTAGATATTTGGAAGAGACACAACTACTAGAACATACAAAGATACTAAAAGGTACTCTACTGGAAGTGGCAAAGCTAATATAAGATATTTGGAAGAGAATTGGAAGAGACAAAGCTACTAGATGTAGCTTCCTCGTGTGCTTGATAGTATTTTCTCATCGAAATATCTTCATGTAGCTTCTTTACTACTCAAGTTTTCAGATAAATTAAGATTTTTTTAGATAGTAAGGGCTACTTGAAAGAACGAGGATGTCGCCTAGAGGGGGGGGGGGGGGGGTGTGTGAATAGGCGATTAAAACTTTTCCGGTTTATGCCTTGCTAATTGCGGAATAAAACTAGGTGTTTAAATTAACAAGCCAACAACCTAACTAGACTAGGCTCACCTATGTGCACCAACAACTTATGCTAAGCAAGACAAGCAACAAGGTGATAGCAAAAAGAATACTTCAAGCACGAAGACTATCACAATGTAAAGTGCATAAGTAAAAAGTTCGGATATAGAAATAACCGAGACACGCGGAGACGAGGATGTAATCCCGAGTTTCACCTTTTTAGGGGAGTACGTCTCGTTGGAGAGGTGTGAGGCACCACAAAGGTCGATCTCAACGCCACAAAGGCTCACCTATTCTTCGATGAACCGCACCACAAAGGTTTGGTTCACCTTCCACTATCGGAATTCCTTCAAGGCGGAATCCGGAGCCTTCACAACAACAATCCGAGGCACAACCCATAATTGGATTGGGGGCCCCCGAACGGCTACAAGTGACCACAAAGGTCTCAACCACCACAAAGGCGTAACAATTTCACAAACTTTCACTTCCACGAGTCGTGGAGAGAGCAAACCGATGCAACACAATGCAATGGCAAGAACACAAGAAGTGCTCAAGTCCTTCACTCTCAAATTTCAACAAATCAACAAATGTTTATGGGGGAATAAAAGAGGAAGAACAAAAGAGGAGAAACACCAAGAACTACAAGATCAAGATCAACTAGGTTCCCCTCACTTAGAGGAGGAATGGATTGGTGAAAATGTTGTTCTAAATCTCCTCTCACTTTCCCTCAAAGATATGGAAGAATCATGGAAAGAATTGACTAAACTACAAGATCAAGATCAACTAGGTTCCCCTCACTTAGAGGAGGAATGGATTGGTGAAAATGTTGTTCTAAATCTCCTCTCACTTTCCCTCAAAGATATGGAAGAATCATGGAAAGAATTGAGAGGAAGGCAAACTTTTTCAAAGGTAAACAATGGAGGTGAGAGAGGAAAAATACGTGCTCAAGAGGATTGGGAAACCGTTGGGGAAGAAAACCCTTAAATAGGTTCCCAAAAAGTGCTCGTTGAGCAGTGCAGGGAGCCGGCCTCACGCGCACTGAACCATGTGCATGCGCCATGTAACGTGTCGAGCAGAGGATTTTTCCAACACATTGATCGGGTTACTGCAGCCGGTGATTCAACAAACGCATCGATCGTAGATTGCCAGGGCGGTTTCCAAGGTTAATTTCGGCTGGACGAACTGATCAACTCTTCTATCTCTGCAATACCGAATTTCTTTATGGTATGCAGTATGCTGCATTCAGATGGGACAAAAGCAGTAGATAAACCGCGTCCAGCTTTCCTTTTGAACAACACAAGGGTAGTCACTGTGTAGTTGTTTGAAACACCGTTACCATGCCAAAGAAGCTGTACAGCCTAGGGATCAGAAACCTCTACACACATAACGCTGCGGATGGCAACAGCTGATTCCATCAACACCTGAACTACGAGACGCGCCTCTTTGGAAGTCACTGTCAAGTGCCTGGGATCCGGGCGTTGCATCTCATTCTGGTATGACCACCATTGGAAGACTGCACTTTATCTCATGCATCCTTCACCCCTTCGCCATCCTACACCTGAACCACTGAAGAACAATGGGATTTGTAGCTGCACCTATCGCACCTCGTTACAGCAACAGCAGCAGAAGTAGCGAAGCATGATCACCACTGAAATACCAAAACAACGGCAAACCTTCTACAGCCAGTTTGCTGACGGACAGACAGCGGTTAAATGGATTTGGCAGCGCAATACCACACCGCCACAAGATCTTCCACTGGCTCGCATTCTGCGGTCGGCTAAACACCAAGGACATCCTAGCGATGGAAAAATGGAGCCAGCCGCAGGAAATGCCCTTGAGAGAATCGGTTGGAACATGTTTGGAACATGAGCATGTCTGATCCATGGACGAAATGTGCGACCAAGAAATTTTGTTCTCCTAGGTGTGTTTAGCTCTGACGACTCATGCACTCCCTGGTGACCGGAGCCGCTCATCGATCCACGTCAGGAGGAAACCCATCACGACGAACTCCACGTCGTTGTAGATGTTAACCCGGTTGTTGTTTCCTATTCGAGTTCAAGTAGGATTAGAAATGTGAGTCCTAGTAGAACTAGAATATCTAGTCCTAGTCTGATTGCTTAGTCCCTGCGTGGACGTCTATATAAGCAACGGTACGGTGGCTTGTAAAGACAACGAAAAACACAAGAGAAATAAAGAAGAGGCAAGACAAGGTTCGATACGGGCCTTTGGCTATCAATCTGCCTTTTCCGTGTTTGCGTTCCGTCGCTTAGTTCGCAAGGAGAGTCGCCGAAAGGTTCCGATCGTTCCGATCGATCAGAAGCTAGGTAGCACGTAAGGGAAAGATCAAGGATCACGTCCCAGCTAGACTAGCTGCTCGAGTTGCCGAGAGTTCCGTTGGCGTAGAGGAAGCACTCGTTCACGTACAGGACACCACGTCCAAGCTAGCTGATTTACGTACACGTACAGAATCGGAAAGGATCACGAAGCTAGCTGCTCACGGAAGAGTACTAGTATCGATCAAGCTGATTCAAAGTTATACGTGCGGGTAGCCAGCTACACCGACCTAGTGCTTCTAAAAACCAACAGTCGTAGGGCGCCACCTCACGACCTGCCGCTCTCGGCAACGTCCCCCATCACCACCTTCTCGAGACTGCCCGCCGCAGCGGCGGGCAGCACGCGCACCAGCTTATGCATGGGGTCAGGCAGATGGCTTTGGCCACGTCCTTCATCAGCACCACGCCGAAGCAGCCGTGCAGGGTCGCCGAGGCCAGGAATGGGTGCCACCGCCTCAACGGCGAGCTGTGTGAAGATCTTGCTGGGCGTCGCGATCATGCCGTCCTCTTGCCCGAGCCTGTTCTCCATCACCTTGGTGAATGCGTTTCTCATGGAGCAGCTCATGTAGTTGTCGACGCGGTCACCGCCGCCACCTTCGTGTTCAGTGTGCGGCGTTCTGGTGCCCATGACAGTCACATTCTCGGCGATGATCTTACTGGCGGCGCTGAACGCCAGGGACAGAGCACTCTCCAGCGGCGGTGCCGGTGCCGCTCGATGCCCTACTTTGCGTACGTCTCGTGGTAGTCAAGCAGACACTTCTCGGACCAGTCGTGTATCGCGCTGGAGAGCACCCACGCGTACACGGCTCTCCGCTGCTGCCTGGCCGCCAGGCAGCCGCAAGCGCCGGCTTGACCTGCTGGAGGCTGCAAGCAGCTCGAGGCAGCTTTTGGTGCAACAGAACGCCTATGTGTTGTGGTTTGTTTCTTTGAAATGTAATGGATGTAACTAAAGGATTTCATTTCTTCATAAACTTGTCCGGCTACTGAACATGTGTCGTCTCAGTCGTTGGATGTGACTAACGGATTTCATTTTATTTGTTTCCGTGCTTGAGCCGGCTAACTGTACTGACGCTGATCCAAGTACTCGCACGCGCTCTGGTTTGCTGCCGCACTCTGTCTTGTGGGCAGCCACTCTTTCACTGCTTTCAGGGTTTGGAGCTCTGAGAGATGGCGAGCTCGATCCCAGGCGTTGTTTTGCTGCCCGTCTCGCGCGCTGGTGGCCGACGCGTTTGATGTTCGCGCCCGCTGCTTTAGCTGTACGCGCCGCACGGGCAGTTGGCCACGCAGTACCGGCGCGGCTAAGTTGCCGCCGGCTGCCGCCCAGCCCAGTCCAGAATGAATGTGCCGACGCCAGGACCCGACGTGCTACGATACTTAAACGAATCAGACCCAGACGTGCACAAGTGCCACCGATGCCGTACTTGGCATACGTCGTCTGTGGTAGTCAAGCAGGCGCTTGTTGGATCGGTCGGGTATCGCGCGTACACGGCTCTCCCGCTGCACGCTGCCTGGCGTCGGCTGCCACACCCGTGAGCATCGCGAGCGCCGCGCCGCGCCGGCGAGGTCCGGTTCGACCTTCTTGAGGTGGTGCTGGAAGAGGAGCCTCGAGCTTCTTTAGGTGGTGCTACCTCGTACCGCACAGCCGCACTCGTGTGCGGCTGATGCGGGTCATTCTCTTCGAATCCGACCAGGAAACTCGGTGTTTTGAACTTTTGCGTGAATAGTCCCGCGGTTTTTGGTGTACAAGGCCACCGGCCCGTCGTCATCACTCTTCAGTGCCGCCTGCCGCCTGGTCAAGGAACTCGTCTAGTCCTGCAGCAATGCTACCGAACCGAACCTGAGATGATAGTCTACATTGTTGGTGCTGGAGGAATTGGGAAGACGACGACAATCGACCAGATGGTGGTCAACGATGCGAGAGTCGCCCAGCATTTTGATGTTGGGTCTCTGTTTCAACTAGTTCTGAATCGCAAGATGTTGTGGTGGCAGTTCAGGTGGTCGCAACATTTTGGTTCGTGACCCTGTCGCCAAGGTCTGCGGCGCGAAGGAGAGGCCCGGCCATGGAGCATGTTCTGCTCATGTTTGGATCGTGTCCTTGTCCCAAGGAACATGTTTTGATCATGAGCATGGCTGATCCATGGACGAAATAGAAATTTTGTTCACCTCGATCGGTGTCTTTGACTGACGACGCATGCACTCCCTGGTGACCCGGAGCCGCTAATCGATCCATGTCAGGCCTCCCTGGGGGTATGGAGATCTATACAACCTACGTAACTATAGGAATGAAAGGGTTGTTACCGAATGACATGGAGATATTTCTCATCAGGAAAAGATAGACACATGTACGTTGAGTAATTTACGGCCCTCAAATCCGTGATTCTGTTCAGTAACACCTACGCCTCTCCCAATCAGAGCCCATAAAACGCATCGCTCCCCCGACTAATTAGGAACGCATCATTATTATTTGATGAAGAAGAAGAAAGCCCCGCAGCGGCGGCGCTCCGGACGACATCGTCGAGGAGATCCTCGTGCGCGTGGACGATGTGGCCGGCTCTTCCGCTGTACCACCGCGTGCAAGCCGTGGCGCCCTCGTGGCCAGGCCTTCATTCTCCGTCGTCGCTGGCCGGAGGATTCACCCGAATCGTGCTCTCTCTTCGGCTTCTTCACTCCGCACGGTACGGACCAGATCTTCGTCCCGGCACCGCGATCGCTGATCGGCCGCCGCTCGCTCGGCTCCTTCTTCCCCGGAGGCCCCGCCGGCTCCTGGTTTGAACACGCGGAGCCCATCACCTCGTGCATGTATACTATCCTATGGTTCTAAGTGGGAAGATTGTCTTCCGTTTGCAGAGTTCTCGTACAACAATAGTTATCAGTTAGTCTGCAAATGGCCCCTTTTGAAGCCCTTTACGGCAAGAAGTGTCGTACACCCCTGAATTGGTCTGATACCGGAGAAAGCAAATTGTTCGGACCAGATACCCTCCGTGAAGCTGAAGAGCAAGTTCAGCTTATTCGTGAACGCCTCAAAACTGCCCAATCCCGTCAGAAGAGTTACGCTGACCAAGCGCCGTGACCTCACCTTCAACGTCGGAGATTATGTTTATCTCCGAGTGACACCCCTCAAAGGAATGCAGCGTTTCCATGTCAAAGAAAAATTAGCGCCAAGATATATTGGACCCTTCAAGGTCATTGCTCGTCGAGGAGAAGTATCCTATCAGCTGGAGTTACCCAAGAGTTAGGAGATTATCATGATGTCTTCCACATTTCCTTGCTCCGGAAATGTCTTGAAGTTCCTGACCAGCCTGATGTTTTCAAAAACATCGACCACCTCTCCATCGACCTGAACCAAGACCTGACCTATCGTGAGAGACCTCTCAAGATTCTCGAAGAAGATGTTCGAGTTACCCGAAGACGTGCAATCAAGTTTTACAAAGTCCAGTGGACTAACCACTCTGAAGAAGAAGCAACTTGGGAACGCGAAGATTATCTTCGAAGCGAATTCCCAGACCTCCTTAAAACCCAAGCCTAGCAAATCTCGGGACGAGATTTATTTTAAGGGGGGAAGGATTGTAACATCCCAAAAATATTATCAATATTATATTCCAAAAATGAGAGCCAACAAAAACTTTTGTTGTTTATTGTGTGTTGATTGCTTCTTGTTACTTAAGTTGTTTGTCTTGTTGTGTGTGTTGCTTGCTCTAATGAACACTTGAAGAAAAAGTAGAAAACAAAATAAATTTATAAAGAAGGAAAAATAAAAGTGACAAGTTGTCACATGAATTTCTTCAAGTAACAAACTCAATTAATTTCAAACCAAAGTCAGTGGAGTTGTAATGTAAACACTCCCATTTTGATTCTTACTACTTTCCCTCTTCAATGCTATTTTTAAAACTAATTTTAAAATTGTAAAGTAAAATCAATTTGAAATAAATCAATTTACCAAATTCAAAACCCTATGAAAGAAAATGATGCAAAACATTTTATTTTGCAAAGCCAATTTTTGTGGAGCTTCTACATGTTATGGGGAGGCCCCACAATTATTTGCAAATTTTTCTAAAATGTTTAAGTGCCCCAATTAAATCCCAGAAAAGCTTCTGGATATTAAAAAGAAACTGGAAAATAAAAGAAAAGAAGAAGCAGGGGGCTTTCTGCAAAATGTCGTCGACTTCAACCCCGACGACCATCGCCGTGTCGCCGCGACCGTGCTCGCCGTTTCCGCGCACCCCAGGCCCCCCTGGCCGCGCTCTCCCTCGCTCCCGTGCCTCTGCAGCCGCGGCGCCGCAGAGGAGAGCAGTTACGCCGTCCCTCGCCTCGATTCCACTCCAGCGTCGCCGTGGCGAGCTCGCCGTCGTCGACCCAAATTGGCCCAGCTCGCTGCTCCCCGACACGCCGCGCTTGGCCGAGACCTTCTAGAACATGTCCGGACCCCGGTGAACGCCTAGTCTCCACGTCCCTCGCACCGCCGCGTCGGATTGGGGGAGAAATATCTCCGCCGTGCGCCATGGACGTCGCCGTGCACTCCGTCCACGATGCGCCGGCCCCCGCGCTATAAAACCACCCCGCACCCTCTGGGAACACCACCCCACTCCCTCACTGCCCCCTCTCGATTTGCCGTGCACCGCCAGGAGGGCGTGCTGTGCCGTAGCCACTGCCGCCGTCGAGGTCCGTCGTGGCCGCGACGCCACACTGCCCCATTCCCTTCTTCCTGGCCCGTACTCTCTCCTTAGCATCACCGCACTCACCCCATCCCTTTTCCCCTTTGATTAGTGCCCAGACGCGGCCGTGGAACCTCGCCGGAGTTGCTGTCCGTGGCCAAGGAAGACGGAGACCTTGCCGCCGACGAACCACTCCGTCCCAGCAAGCAGGACTCGGCCAGAAGCTTCCACCTCGCCACCGCCGTCGATTCGCATCACCACCTCGACCTCCCGAGCCCTCTAGGTGAGGTTTTGCCCAACCTCGCCGTCGCCGGAGCCACGGCGCCGCCCAGAAATGGTCGTCGCCGATGGTTTCGTTGCGGGCCGTTGGATCTCCATCCAACGGTAGCGTACCGCTTCGATTAGAAAAGAAAGAGAGAGAGAGACTGACGGGCGGGCCCCGCTCGTCAGGTTTTTAATCATTTTCCGCGCGCGCTGTGTCGCTGCCATGTAGGCCCCACATGTCAGGTTTTCAACATTATCCACTAGTTGATTATTTCGAATTTCTAGTTTTATAGAAATCAGTACTGATATGAACTTTGAAATTCAATATCTCAAGATTTAGGAATCCAAATAAATCAAACTCAATTGTTCTGGAAAGCTTATCAAAATGTTTAACCAACCCAATTGGATTCATTCCATTTAATTAAATAAATAAAAAGTATTATTAAAAATACTACAGAAGGTTTAAATTCTAAACTTGTTTGTTTCTGATACTCTGTTAGTCCAAATAATTCCAACCAATTTTGTTAGCTTAGTACTGCCTTGTATTAGCTTCCCTAATTTTGGTAGAATTAATTGTGCAGTAGGATTTGTTTAGTACAAAATTGAAGTTTAAATACCCTCTGCACTCAAACATTTAAATATGTTAATTGGTTAACCCAAATGAATTAGGACCAATTTTTTTAGATCACATTTAGCCATGTTTAGTCACCCCTAAAAGGATTTAATTTTTGAAGCAATAGAATTTAAATGGTAGCCAAAACTTGATTAATAAGCTTCTGGATTCAAACAAATGTGTAGGGAGTTTAGTAACTCCAATTGAACCAAATCAAATTGTGTTGTCTTCTACACATCAGTAGCTTTCCATATAATTTTAGTTTGTATTTTTGTGACCAACAGAACTCAAGTTATTGAATTAAACATGTTCCACAAGTTTCTGCCATAATTTTGAACTAAATAAATGATGTTTAATTCAAATATTTTGAAACCAAATTGTATGGTTTGATGTGTGCAGTAGCTATGTGTGATGTTCATGATTGTTGTGTTGAGATGATTGCTTGTATAGCTTAGTGATTGTTTGCATTGTTTGTTTATTAATTAGACGAGAACGTTGTCGGATATATCGAGGAAGGAGAGTTTGCTGAAATTGAAGAACAAGAGCAAGATCACTTTGCCAAGCAAGGCAAGCTATTCTCTGAGCTTGCACTACAAACATATGCATCTACTTTCATAACATGTTTTACTCTCAAAGCAAGATTTATAAAACCCATTTCAAAATATATGGATATTATTTTGCCACCCTATGTAGTAGTTTATATAAAACTTTAGGATGGGAAACAATGTTGTTATTCAAAACTTTTGAAATTTCTTGTGTGGTTATGGAATGCCGAGATGTCGGTGTTGGAATGGAGAAGTGGAAAAATGGTGATGTTTATGAAAAATGCACAGTGTCCTAGTACTATGGCAACCAATCCTACCCTGTGCGACCACATTTACCATATATGGGAAAAGGCTTAGTCATGTAGTTTGCTCTTATTAGTATGGGATACCTCATCAACGGAGATGACTCCGTTATGCATGAGGGGATGGTCCGAGGATCTACCCCCTGACCCGGGTCCTCACACAAGTTGGTGGGGAGGATAGAAGGTTCCACCATAAACCGCCGGACAAAACTATGAGTCCTCACACTTAGGGTTTCTGACGGGAAACTGGACTGGGTGTGATGGAAAGTGTCATATGGGAAGGATCCTATACTAGCATGAGCAAATAAGAGGCTATGGCCGGCGGCTTACTTCGCATACACCTGGTATGGCGAGACGTGGCAGACACGATGAGTTGCCGGATGGATGTGGGTTAAAAGCGTGCTACCTCTGCAGAGTGTTAAAAACTATTCGAATAGCCGAGTCCTCGGATATGGACAATTGGGAGACTGTCCTAAGACCTTGTGCAAGTTTTTAAAAGAACTTTGAGTTTTAAAAAGAAAATGAGTGGAGAATGTTTCCTACACCTATACCAACGGATCGGTATGAGGTGGTTGGATGAAAGTGGACCATGACGGGCTATGGTCGGGAAAAGGAGAAGTTTTGGAGAAACAGATGAAAATGGTGACTTCTTCAAAGATAGTTATAAAACTCTTCTTAAGTTGTCAACTAAAATAAAACTGGTGCATACTCATGTTGGGGTAGTTTGCGAGTACATTCAAATGTACTCATATTGGTTTCGTCCCTGGCTATTGTCCTAGCCAGACTACGAGGAGGAACACTACGCCGAGCAGGAATATGGCGACTTCTACGCCAACTAAGGATCTCCACAAGTCAGCTGCCTGTCGGGTTGTCATCGTTAGAATATGATGTCTACTACGCCGTAGCTTCCGCTGATATTTTGGTTTGGCCCATGAAGGCACCTATGTAAGAACTTGGTCTAAATGACCATTTATGTAAGACTTTTATTCGGTACTGTAATGGATGTAAACTTTGGTATCCAATTCGGATTATGTGCAACGACAGACTGATCACGGGATCGTTGTGTTAAGCATAATCGGGTATTTCGGACAGCTAGTCCGGGGTCCCCACAGACTTGGTATCAGAGCCATCCTGACTTTAGGAAACCTTAGTTAGCATGGTCGTTTGTCAAATGTTACAAAAGATGAATTTCTAAAAAGAAAGGAATGAAGTATTTTCGAAAATTGCTTATCTCCAATCCTCTTACTTATGCAAAATTTTACTCTCATTAAATGTTACATTTTCCTTGTATCCCTAAAATTTTGCACACCTCTCATTAAGCTTAAAATTTGACTCACTTGTTGCCCTACTATATTAAAATTTTGATATACTTGTCACCTAACTAACTTAAAATTTTGCTTAAAAACTGTAGATGGCACTCCATTGGACCGAGTTCGTTCAGCTGGAGAAGGACAGCAAGCTGACGTTTGAGAGGGACTTGTTCGAGTTGACCAAGCTGTTAGGTCGCCCCGCTCCAGAGTTTGAGGGAGCTCAGATTGATGTTCACGGTGTCGGAAGGCTGAGCTGGCTCATCAGGTCGTCAGTTCGCAGGAACATCAAGTCTCCCAGTTCCAGGACGCTCATCTTCACCACCAAGGAGGCCACCTGGGTTGACGGTCTCTGTACTGCTACACAGAGGATGCTAGCCCGACTTTGTGAGGAGCACAAGGCGGAGTTAGTAGACTCCCGTTTCCGGTTCTACGGGAGGCGCAACTGCGATGGACACCCTACTCCTTCACCTTACCACCCGATGTTTGGGAGCTACATCATGGACATGGAGATCTTACTTCAGTGCACTCAGGATGATCTGTTGCGCACTAGGATTCAGCTCCACTTTGACCGCGAGTCGCTCGTTGAGCTTCGCGAGAACGAGATGAAGCTGATGGTGGAGAAGGTTGCTCTTCTCAGGAAGAGGGCCCAGCTGAGGAAGACTATCGTGAAGCTCCGCACGAAGGTGGCAGAGCAGGACGGGCTGATTGAGGATCTAGAGCACCATACTGACGAGATGGAGGAGGAGGGCGAGGATCTCCGCAAGGAGAACGACGCTTTCCTCAGTGACGATGATGACTTCGTGGAGGAGATGGACTGTGAGGAGGAGGATGATGAGGAGGAGTTAGTTGACGAGGAGGAGGAGCCACTCGAGCAGTTCTCGGAGGAGGAGGATCCCGAGGAGCCACCTACCAGTCAGATGCTGACGTGTTAGAGCTGGAGGTTCCACCTCAGTAGGCGAGTGACTTGATCACTACCGCAGGATTAGGTTGACCCCTATCGCTAGTCGAGTAGTAGTGGTTCTTTTGGAAACCAGATGTTATGTATCTAGATGTAAGGTGATGTTGTAAGCTTGATGTTGTAAGCTTGATGTTGATGTGAACCTTTGATGTGATGTTGTGAAATATAAGTATGTTTGTCTTGTTTAAATCTGTGTGAAATATTTTCATATAACCTTAAATTAATCAACCACTTGAGAGATCGTCTTTTCCCTTAGTCGAACTTTTCTTGCCTTGCCTCTTATACCCGGTGTGCTTCAGGATGCCGCCCCGTCGCACAATGGGAGGATCAGGATCAGCACCACCACCGGACCCAACCCCCCCCAACTTCTCGCGCTTATCATGGAGGAACGTGAAATGCCCGGCAGAGCGCCAGCTCATCTCGTTGCCTCAACAACTCGCAGCCGCTATAACAACAACAACAACAACAACAACAATGGTGGTAATGGCAATGGCAATGAGAACCAGCGATCCACCTTAGGCGATTTTCAGAAGACCAACCCACCCACCTACTCCAAGGGACTTCACCCACTAGAAGCCGATGATTGGCTTCGCACCATCGACAATAATCTGAAGTTGCTGCTGTGGGAGAAAATGAGAAAGTGTGTATGCAACCCACTATCTCGCTGGACCTGCAAGAGCTTGGTGGGAAACTACCAAGACTCTCCAGCCAGCTGGTCATGTCATCAACTGGGCTGAGTTCCAGGAGAAGTTCCGCAAGAAGCATATTCCTTACGGACTTATTGAGAGGAAGAAGGATGAGTTCCGCAAACTGAGGCAGGGAAGTAGAGATGTGGTCGGTTATCTGGAGTTTACCGACTTATCTCGGTATGCTCCTGATGACACCGACAAGAAGAGAAGAAGATGGAGCGTTTCATGAGTGGACTCATGATGAACTTCAGTGTGCTTTGGTTATCCATGACTTCCGTGATCTGGAGTCACTTGTGGACAAAGCCATCCAGCTGGAGACCAAGCGCAAGTCTATGTATGAAGGTCGCAAGAGGAGGATGAATGCTCAGGAAGGTTCGAGCAGCCAGAAACCTCGTATCTTTCAGCAGAACACCAGGCCTGCCTATCGTCCACCCCAAGCTCCACGCCCCAATTACCCTAACCGCCCAAACAACTTCAACCGCCCCAATGACAATAACCGTCCCGGAGGAAACTTCAACAACTTCACCCGCAATCCCAATGTGATCTGCTTTGAATGCGGCAACAAGGGTCACTACTCCAAAGAATGTCCCAATCCCAAGAGGAATGTCCAGCGCCCCAATGCGCCGGCACAGAACAATGGTCAAGGCCGCAATGGAAATGGAAATGGCAAGAATGCCGCACCCGCGGAAATGCTGCTGTTGCCAAGGGTCGTCTGCACCACATCAATGCTGAAGAAGCTCAGGATGCTCCGGATGTTGTGCTGGGTACGTTCCTTGTCAACTCAGTACCTGCAACTGTTCTGTTTGATTCTGGTGCTACCCATTCATTTGTTACCCAAGAATTTGTTGCTAAGGGAGGTTTAGTCGAGAGCCTCTTACCCAAACCCATGGTCATCCAAATCCCAGAATCCACCGTAGAGACCAAGATGTTTTGCTCCGATGTACCCCTTGAGATCAAAGGAGAAAAGTTTCCAGTTAACTTAATTGTTCTGGGAACCCAAGGCATCGATGTTATACTCGGTATGAATTGGTTAGCCAAGTACCATGGTCGAATTGACTGTGCAGAAGAGCTGTATCCATCACCACCGACAAAGAAGTAGAAGTGGAGTATGTGTCTGAAACTAGTCAACCTCACCCAGGCTGCCATGAGAGCATAGCTCGACCTGCCCTAGATGAGATCCGTGTTGTTCACCTGTTCAAGGATGTTTTCCCAGAAGAATTGCCTGGTATGCCGCCAGAGGGAATTGAGTTCATAATTGAGCTTATCCCAGGAACCGCCCCATATCCCAAAGACCTTATCGGATGAATCCGGAAGAGCTGGTTGAGTTGAAGAAGCAATTGGCAGATATGCTCAGCAAAGGACTTGTTCGCCCAAGCGCTTCACCTTGGGGATCACCCATTATATTTGTGGACAAGAGAGACGGTACCACACGCCTGTGTGTGGATTATCGCAAGCTGAATGACGTACCATTAAAAATAAGTACCTCTTCCCAAGATCGAGGATCTGTTCGATCAAATGAACGGAGCCCGAGTCTTTTCCAAGATCGATCTTCGGACAGGATACCATCAGTTGAAGATCCGAGAGACAGACATTCCCAAGACCGCCTTCACCACTCGTTACGGTTGTTTGAATACACCGTGATGTCTTTTGGTCTGACCAATGCCCCAGCCTATTTCATGAATCTCATGAACAAGATTTTCATGGAGTACCTCGACAAGTTCGTGGTAGTTTTCCTTGATGACATCCTTATTTATTCCAAGACCGAAGAAGAGCATGCTGAACACCTGCGTCTAGTTTTGGAGACCCTCCGAGAGCACCAGCTGTATGCCAAGCTTAGCAAGTGTGAGTTTTGGCTCAGTGAAGTGGCATTTCTCGGACATGTTGTGTCTGCGGAGGAATTTCTGTTGACCCTGAGAAGAACAAGCCATTCGACTGGTTATCCCCAACCAATGTTTTGAAATCCGAAGCTTTCTCGGACTTGCCGGTTATTACCGCAAGTTCGTTGAAGGATTTTCCAGTATAGCCAAACCTGACCCAACTGTTGAAGAAGGACAAGAAATTTGAATGGACTCAGAAGTGTGAGGATAGTTTCCAAGAACTGAAGAAGACTAACCTCAGCCCCAATCCTGATCATGCCAGACGTCACCCAGAGTTTCGACGTGTATTGCGATGCATCACGCCTCGGACTTGGTTGCGTTCTGATGCAAGAAGGCAAAGTTGTGTCGTACCTGTCCCGGCAGTTGCGACCGCATGAAGAGAATTACCCAACCCATGACTTGGAGTTAGCTGCTGTTGTTCTTGCTCAAAAGTGGCGTCCCTATCTTGCGGGACATCGCTGCGAGGTCTATACAGATCACAAAAGCTTGAAGTATATTTTCACCCAGAAAGATCTGAACCTGCGACAGAGGAGATGGATGGAATTAATCAAGGATTATGATATTGGAATCCATTATCACCCGGAAAGGCTAATGTAGTTGCCGATGCCCTTAGTCGCAAACCTTGCACCCTGAATGCCCTGATCCAAGCCGAACAGCCAGCCTTGTTCAAAGAGTTCCAAGATTTTGGACTAGAGCTTGTTAGCCATGGTTATCTCGCCAATTTAGAGTTAACCCCAACCCTGATGGATCAAATCAAAGAAGCCCAGAAAGGTCATGAAAGCATAGAGGGAATTAGGAAGAAGATTTCCCTCGGCAAAGCACCCGGTTTTACCGAAGATGCTGAAGGAGTGCTGAAATTCAATGACCGTATCTGTGTGCCCAATGTCACGGAACTTAAGGAGTTAATCCTGAAGGAGGCCCATGAGACCCCTTATTCAATCCACCCCGGCGGAACCAAAATGTACCAAGACCTTCGAGAAAGATTTTGGTGGCATGGAATGAAGCGAGAGATTGGTTCATTCGTAGCCAAGTGTGACATCTGTCAGCGAGTTAAGGCTGAACATCAGCGACCCGCTGGATTGCTTCAACCTTTGAAAATTCCCGAGTGGAAGTGGGATGAGATTGGAATGGATTTTATTACCGGACTTCCAAGATCCAACCGAGGCCATGATTCAATCTGGGTCATCGTTGATCGACTGACCAAGGTTGCCCACTTTGTTCCTGTCAAGACCACTCATACCGGAGCTCAGTTAGCAGACCTGTATATTTCCAGAATAGTGAGCCTGCATGGTGTGCCTAAGAAGATTGTATCTGATAGAGGCACGCAATTCACCTCAAGATTCTGGAAATCCCTTCATGAAGCCCTCGGAACCAAGTTAGCTTTAGCACAGCTTATCATCCCCAGACCGATGGCCAACTGAGCGAGTGAACCAGATATTGGAGGACATGCTTCGCGCATGTGTTCTATCCTATGGTTCCAAGTGGGAAGATTGTCTTCCGTTTGCAGAGTTCTCGTACAACAACAGTTATCAGTCTAGTCTGCAAATGGCCCCTTTTGAAGCCCTTTACGGCAAGAAGTGTCGTACCCCTGAATTGGTCCGATACCGGAGAGAGCAAATTGTTCGGACCAGATACCCTCCGTGAAGCTGAAGAGCAAGTTCAGCTTATTCGTGAACGCCTCAAAACTGCCCAATCCCGTCAGAAGAGTTACGCTGACACCAAGCGCCGTGACCTCACTTCAGTCGGAGATTATGTTTATCTCCGAGTGACACCCCTCAAGGAATGCAGCGTTTCCATGTCAAAGGAAATTAGCGCCAAGGTATATTGGACCCTTCAAGGTCATTGCTCGTCGAGGAGAAGTATCCTATCAGCTGGAGTTACCCCAGGAGTTAGGAGATTATCATGATGTCTTCCACATTTCCTTGCTCCGGAAGTGTCTTGAAGTTCCTGACCAGCCTGATGTTTTCAAAAACATCGACCACCTCTCCATCGACCTGAACCAAGACCTGACTTATCGTGAGAGACCCCTCAAAATTCTCGAAGAAGATGTTCGTGTTACCCGAAGACGTGCGATCAAGTTTTACAAAGTCCAGTGGACTAACCACTCTGAAGAAGAAGCAACTTGGGAACGCGAAGATTATCTTCGAAGCGAATTCCCAGACCTCCTTAAAACCAAGCCTAGCAAATCTCGGGACGAGATTTATTTTAAGGGGGGAAGGATTGTAACATCCCAAAATTATTATCAATTTATTTCCAAAAATGAGAGCCAACAAAAACTTTTGTTGTTTATTGTGTTAATTGCTTCTTGTTACTTAGTTGTTTTCTTGCTGTTGTGTGTGTTTTGCTCTAGTGAACACTGAAGAAAAAGAGAAAACAAAATAAAATAAAGAAGAAAAATAAAAGTGACAAGTTGTCACAAATCTCAAGTGACAAACTCAATTATTTCAAACCAAAGTCAGTGGAGATGTAATGTAAACACTCCATTTTGTTCTTACTACTTTCCCTCTCAATTATTTTTGAACTAGTTTTAAAATTCTAAATAAAACAAATTGAAATAAATCAAATTAAATTAAAAACTATGAAAGAAAATGTTGCAAAACATTTTATTTTGCAAAGCCAATTTTTGTGGAGCTTCTACATGTTCT